>CM053623.1:15128769-15142741 GCA_028646595.1 Phalanger gymnotis
CTTTTACGGATTTTACCTGCTTATATCATTCAATACTCAAAACAAGACAAAAAAGGAGGGGCTGAAAACATGATTTTGGGCCTGGGGCCTGTGATTTCCTCTGGGCAGGGAGCTCCCAATAAGGAATTTCCTGTGCCCAAACAGATGAGCCCCTTCTCTGCCCCTGCAGCCTTCAAATGGGGCCTGGGGCCCCGAGTGACTTGTCCAGGATCACAGTCAGAGTGAGTGGAGGATGGGGGTGAACCCAGTCCTCTGTGACTCTGTGGCCATCTCACTAACCACTCTGCAACCCCACCTCCCACAAGGGTTGTTGTTCCCCCATAACTGAGGCAACGGCTGAAGCCCCATAAGATGAACTGCCTCATCCTTAGGCAACCAGCTCATCTGGGCTCAGATCCCAAATTCATGCTTTCAACCACTATTCTAGGTGTCTATTCAGTTTCTCTCTACTCTTCTACATAGAAAAAGTCTCTATTTTAATGTTGCACCTTTTCTGTGGCCTGCAAGCTCCTTGAGGGGAGAAATTTGCTTCCCTTTGCCTCTGAATCACCAGTTCTGGTCACACTGTCCTGGCACACAGTAGGTGTTTAATAAATGCTTTTTGATTGATAAGGAGAGACCAGCAAGGAAGATACTTATTGGAAGTGAACGAGCCCCTTCTCCTGGGTGATGAAATTCAGTGGATAGACATCTCACACAGACCAAGAATAGAGGCCACAAGGCAGTCTAGGAAACACGAGTTCAAATACTACCTACCCCTGATACGTCCTAGCTGTGTGACCCTGGGCAAGTCACTTCAATGCCCCGGCATTGAAGGGAAGTGACCAAAGAGTTGCTGGTCTGCATCAGCGTTCGCAGTGTCCACACAGGGAATGCTCTCGGGTAGAGACCCAAGAATACAGAAAGGAGAGAGGGGATTCAAGCCAATTATCAAAGGAAAAAATCAATTAATAAATAAATTTACAAATAAAAGAATTTATAAATAAAAGAGTTTTAAGGAAAGAAAAGGGCCAGGGAACTTAATTCTGTCATTTTTAGGGTTTGCTACTCACCGGGTTGTCAATGTACAGCATGGAAAATTTTGCAGTCCACGGAAAATCTCGTGCTCGAACTATTAAAAACACAATGGTGTCTCAAGCTATCATATAAGTAACCAGACCCACACAAACCCTACAAGTGATGTAAGGAGACTCCAACTGCACGGTGTTCTGGGTCTGAAGCCCACTCGGGCCATTGGAAAGGGCTCACTCCTCATCGTCCCTCACTGAGGGCCCAGCCCACCTTCCTCTCCCCAGGGCTTTGTGGCTTCTGAAATACACTTGGAAGCTAGAGAGCTACACGGGACATGAGCCTGGCTCATGGGAAATGATCCATGAAGAAGAATCCGTCTTAGGATAACGTCAACAAACACATCTATTCAAGTAGATTACATAGGAAATCATAAACTTCCACCCTGCTGTTTTTAATGTGCCAGTTAAAGTTAATGAAGTAGTGACAAAATTACTCCATTATTTCTGTCCCCTCCTAGACGCCTTTTCTATTTTTTTCCCTCAATTTCATTGCTGTAACAATAATTATTTACATAAGTCATCATCATGGGGGCAGCTAAGTGGCATTGTGGATAGAGTGCTATCTCAGCTTCCCGACTCCAGACTCAGTACTCTATCCCCTGTGCCACCAAGCTGCCCATCCCCATTTTACAGATGAGGTAAACTGAGACCAACAGAGGTTAAGCGACTTGCCTAGGGTCACCCAGCTAGTAAGTGTCTGAGGCCTAATTTGAACTGATGTCTTACTGACTCTGGGCCCACTATACTCTGTGCACTCAGCTGCCCCTAACTTAGTGAATATATAGGAATACCTCCAAGTTGTTTTAGTTTGTCTTTTTTTCTTTCGTGTGATGGTTAATTTTTTTTTCTCTTTGAGAACTGATTAATCATATCCTTTAACTAGTTCTATTTTGGAAATTAATCTTATTCCCATAAATTTGTGCCAATTCCTTATAGACTTTAGAGGCCACATTCTTTTATCAGGAAGGTTTATGCAAAGCAAAGACCCAGTCTCATTCTTCCCTTTTAATTCTGGATGCATTATTTTTTGTTGTGCAAAAGTTTTTATTCTTCCATAGCCAGATGGATCTTCTGGACTACCAGAGAATTTTCTGCCTTTCCACAACTGCGGCAAACATCATTGCCCTTTTGTGTTTTGTCTGAATGCAAACAAAGAACAAAGCTTAAGAGGCAGAAATTCCCCAATCAGAGCCAGCCATTTGGGGAGCGCTCTGTTTTTATAACCATGGAATGCTAAGCTGTTTCTAGAGGCTTTGTGTTCCCACTGAGCTATCTCTGGAGACCCAGAAGGCAGAGGAGGAACAATGCTTACCTGTAAGGTTCTTGTTCACGACATAAGGCCCATGTTCAACAAAGAGTCCAAACATCGAGGATCCGCCTGGTCCCCCCTGGAGCCAGAGCACAACTGGGGCTTCACTGGGATTTTCCTGTGGCGTGGAAGAGTCAAAGACAGACGATCATATGAACCATCCCACCAGGTAGATAAAAGCATCGGATAATTTTATGTGGAAGGAACCACAAAGGTCATCTAATTGCACCGCCCAAGTCAACCTCATTCCATCGAACCATCTTCATGATGGAGGATGATGATGCTTTATCTCTGCTAACAATGAGACAGAACATCCGTGAATTAAGGGTCCATTACATAGCCTATGTGTTACCTACAGGTCCCTCACTAGCCCCTATGCTGCTCAGCATGGTGCAGACGCGATGCCTCGCTTCCCAAAGGCTACTCCAGTGGAATCAAAGCATGGCACGGTGGGTAAGGGCCTAGCCCTAGAGCCAGAGGGGGCGGGTGACGGCCATTCTGTTGTTTCAGTCACGTCTGACTCTTCATGACCTCGTTTGGGGGTTTCTTGGTGAAGACACTGGAGCGGTTTGCCATTTCCTTCTTCATCTACTGAAGTAAACAGGGTGAAGTGACTTGCCTGCCATAGCTAGTGAGTGTCTAAGCCAGATTTGAACTCAGGTCTCCCTGACTCCAAGCCCAGTGCTCTATCTAGGGCCACCTAGCCACCCCTAACTTCAGAGGACCTAGGTTCAAATCTCGCCTCTGCCAATACTAGCTGTGCGGCCTTGGGCAAAGTCCCTCGAGCTCCCTCAGCTTCAGTGTCATCTTCCATAAAGTGAGGGGGTGAGGCTAGATTGAGGTCCTGACAGAGACAAATCTATGGTCCACCCGCCGTGCCAGCGGAGCTCTGAAGACACACGGACTTTGTCTCAAGACCAGCCTAGCCAAGCTCAGAGGCTCACCCCCAATTAGCCACAGGGGAGGAATTACTTTGGCCACAACAATTCTCTAAGAGGATCCCTCGGGGAAGAGGAGCTCTGGTCTACAGCTGGGAGGAGAATCCATATGAATGAACTGGATGCTGGAAGGATGAGCTCATCCATCATACTTATAATTCATTCATTCATTCACTCTGCTGGAGACCCTACAGCCAACTGAGGAGCTGGCCCTGGGTTCAAATTCTGCCTTTGCTAGTTACCACCCAGGTAAGCCTGGGCTTGTCCTGGTCCTTCTTGGACCTCAGCTCCTTCTCTGTAGGGAGGGGCCTCTAAGATCCCTTCCAGCCCCAGATCTAAGAATCCTATGTGAAATCACTCCACCTGGCTGGGCCTCAGTTTCCCTCTCTGTAAAATAAGCTCCCTAAGGCCCCTTCCAGCTCTAAAGCTCTGCCTTGCCCAGGGTCGCTTCACTAACGACATCTGGGTGCATATTTGAATCCAGGTGTTCCCGACTCCCAATCCAGTAGGGCAGGCTGCCTCTGAAGTTCGTCCTCTCTGATGCCGCATCTCCGCCCGCCTCCCCCCTGTGCTGACCTCTCCTCTTTGCCATTCCATCTCGTGACCTGGAGCAAAGTAATATGGAACCTGGCCACCTTTCCGCAGGCTGCTTGACCCCAAAGGGCACACTAAAAAGCCAGAGAACATGCTGCATCTTTGTTATATAATTTCCAAACAGGGAGCTGAATTCTTCGGATGTTTGAATAGGAAAGGTTCAGCCTCAGCCGGACTGCATCCTCCAAAGCACGTCCTTGAGGGGAAGGGGAGGCCGCCTTCACCCCACGCCTGCCCCAAACCGCCTCTAAGGTAACAGCTCCATGAGCCAGGAGAGGCAGAAAGTCAACTGGGAAAAATACATTTTTACATGCTCTGTTTAAATAATCTGAGAGTTATTTACATCAAGATAAGGAAACCTGGAGACTTTTTTCTTTTTTTTTTTTTTGATGTAATGTTTGCAGAGTCCCTCAGAAGCAATTACCCACTCACTCTTGGGGCAATACATTTTCCGCATTCCAATCTGAGGACAAGGCCTTCCTCCCCCTTCCTTTTTAGCAAAGACAGAAAGTTTAAAGTTCAAGGCACCTTCTGAAACAAGCCTCTACATAAAGGTTAGGCCAGCGTGCATCTGGAACACCGAATGTTTTTTACCAGTGATGGATATTCCAATCACAGATCTGAAGCTGGAAGGGGCCTTCGAGACCCCTTTGTTCAGCAATCTCAGATGGAGAAACAGGCTGAGGGAGGTGATGACTCATATAGAGTCAAATGGGAACTCAGAATTTGAACCCAGATCCTCTGACCCCAAAGTAGACCTCCTTCCATGGTGCCCCAACTCGATTTCTTAAAGAGTTATACGATGGGGGCAGCTAGGTGGTGCAGTGAGTAGAGCACCGGCCCTGGAGTCAGGAGGACCTGAGTTCAAATCCGACCTTAGATACTTGACACACCTACTAGCTGTGTGACCTTGGGCAAGTCACTTAACCCCAATTGCCCTCTAAAAAAAGAGTTATACAATGAGAGAAACCACGTTAAAGATATTTATGAAATTGCTATTATTCATACCAACTGTGAAGCTGGAAGAAAGGAATGAGGAGCGTTTATCAGCACAGCAGATATCTGGAGCCAAATCTCGAGTCTCTCGCTTATACCTAGTGTCCTTTGGGCAAATCCCCTGAACCTCCTCGGGGAGGCAGGTTACTTCACTGTAAAATGAGGAGGATGGACAGATGACCTCTGAGGCTCAGCTCCAAGCCCAGGATGCTGGGATCCTCAGCTTATTCACCTGTAAGATGAGGGGGCTGCATGGCCTTGAAGGCCCTTCTAGCTCAAAAGCTAAAAAGTTCTATTAACTTAAAAAAAATTGAGCCTTCGGGATAATGGAAAGAGGGGGGCTGGATCCAGAGCCAATCACCCTGGACTTGAGTTCTGACCCTGGAGTAGAGCCTTTCCTGGGCATCAGCTTCCTCATCTGAAAAGTGAGGGGCTGGACCATGGGATGGCCATAGGGTCTCCTCCACCTCTGACTGTATTTTACAGACACTCTTAGCCAACGGTCCCGCCGCAGAAATGACCAGGCTGCAGAGAAAGAAAAGGCACGTTAGAAATTCATGCAAAACACTGATTCTGCAACAGCAGGAAATGACCAGAGGGTCGAGGCGGGCCCGGGAGTCTGCAAAGCCGAGGCTCCGGGTGGTGGAATCCTGGGAGGCTGAGGTTCAGCTCCGGGTGGGATCAGGGACCGTCTCAGCTCTTCTGGTGACCTCTGGTGGCCAACTCACGAACTGGCCACTCTTGTAGAGCGCTCCATTGTAGGAAGGTGGCCCTGAAACCATCTAAGAAACTGAGGGACCCATCTTTTTAACATTAACATTGTATAATTAATTGTGATAACCGCCTGAGATTTCACGACCTCCTTATTAGAAGACTTCAGGTACGTCAGCAAGTTGTTCTTTATGCCTAACTAGATTCCCTCTTGCTATAATTGAAGCATTTTTCTTCTGCAATGGACCCCCAGAACCCACTCTCAGCCACTCAGCTAGGAATTCTGGGCCGCATTTCTAACCCCTTTCTGTTTCTTGGTCTGAATACCATAACCAAATCTATACTTCAAGTGAGTATCGATGGAGCGACCCTACCCTTCCATTCACTAGTCAGTCAACAAGCATTTATTAATTGCCTACAATATACTGCACTGCTCGTCTCCCAGACGTCTCAAATCAAAACACCCAGTGACAGGGCTGCCACTTCCTTCTACCTACAGTTGCCTCCATTAGAATGGTCCATGAGCAAAAGGGCTGGGTCCCTTTTTATCTTTCTCCCCACCAAACACAGCACTTAGCACATAGTAGGTGCTTTTAAAAAAAAAAAGTCTTTGCATTCATGTATTCATTTCCTCTTATTGAATCTTCGAAAAACTAGTTGTTTTAGAAATACCCTGCTTTTTTATGATTTCCTCCTATTTTTAAAAGAATCCAAAAGACATCATTACCAGGTAATTTCTTTCCAGGACAAAAGAAAAGACTGGCCCCAAATGGCCGAATCTCCTCTCTCCCCCACAGGGGGCTGGCCTATACTTTGAGCCAGCCCTCCCCATACAAAGCCCAGGGGGTTCCTGCATCCCTTCTCCCACCTTCCTCTTCCTCTATCAAATGTCCTAGAAATCATTCTCCCCAGGCCTTGCTTCTACACCAGGCAACAAGTAACTAATCTGATCGGCTATTCTGGGTTTATTTCTGCTTTGTCTGTGTGATTTCATCAGTGTAAGGAGCCCCCAGGGAGAAAGCTTCTTTCACCTTTAACAGAATTTATAGCATTGCCTACAGTAAATACACATTCAATCCATCCTTGCCTCGGCAGCCAAGGCGATGGTTCTTTTCTTTCCTTTTCTGTTTATTATTATTATTATTACAAGGCATTTATTAAGCTCCTCCTATGAGCTGGGCACCGTGCGCCAGGCTCTGGAGATAGAAACTCCAAAGTGAGACAATTCCTGCCCTCGAGGAGCTTACATTCCAATAGGGAACAAGAACAGGTTTAAGGGGAATCCTGGCCAGAGAGGAGAGTTGTGGTCTAATGACTCGGAGTGATTGTTCTAAAGTCTAGGTCTACGTCACCCCCACACCGCCTTCAGCAGCTCCAGCCTTGAGGATCCAATATTAAAAACTCTATTTGGAATTTCATGCTCTTCACAATGTGGCCCCTTCCTACATCTTACTCCCCACCAAAAACTCTACAAGCCATTCCCCGATAGGAAGGCACCTCCTTAGTTTACAGTTTTTCCTACTCTGTAAAGAACTGCTATCAACGTTATGTACATATAGGACATTTTTCTTCCTCTCATCTCTTTGAACTATAGGACTAATTGTTCAATTGTGTCCGACTGTGATCCCACGGACCATACTGTCCATGGGGTTTTCTTGGCACAGACACTAGAGTGGTCTGCCATTTCCTTCTCTTGTGGATACAGGCAAACAGAGGTTAAGTGACTTGCCCAGGGTCACACAGCTAGTAAGTGGATTTAAACTCAGGTCTTCTTGACTCCAGGACCAGAGCTCCATCCACTGAGCCACCTAGCTACCTCCTTATGCCCCTAGTAGTGGATACTAACGTTTTATTGATGTAAACCCTCACAAATACAGTGAATTTTAATGACAGTCTTTGCAGCCACAGTATTTTAAAGCCAAAAGTCCTCCAAAGAGTGGGAATTTTGACACTGCAAACAGGCCTAGGAAAATTTAAATAGAATTTTAAAATTTAGGCCGACCTTCTGGATTGGCCCCAACCTGCCCATGCAGATGGCTGTCTACGCCCAAGGTCCATCCAAATGAGGAACACCAAAGCCTGTGAGAAGGTGTAGCCATAAACAGAGGGAACCCCAACCTATGACATCTATGCCACTTAGCCCTAAGCTAGGAAAACCCATTAAAATGTTGATTAAGGCCTTATTTACATTTCTCTGTCTGGGCCTCAGTCTGCTGTTCAGTGAGATGGTCTATCTGGACTAAAATCAGTCGGCCCACCAGCGGTGAGTGTGCCTTTCCATTTTATATGCGTGTCTGAATGGATCTTGCTGAGCCAAAGTGCCCAGAACTAGACTGAGATAGAGCATATCTCCCTTCAAACAAACGAAAGGGTTTGAGAATAAGCAGAAACACAAATGTGTGACACGTTCATTCGGCTCCCCTGCTACGCAGCCCTCGGGACATCTGAGTGTCTGGAGGCAGGATGTGGAATGTTATGGGTTACCCACAGAGGGTCCAGTCTAGCTGAAGAATCTCAGTGTTTCTGCCTAGCCACAGGGATGCCTCCTCATCTCCCCTATTTCTGCTTCTCCTCCGGACATCCTTCCTCAATCCCAAGGAGTCCGATCCTTCGCTCAGTGTCTGCGTTCTGGAACCCGCAACAATCTGTCACAGCTGGAGGGGGTCTAGCTTCCACTGCAGCCTTCGGTCACGGCTCTCCAGGGGCTGCCATCCAGTGACATCCAGAGTCCCTTTCAGCCCTCTCTCCAATGGGCTTTGTCTGCCTCCACTCTCAAAACTGGGCTCTGGGGTCTTGTTTCCCCAGTGTTAGAATGAGAGGCTATCTCAACAGGATCCCCTCTGGGACCTTCCTAGAGGATTGGAAGAGGGGACAAAACTACCTGATCTCATTGGGGTACACTAGCTGGGGGTTCACTGAATGAAGCTGTTGTTTAGTGCTTTGGCTTGGGAAGTTTGCTGGGCTGCCAGCAGAGGGAGCAGGGCTGAAACCTATTGCTTCACAAAGCCATGTTACCACCAAAAGAGCCAAGCAAAGGAAGGGTGGCTGGTGTTTATAGAGCACTTTAGGGTTTGCAAGAATGAATGGATGGATGGATGGATGGATGGATGGATGGATGGATGGATGGATGGATGGATGGATGGATGGTTGGATGGATGGGTGGGTGGATGGATGATCTGTATAAGGCATTTATTAAATGCTTGCCATGTACCAAACACTGTAATTCATTATGTACCCTCTCTGATTTCATCACAACCTTGGAAGCCAGGTAGGTCAGGTATTACCTTTCTCACCTTACAGTTGAAAAATAAGTAGCTAGGGTCCCTGTGTCTCACACCCGGTAAGAATTGGAGCTGATTCGAATTTCGGTCTTCCTAACCATAGCCAGGTATAATGCCTACCTCCTTCCCCATCAGATCCCTTCAGCCTCTACAAATTCTAGCCTTAATTAGTAAGATTTACATAAGTGAGTTTTGTCTTTTTCTTTTTTAATGGTGCTTATTGTTGTGGTATTATAACAACCTATCTCGGTCAGGGGAAGCGATGAGGAAATGTACCTCCCTTCTTTCTTTGGAAAGGTGTGGGGTCAAGGGACGCCAAAGTTGAGAGTCAGATTCCATCATAGGCTCACAAATGTCTCAGTAGAGAGGGGTCTCAGAGGTCATCAAGTTCAACCCCCTCATTTTACAGAGAAGAAAATTGAGACCTGGATGGGTGAAACGACCTTCCCAAGGTCACCCAACACTCCCTGGAGGTGGGGGGGGGCATCTGACCCCCAATCTTGCTGGCTTTTTCAAAGTGCCCCACTGCTTCTGAGATGCTTGGTTTTGCTTAAAGGTTTGTTCTGTTACAAAGCAAGGCTTGATGGGTAGCTATAAGAAAGAAGAGAGGGTGGTTGGGAGTGGGGTGGTGGGGCAAATATACCTGGAAACGACTATGAGATTAACAAACAAACAAACAAGAAATCCACAAAACTTTAAGAAATAAAAGTCATGTTTTATCATCCTGTTTGTTACCCCTCTTTATAAAGAGGAAAGAACTATTTGTTTGGTTGGCTGGGTTTTGTTTTTTCCTTTTTTTCTGGGGAAGAGAAATACTCCGACTTACTTTATGACACTGTGAAGCTGTGTTAGGGTGAATACTGCTGCCTTCTTTCTGATTCCCTTTTTCTTATGTCTTTATGGTTCTAAAAATTCCACGAGGGAAACAGTGTGTAGACATCTATGTTCCTGAGACAAGGGCCCCTGGCCTGGCTGATTCCTGGTGACCACTGGTAGGGATGAGTGCCCAGTGGAATGTCTAGCCTCCCAGCCAGGACTTAACCCTGTGCTGGTTTCTCTCACTCTGCTCAGGTCACCTCCAGCCTATGAACTGTTTCCAGAGAAAGAGAAGTTCTGTCCATCCCGGCTGTTGGGTGCCCTGAGGCACCTGCACTTGAAGGTTCTGTTGAGTGCCTGCTGTTGTTGGTCAGGCAGTCAGTTGTGTCCAATTCTTTGAGACCCCATGGATCATAGCATAACAATACTGCCTGTGGGATTTTCTGGGTAGAGTAATTGGAATGCTCTGCCATTTCCTTCTCCAGCTCATTTTACAAATGAAGAAACTGAGGCAAACGGGGAGAATTGTTTTGTCCAAGAATTGATTGTCCAAGTAAGTGTCTGAGGGAGGATTTGAACTCAGGTCTTTTTGACTCCAGGACCAACACTTTATTCACTACACCACCTAGTAGGATGATAGAGTAACCCTGGACCCATAAGATTATAGCCTTGGACCTGGAAGAAAAGCGACAACTTACCTAAGTCAACCTCCATTTCACAAATGGAGAAAATGAGTCCCAGAGAGAGGACATGATTTCCCCAAGGTTATACAGGTCCTAAGTGGCAGAGTCAGGATTTGAACCCAGTTCTTTTGACTTGAAATCTACCACTCATCCATTTTGCTACCCAAAGGGAGCTTTCTGCCACTGTAGTGCCTTAGCATGGCCCTCCACCTACCTGAGCTGGAAAGAACCAGAAGAAGAGGTTGCTGTTATAGGTTTCATTCACGGTGAGGTAGCCGGAGTAACTCTTCATGTTGACTCCTGGGAATGGGCTGACCAAACTCAAATGCTTGCCTTGAAAGAAAATATGAGCCCCAAATTAGACCAGAATCATGAAGTCACCAAATTTCAGAGTCAACCACCTGGTCCAACCCCCACCTGAAAATGGATCTCCTCAACAACATGGCGCACAAGTGATTGCCCATCCAACCTTTGCCCAAAGACTTCCAGAGAGTCGAAACCGAGGCAGTACATCCTATTTTTGCAAAATCATCGATGTAAAGAAGATTTTTTTTCCTTCTATCGACCCTAAATCCAAGTATTTGAAATAAGTAGAAAGGATCTGAATAGAAATGCAAGGACAAGTAGGGTCCCAAGAAATAGCACCAACTTGGAAGTCTCAAGAGCACATGAATTCTAATCCTGCCCCGCCACCGTCATTTACTGGGCGTTTCAGTTTCCTTCTCTGTATAAAGGGGATGGATCTGATGACCTCTACGGTCCCTTCGGCTCTGAACCTACGAGTGGAGGCTCAGTTGGAGTGTAGGAAGCTACATGTAGACCTTCACCAGCTGGGTCATGACTCTCTGGCCAAGGCTCTTTGTGCTTAGGAATCAGTTGTTTGTAAAGCTCGGCGAGACCTTCTAGTCTAATCCTTTCATTTTACAGATGAGTAAACTGAGACCCGAGGAATGATCTCATTTGTGGACAGAGCTGAGACAAGAACCCAGGTCCCTTTGAGTCTTGGCTAACATTCGTTCCCCTGAGCCTCAATTCCAGGTAAGAAACCTACTGATGGCAGCCTGTGATGTGAAGCCTGAGAAGAGTCTCCTGCTTGGCGAGGGTGGTAAGGGTGCCGGGGAAGGCTCTCACTCTAACAACCAGAGCAAGGATAACACCAATAGCTCGCTTTTATGTGGCACGTTAACGTGTGCTTGTCCTCTCGTTTGATCTTCACAGCCACCTTGTAAAGTAGGTGCTGGTATTATCATTCCCACTTTACAGATGAGTAAACTGAGGCAGACTGGCAGAATTTGAACTTGGGTCTTCACGATTCCTGCACTCTGTCTACTTCACAGCTTTGCTATCCAATGTCCCAGTGGAGCTGTCCACTCACCCATGCGGGGACACCCTCCAGGCATATCCAGGCCAGCCTATCCGGAGGGACTCCCGTCCTCCCAGGAATCCACTCCAGGTGGACAGGGAGGGGACCCATCCAGTCACCTTAGGGCCTCCCTCTCATTTCTGGAGGACATCCTCTACCCCATTTCTCTGGCCTCATTCCTCCTTGGTAACATGCAGCAACCTGCCCAGGCCTCACCCAGACTCCGGGGTCCGACCTCGCTTCTATTCTGTGAAGAGGCCAAAGTCCCTTCAGAAGGCAAGCCTCTCTGAGACCTGAGTCTGGGCTACTTTAAGCAGATAATCTCCTGGCCCTGAGAATGGCTGGGAGGGGAAGGACGGACTTTCTGGAGCTGGACCCTCGGATCAGCAGGAAGCTGTGGCCCTTTCCCATAAGCAATGGAAGAAGAATTCCAAAAGGCCGGCAGGGCCTGGTCAGGTCAGACTTGAGTTTGAATCTTGTCTCAGTCGCCATTAGGCAAAAGCCTCTTCCCCTCTCAATCTGCTCTGAGTAAAATGCAAATAATGTCACAGGGTTGTATTAAAAGTGAAATAAGTGATAAATGCAAAAGGCACTTTATAAGCCTTAAGGGGTAGGAAGGTTTTCCTAGAGCAGGGGTGGGGACCCTGGGTCCTCAAGTGCCGCCCTTTGAATCCAAACTTCATAAAAGGATTTGTTCTATAAAACTTGGACTCAGTCAAAAAGCCGCACCCAAGGACCTAGGAGGACTCATATGGCCTAGGCCCCCAGGCTCTCCACTCCTGGCCTAGAAAGCTGGAAGCCTACAATGAACCAGCCCCTGAATTAAGGCATGAACAGCAACAGCCAGAAATGTCAGCATCCTCCCCAGCCGGCTCCCAAACCCCAGATAATCCCATTCTTTGGATGGAGAATTCCCTGCCTCTTACTCCCTACTGCCCAAACCTGGGAGCAGGAAGGAAAAAAGCTCAAGTTTGGTGGTTTTTTAATAATGATGAAACATAGACAGGAACCTGCACTATTCCCTCCTCCTTTTTACTATCATGCAGACCTTGAGTTTCCACGGTAATCTGCATCTTGTAATGAGTGGGGCATCGCCCCCTTGTAGACAAGACCCTAGTGTTCTGCCCATTTGTCAGGTGCTGTCACTGCTCACCAGCCCCTACTGCTGACCCTGACCCTTTTTCCCAGAGAAGACATCTTTCAGGGCTGAGCAGAATTTAAACCACACACAAAGGTTCATATTATGTTCTTTTTAACTGGTCCCTATCATTAATTCGGTCTGAGGAAGCAGGAAGGAAGAAGACAGGAGAAGTAAAGACCGAAGAACAAAGGAAAGAAAAGGCTGGGGAGATTATGGAAGGGAGAGACCTAATAACCATAACAATAATAACTGACACAGAGCGCAAAAGATTGCCAAGTGCTTCCTTTAAGCTTCATAACACCCCTAAGGGGGCATTTCTGGAGGTATTGTTATCCACATTTTACAGAAGGGGAGACTTGGGCTCAGATTTGTTGACTAGTCCAAGGACACACAACTGGATGGCAGAGAAGGATGCAAAAAGGCAACATGGAAAGAGGAATCTAGATCCTAGGAGTAATAAAACTTAAGGTTTATACGACAGTTAGAGTTTATACGCAGTTAAGTGGTACAGTGGATAGAACAGAGGACTTGGAAATGTGGACTTAGAAATATGAATTCAAAACTGGCCTGAGACTTTACCAGCCAAGCGACCATGGGTAAGTCACTTAACCCCTCCGTGCCTCAGTTTCCCCATCGGTCAAATGGCAATAATAATAGCGCCTACCACACGGGGTTGTAAGGATAAATGAGTTAACATTTATAAACCTTAAAATGCTATGTCAGCACTAGCTATTGTTAAGACAAGCTAATCAGCCATTCCCCAATACACAAACACCTATTTTGTTTCTAGTTCCTCTCTATACCAGTGAAATTACAGGTCTTCTCTCTATTCCTATTTTTGCTACAACAAAAGCAGCAGCTATAAGGACTATATATATATATATATATATATATAAAATATATTTGTATATATAATAGTCCTTATACTTTCTCTCTCTATATATATATAATATGTATATATATATGTGTATATATATATGCATTTATATATAGACTATAAGGACTTTTTCTAGCAACAAAAGAGTAGAAACAATGAAGATGCCCATCAATTGCTAAAACCAGTTGTGGTC
>CM053623.1:15143241-15153938 GCA_028646595.1 Phalanger gymnotis
ACCAACGGGTCTTGGCAACAGCTTGGACATGGGGCGGGGGGAGTGAAGAGGCCAGGAGGACCCCTGGGGTCACTGGAGTCATAGGGTCAAGAGCTCAAGAAGCAAGATGAGGAAACTGAGGCCCAGAGAAGGAACTGGTTTGCCAAGAGCACCCAGCAAGGCAGCAGAGGAGGAAAGGTCCATATCCAAGTTTCCAGCCACAGAGGGTATAGATAACCCACGCAGCTTCTCACTCAGAAATTACAATTACAGTAATACCTTCCTTTTATACAGCATTTCAAGGTTGGCAAAGCACTTTGCAGATTTTATCTTAATTAATCCTCACTACCACCCTGGGAAACAGGTGCTGTTATAAGTCCCATTTCACAGATGAGGACGTAGAGGCAGACATAGATTGCACGCCTGAGGCAGGATTTGAATCCAGGCCTTCCTGGCCCCACATGCGCCACCTCACAACCCAATTGCTTTGTATTACTTGGCATTGATTTTGAATTTGCTTTTTCTGTGCTTCTTCTTTGTCTCTGTATCACCTGGACCTCACCCTACAGATAGCAGTAAGTCCCTTAATGAGCATTCACATCTAAAGTAAAGATTAATGCGTCCAAAATACAAAGTTTGTTCTGCACACACGCTGTGCCAGAGCTGACAAAAATCACTCAAGCTGGAGGAACCGTCCGTCCGTCAGCAGCTTTGAGGACCAGGTTGGGAGGGGAAGGGCAGGGAGGGGAGGGCAGGGACTCACCTTCCTGAATTTTTCCACTTTTAATGTAAGGTGTGAGGAACAGCGGCTGCCCTGGGTCTCCATCAGTTGGGCTACCAACACGAAAATTTCTGTACAAGGAGCGGAAAATGCCTTCACTGGGCTCTGCGGTCAGCAGGGCCAACAAGACGGTCACCTTCCACATCTTGCCAATAACTGCCACTAGAAGGAAAAGTCACAAAAAAATCACTCAGCTCTCTCACTGTCCACAGGGCGTCCTTCTGACCACGTTCGTGATTAGCACACCTTGAGGTTCACACACACAGAGGCATGCACACACACACACACACACAGAGGCATGCACACACACACACACATGCACACACACACGCACACACAAACACAGAGGCATGCGCGCACACACACACGCACACAAACACAGAGGCATGCACACACACACACATGCGCGCACACACACAAACACGTCACCTCCATGACAAGAACCCTGTGCAGCCAGCGGCACAAATATGATTGTCCACACTTTATAGCTGAGTAAGTGATGCTCCAATAATCTCAGTGTCGAAAGACTCACAGCTTTGGAGGCAGATTCCAAACCCAGGTCTTCTAACTCCAGACCAAGGAAACACTTCATTCACTCACAGGGCCATAGGCATCCAAGCGGATGTCATTCAGTTTAAACCCCTTCATTTCCCACCTGAGAAACCTGAGGCCCAGAGACCCTGTATGACCAGCAGGGATCAAAGTCAGAATTCGAACCCGGGTGCTAAGTTTATTTTCAAATGCTTCTCATACCAAACACTGGGAGAGTTGCCCTTGAGTCCCCATACCATTGACACTAATAGTTAGGAAGATGGAAGACCTTCGTGTTTAGGAAGTTTTTTCCTTACAACAAGTCTAAATTCAGCTCATTGAAAATTCTACCCACTGCCCCCAGTTCTTCCTTCTGCGAACACGTAAAATGCTTCTAATCCCCCTTGACTGGCACAGTAGAAAGCCCAATGAATTTAGAGTCAGAACACACGGTTAAGGATCCTGGCTCTGCCACCCACAGTCTTGGCTCTCCCACCACACAGATCTGCATGATGCAATCATCTCTCCCTCCCTGGTAGACAGACAGGAGGTAGCACAGACATACAGCCTGGCACTGCAGCCACAGAGTCCTTGGCCCAACACCAGAATGGGGCGGGGGGGATGTTTTATCAGTAGAAATGACACGAAAATCCCAATTCCCACTTTGCTGTTTGTTCCAAGGACTCCAGGGGCCTTTCCACTGGCCTTGCAGCTAAGATCTCTTCGAAGTTTCTCCCTTATTAGAAGGGGAGCTCTCTGGAGCAAGGACTGTCTTGTTCTCTTCTATCCCTAGTCTCCACAGGGGTCCAGGTGCTCTCTTTCCTCCTCGAATGATCACGTGCGCACTCATCGTGAGTAATATCTCCCCACTAGAACGTGAGCATTGTCCCATGTTACTGATTCTCATTTACAGCAGGTCATAGAGCAGGAAGGTACCCTGGGGGCCCCTGAGTCCAACCCTCTTCACTTTACAGAGGAGGAACAGAGAAGAAAACCTGCCCAGGGTCATACCAATAGAATGTGTCTCAGGTGAGATTAGAACCCCCACGGCCCATTCACTCTCCCACATTGCCTTCCGTGCTTGATAACTGCATGTTGGATTGGATTGGAAATATAATCCACATACTATGATCTTAAAATCAAACCACATTTGTGAACCCAAGGAAAGGAAAGGGAGAAGCAGAGGCTGGAGTTCTTTCAGGCACTCACTATCTGGGCCTTGGGATGCTCATCTCTACAAAGAAGGGGCTGGGTTCAGTTGTCTCTGAGGTGCCATCCAGCTCATACTGTCCAGGAAGCTGGGCAGACCACAGCACCTCAGATGCCACGATGGAAAAAGAAATATGCAATTATGCTTATGCCCAGGTCCCTGTCTGCTGCACAGTCCTTTAAATGTCAAATCATTAAATGACATGAAAATGCAAAAAATGTATAAAAACCGACGAGCCCCACACACTTCTCACATCATTCCTTTGACAGAATATAAAAACACTGGCTTAATTTAAACAAGTGAAAATGTCTTTCAGCTCCATTTCCCCAATAAGATAAAAGTTCATAACTGTAATTTGATGGAATATCTGATTGCCACAAGCATTTCTCTTATGGTTAGTATAATATAATTTCCTGTATTTAATACAAACAAGCCCAACTAAATATAGCAAGTGGTTAAGAAATATTTTTTACTGTCAGTGTCTATAATAGTGGAGAAAATGATGCTGGAAAATCAAACCAGACTCCCAGAAGCTTGGAACCAACAAGTCTCTAAGGCTCTGGAAAATAAAGAATTTTTCAAAATATATTTTTAAATTTTATAGAACTTGTTAACCTAATGTTTGACTAGAACAGTGGCTTTTTCAAGGAAAGAAGAGAATCAGCCTCCAGGCAAACAGCTTTAGATGAAAAATATATCTGTCCTGTAAGAGAATGAAGGAGGAAATGTTTCAGTAAGTGATTTTTCCTGAGGGGGAAAAGCAGACACCCATGAGGACTCGTATTTTTCAGTCTTCACTCTACAAACCTCAAGGTCTTTTTAATGGAGGCCATTAATATTTAAATAACTAGGGAGGTTACGGCCCTCTCCTGGTAATCAGAGGCGGACTCAAAGAGAGGAGGAGAAAGGCAAGCCAAAATGACCTGGGTTTAATTGGCAGGAATGGAATAAAGAGAAGCCAGAGCTGCTCCAGAGCAGCGCTATGGCTAATATTTGATCAGGGAGCTATGAAAGAGAAGCATCGCTTGTCGGTGAACTACCGCAGCCTGCTCTCACTTCCTACCTCTTACAGAACCTGTCTTCCCATGTCTTATGGGACCCAAGTTCTGGAAGGTTGTGGACCCAGGCCACAAGCTCTGGCAATTGAGGACATTCCCAGTGGTAGTGGGGCTGCCTACCTCGGGAAGGCCAGCCTAACCAAGCACAGAGAGGCTCATCCCCAGGAGGCCGGCTACTGCGGAATAAATTCTTTGGCCGTGGCAATCCATGAAATAAAGGAAAATACAAAAGGCAGAGATGGTGTCAGAGAAGCAGAAAGTGGGATAGAGGATGTTGAGAATCTTCTACTTTCTAGATTATCAATAAACCTCAGCTGTTGGCACTCTAAATGTGAGATCTTTGTTCAATGATCAAGGAATGGGCAAAAGGCTGGAGAAAATGAATCCCATCTATCCTGACATTCTAACTATAAATGGAACCAGAAGACCGAAGGACAAATCACAAGTGCTCCTTGGAGAGGCAAATGAAGGGGCCCATGAGGTCCCAGATGTCAGCCAGTCAGTCAATAAACATTTATTAAGCACCTACTATGTGCCAAGTACCTACTCTGTGCCATATTAAGGAGCTACTACTATGCTAAGCACTGGGGAATACAAAAAGAGGAGAACGCCATTCCCTGTCCTCAAGGAGCTTACAATCTAAAGGGGGAGAAAACATGCAAATACATCTGTACGAGCAAGCTATAGACAAGAGAAATAGGAAGTAACTGGGACAGGGAAGGCTCTAGAATCAGCCAAAGTTGGGAAAAGCTTATCGTAGGAGAGACCATCCAACTTTTGGCCCCGTTTGGGTTTGGCACCATTGCTATAGAAGGTGGAATTTTAGTTGGGACAAGTCCCAGGGAGGTCAGAAGCCAAGGTGGAGAAGAGCGAGCCTTCCAGGCATGGGGGTCAGCCAGAGAGACTGCCTGGAGCCCAGAGACGGAGGGTCTTGTTCATAGAAAAGCCAAGAGACCAGAGGCACTGGATCCAAGAGGACACGTGGGAGAGTAAGGGGTAAGTAGACTGGAAAGGGAGGAGGGGGATTGTATGGAAGGCCAAACAGAGCATTTTGTACTTCATCCCGGAGACAGTAGGGAGCCACTGGAATTTACTTATTTTGTATTTGTTTAAAATATCTTTTTATTTTCTTGTTTTGTATTTAAATTGTAGTATTTAAGTTTAAAATAAATTAATTTTAAAAATTAGAAAAAAAAATTTAGAAGTCATTGGACTTGGTAAGTAGCAACATGGCCATGAATGAAACAGATTATATTTAACCTGTTAGGAAACCACATGTTATGGCATCTGGGTGGCATCACATTGCACAGAGTGCTAGGCCTGGTGTCAGGAAGACCGGAGTTCAAATCTAGCCTCAGACACTGTCTGTGGGCTCCTAGGCAAGACACTTAACCTCTCTCTACCACAGTTTCCTTATCTGTAAAATGGGTATAATGATAGCACCTGCCACCCAGGGTTGTCGTGAGGCTCAAATGAGATATTTGTAGAGCGCCTTGTAAACTTTAAAAGATCACTTAAAATCATTCCTTACCTAATTATCTGTGAACAGTTAGACCACCAGCTTGTTAAAGTGCAAAATTAATACAGGACCAGAAGGATGAACTGAAGCAATACAGTATATGGCTAAAACGGTTCCCACCTTACCAAAAACAAGTTATGCCAATAAACAGGATGCGGACAGACGAAAGGAGAGTGACACCAACTACGAGGATTCCACGCACACGTTTAACTGCTATGAAGCAACTGCCGCAACAAGGAGGCTAAAAATCGCTCAGGTCAGCAAGCATCCGGCTTTTTGCAGAGCAAAGGCACGTGGCGATCGAGAGTAGCACCGATCTGAAAGAGAAACTTGCTGGTCGGATCTTTTGAGGAAGGAGTGCGGGAATTTGTGAACCAAATCACTTCAAAGAAGCAGCGAGAAGTGGGAGAGGGTCAAATCGATTTAAAGAAAGCTCAGGAAGAGACCCAGCAAACAGTCATCCCAAGGCGCGCGACAAGCAGACAAAAGACCAAAGAGATGGGCAGAGAGATGTTTTTTTTAACGTACACTCTTGACCATTAAGGACAGTGAATCCGAACCGCGTGGATTCTAATCATCTCAAATGAGATAACAACTGTCAAGTGCTTAGCGCTGTGCTGCCCAGAGTAAGGGCTGTACAAATGTTAGTCATTATTATCCTTAATGAGTGTTATTAACATCACACGGCAGTTGGGCTTCTAGACCATAGAATTCACTGTCAGACGGCAAAGTTAAGAAATGAGGCCGGACACGATCAAGGGCACACAGAGAAGGCTGGGCTGGAAATGACAGACGTGAGGGGATCAAGGGATCGAATCTCCAGGAATTTGAAGGAAGGCGTCATACTTAAGACACGATGGAAAAGAAATCTTGTACCAGAGACCATTCCCAAAAGGCAACTGGCTCTCTGGAGAAACATATCTTTGGAAATGAAAGCTGTAAAAACAAAAGATACATATACGTGTGTATGTATATACCTACATGTCTATCTATAATATATAATAGATATAGATATAGGTGTGTGTGTGTATTTGTGGGCTCATATAGATATATATGTATATATATATATACTCATATATTTATATATACTCATACATAAATTTCGGCAGACTAATAAGGGCATTTGTTTTACTTGTTTGTAACAGGGATTTAGGTAGGTGGTGAAGGTAGGAGGGAGAAAAGGTGGATTTTCACCGACTGAAAAAAAAAAGGAAATTTTAATTTAAAAAATAATCACCGCTAGCATTTATACAGCTTATTGAGGCACACAGAGTGCTTTACAAATGTCATCTCATTCTATCCTCACAACAACACTGGGAGAGAGGCGCCCAGTGTCACGCCCATTTTACAGATGAGGAAACTGAAGCAAACAGAGGTTACATGACTTGCCCAGAATTGGGTAACTAGCAAGAGTCTAAGAACTCTGAAAATGTTTGCCAATTGAGCGACTTAGAAATAAGGTAGGAGAAGGGAAGGGAAAAGGCATTTATGAAGTGCTTACTATGTGGCAACACACATAATTGTTTTATAATTATTATCTCATCCCATCCTCACAATAACCCTGGGAGTTAAGTACTATTATTATGCCCATCTTACAGATGGGGAAACTGAGGCAGCAAATGTTAAGTGATTTGCTCAATGCCACACAGCTAGTAAATGTTTGAGGATGGATTTGAACGCAGGTCTCTTGGACTCCAAGTTCACATGGAAATGGAAAGAGCCCTCACTGCCCCTTGAGTCAAAGGCTCTGAGTTCAGATCCCAGCTCCGATGCTTACTACCCACCCATGTGACCTCAGGCAATTCATTTATTCTCCCTATGCCCCACTTCTGAATCTGTAAAATGAGGGGGTTGTATTGAGTGAGCTCTGAAGTCTCCAGCTCTAAATCTACAACCCTGAGCCCCAAGTCCCTTTAGCTCTTCTGAAAATGATGGGGCTGGACTAGGAGCTCCCCTACAGCTTCTAAATCTATGATCTTCCTCCTCCTCCTCCTCTTCCTCTTCCTACTCCCTTCTCCTCCTTTTCCTCCTCCTCCTCCTCCTCTTCCTCCTCCTCCATCATTCAAAGCATCCTCTGTCCCACCCCCAGCCTAATCGTTGAAGCAGCAGACGTCTGGGCTGGCCAATGGCACTTTCTGATTCACGACCATCCGTAGATAAGATCCAGGTCAAGAACCCATCTAGTTCGTGAAACGTCAAATGTCCACCGCACCCCACAGAAAGGGCAGGGAATGAGGCCACATCTGATTCAGCTGAGTTAGGCGAGCACCTGCCGGCACCTGCCACGTGCAGAGAATATGGCCCTAGGCAGCCACCCAAGGTAGAGGGCTCTAGGAGGCAAAGGGGCAGCTCTGAGAATCGCAGAGAACAAGGACCACATCTGGTTCTGATGAATCTTTGTAGCTTTTCCAGCTCTGAGCACACGGCTTGACACGCAGTAAGTGCCCAATAAATACTTGCCAAACGAATGAATTAATTGACTAATTAAAATGGCATCGAGGGTGGAATCTATGAGAAGATTTTGAAAACCAGGTGTTCTGGTCCTGGGAGATTTCTTCAGCCCTGGATGACTCCTCCTCCAGCCCCATTTTAAAATACTTTGCTCTCTTTAGTTGTGTTCTGCAGGCCCCCTGAGGCAGAGGCTGGATGCCAGGAAACAATTCCTAAGAAGTAAAGCTGTCCCCAAATGGAAGGGGCTAATTGTGGTGTTCCCCCCCACCCCACCCCAGAGGTCTTCAAGCAGAAGCTGGAGGATCACTCCTTAGGGAAGCCGTAATGGGAGAGTTCTTGTCCAGATAGGGACTGTCCAAGAAGGCCACCAAGAATCTACCTGGGATCTAGGATTCCTGCTACGAAAGCCTTTGTGCCATTTAGAGACCTTCTGGGGCCATGGTCTTGTTGGCTGGATGATGCTCACACCATTCCAAACCAAAGAGAATCTACTCCACTTTCTCAAAGACACCAGGAGGAAATTCCAGCCTTCTACACTTCATCATCGAGAAATCTCTCCCATCCTACTGCACATGGCACCATTTTACAAATCTCTTTGAGCCATTGCTAAGGAAAAGAACAGCAAATTCTTGAGCTCTGCAGGTATTCGCAGCCCTCAATTAGTTCATTCCTCAGAATTCTCCTCCTAAAGAATCTGAGGTTTAGAGCTGCCAGGGACCAGGGTTAGCTTGTCTCACTCTACACATAAGGAAAATGGGCACTCGGAGAGGTTACCCAGCTGATGTCTGAGTTGTCTTCCTGACTCCAACTCCAGTGCTCTAGCCTCTACCCTCTATACTAGGTTGCCTTGTTTCTTCATTTTCCCCCCAGGGACCTTCATTCCATACACCTAAATCTCTCAGGGGCACTCTTTTAAACACTCTCCAAAATCCCCCCCAAATCTCCTTTAATCCTGACCCTCAGAATGGACACACTGTCTGGTGCAGGGGTGGGGAACCTGCAGCCTCAAGGCCACACGTGGCCCTCCAGGTCCTCAAGCGTGGCCCTCTGACTGAATCTAAACTTCATAGAACAAATCCCCCCAATAAAAAGATTTGTTCCGTAAAACTTGGACTCAGTCAAAAGGCCTCAAGGCCATAAGTTCCCTGCTCCTGGTCTAGTGATTCTAAGCAGTCGAATGGCAATGAGCATAGAGGTGGGGACAATTTCCTGCATCTCAGGCTCAGGCTTGTTTCTATGGCAACAGCATAGAAATCACACCATTACTTATTCAGCATGCTCATCACTAGGATCGCTAGCTCTTTCTCACCTGGTCTTCTCGGTTCCATTTTCTTCCTTAACTGTATTGCTCATTTTCACTGACAGTTTGCGTGCTGATAATCCTTTTGTCGATTATTCACCACATCACTTTGATTCTATTCACGTCCTCCAAGATTTGGGGGACCCCTCCCCCAATTTGTGTTCTTTCTCCTATCCCATTTTCCCTGACTTGAACTTTATTGCTCAATTTCTTCCAAGATTGACCCGCACTGAGCTCTCTGTTAGTCCTCAAACACCATCCTCTCTTTGTGCTGGCTCCTCTACGCCTACAATGCTCTCCCTCCTTGACTTTTTCTAATAGAATCTATGGCCTCCTTCAAGGCTCAGCTCAAATGCTGTCTTTGGCAGAAAGGGTGGCTCGGTGGCCCAGTAGACAGGGCGCTCAGCCTGGAGTCAGGAAGACCTGAGTTCAAATCTGGCCTAGGGCACTTACTAGCTGTTTGACCTTGGGCAAGTCACTTCACCTTGTTTGCCTCAGTTCCTCATCTATGAAATGAACTAGGCAAGGAAACGGCAAAGCACTCCAGTATCTCCACCAAGAAAACCCCAAATGGTGTGGCAAAAAGTCGAATGTGACTGAAAACAACAAAGCGGAAAGTCTTCCAGATGCTAAAGCTTTTCCCTCTGCAATTACTATCTACACATTTCCTCAATGTCATAGGTCCACTTCAAGAAGGAAGGACAAACAACAGCACATTTACTTGCTTGTCTCTCCCCCAGCCCACCCTCCCTTAAAACGTCAGTTCCTGGAGGGCACCAGCTGTTTTTGCTTTTCTTTGTAAGCCCAGCACTTAGCACAGAGTAGGCATTTAATAAATACTTACTGACTGATTGGGGAGAGTCAAAGGAGAGAGAGAGTAGAGGGGGAGAAAAGAAAGAGAGGAGAGAGAGAGAGGAAGGGAGAGAAAGAAAGAGAGGAGAGGGAGAGAGGAAGGGAGAGAAAGAAAGAGAAGAAGGGAGAGGAATGGAGAGGAAGGGAGAGGGGAGGGCAGGGGAGAGGAGACACCCCAAGTGGCCAAATATAAAAATAAGGAAGAAAATGAAGGTAGGGAGATAAGACACAAAGAAAGAGGAGACACAAAACTACAGACAGTTGAACTCTGGGTATTATTATTAGCAATAATAATATATCTAGCTCTTACGTAGCATGTTAGGATTTGCAAAGCGTTTCACATGTGTTCTCTTACTTGATTTTCACAATAATCCCAGAAGGTAAGTGCTTGTATTATCCTCATTTTACAAATGAAGAAAATAAGGCTGAAAGATTAAGTGATTAAATCACCTGATGCATGTCTGAAGCAGGATTTAAACTGGGAGTCTTCCTGACTCCATTACTGCCTCTTCACTGCCCCATCTTGTTGCCATGATTAATCAAAACAATAAATTCATTCCAGAGAAATGAAGAAATTAGATCTCCCCTTCCTCTCAGGAGAGAGGCGGTGGACTACAGCTGCAGAATGTGGGATACTCTGTCAAAAAGAATGGCTGTGTCTGCCGATTGTTTAAATGTCTTGTTTCCATGAAGGGTCTAATAATGTGGTGGGGGGGGCAGTTAAAAGGAAAATGACAGCGATATAAAAAGAAAATGCAACAATGTTTTGTTTCATTTCCTTACTAAATAAAATTAATTCAAACAAATAAGAAGCCGGACAGGCATTTGGCAGACCCAGAGATTATCTTTTCAGTGGGAGATTTTTGTCTTTGGAACCCAGGAGCAGGGCACAGGAATTCCAGCCCTGTCATTAGCAGCTATCTGGGGTGGGGGAGGGGCACCTCCAGGGCCCTCATTTCCTCATTCCTGAAATGGGGTTCCAGGTCCCCTCCAGCTAAGAGGCAGGGATGCACAAG
>CM053623.1:15161486-15183969 GCA_028646595.1 Phalanger gymnotis
TTCTTATGGAACAATAATATTCCATTACATTCACATACAACAATGTGTTCAGCCATTCCCCAATTGGTGTGCATCCCCTAAATGTTAGTTACTATTTATAATTTGTACTGCAAACTAACTGTACTGGATAGCTCCTGTTGCCAGCCAAAGAGACTGGTATTATTCATGTGTGTTCTCTTTAGATAGTAGGATGTAAACTCCTTGAGGGCAGGAGTTTCTTTTTGTCTCTCCTATAACTAGCACAGTGCTTTATCCATTATAGGGGCTCAATAAATGTTTTCTTTTTTCTGTCTTCAGCCTTTGTCCTGGATATTGACCACAAGGGACCCTGGTAACTGATAGCATGTGGCTGGCTCAAAGACACTCCTGAAAAGCACTCGCCCCCTATGAAAAAACAACCCAACAACTTGAAGGACACAGACCGCATACAGAAGTTGGGTCAGTGGTACAGTCATTAGCTGTGAAGGATGGCACATGTTATTTACATAAGAAATAGCACAGTAAGAAATCCTTCACTACCTGTGGGAAGAAAGAAAATGGCACAAGAAAATGCCCGATTATTCCATTACGGAGTCCATTTGAATAAGTAAGTGGGGTCAATATCAGGCTGTAGAAAGCTGTGTGTTAATAGCTATGTGAGATTAGGATAGCCCCAAGGGCATCCTTTCATTACTGAAAAATAATGTTTTCATTGACTTGCATTTTCCCAGTAATTTGTTTATACCGTATATGCATTTGTTTCAAAGGGACTTTGTTTGAATCCTCAGCTACTCACTATGAGTATGCAAAACACCCACTGATACTGGTGAAATTAAGCCCACTCTTCCATGGCTACCAATTCTATAAGAATTATGTTCACAAGTGGAAAAAAAATATCCCATTCCTGTATCTCCTGTTCTCAACCTGATAATGTGCCTGGCTTTCTTTGTGGGGAAGAGAATATACAAGTTCAGCAAGCAAATAAAGCCTGGAATTATAGGGAAGGGGGAAAAAGTTGTTCTCTGAATCCTGAGGCAGCCTTTTGTGAAGAGAAGGAGTGCAAAGATCTCAGAAGTACAAGTGAATCTCCCTCCATTCTTTGTCCAGGTCGGGGCTTGGGATGTGGAGTATTGCACAGATAGACTCAATTGATGTATTAATTGGCTCTGCTCAACTGGCTTTTAAAAAAATTCTTGTTGACATGGTGGGATTCACTGGGTGGGAATGGGGAGGATATATTTGCAACTGAAAGGGAGAGCAAAACAAAAGATAACTAAATACAAGTCTGAAAACTATTATAGCAAGTAGCACTGGCTGGGCCTCACTGAACTGGGAGTGGTCCATTAGAGAAGCATGAAATGTCAGTTGTAAAGGATGGTGTCAGCCAGCTAATCCAACATCTACCTGCCTGAGAATCCTTTCCATGACCTCCTAGTAAGGGACATCTCACTCATTTATTATCTGCCATTTGCTCAAATGGATTGAACTTGTGGGCCTCTAAGCCTCCCTGCTTTTTTTCCCACCATTATTTCTTGCCAGGATCTCTCCATCTCCACTTGCAAATTTGATTTTTTGAGCCCTAGCACAGGACACCTTACACAGACCTTTGTTAAACTTAATCTTTCTATATTCAATTTATCATTTTCCAGAGGGTGGTGGCTAAGCAGAGTGCAATGGTAACGCATAGATCTTTCCAGTTCTAAAGGTGAGGGACCTCAGGGATCATTAATCTGATGTCCTCATTCTCCACTGGAGGAAGCCAGGATCTAGGGACATGAATTCCAAGGTTCTATAGCTACTATGCAGCTGAATGGGAAGTTTGGAACCAGGTCATGGGCTTTTCCCACTATACCCCAAACAGAGACAGGAGCCTACTCTTTGACAGGAAAACAGATTTGCTTTTCATTCTCTCTCAAGAGATCCAATTGATTCTTAAAAGTCTGTAGGCTGTTATATCCATGACATCACATGCCAAATACCCTTACTTATCATGGCTGAGACAACTGGTCCCAGCGTGCATTCCTTAAATACCTTTCCATGCTGTGAAATTATAACAAGCAGATTGGCCCTAGGAAAGAGATGAGAAAATGAATCTCCTTCCTTTCTTGGAAGAAGTGGGGGACTATGGGTTTGGAATTCTTTACACACTATCAGATATATGTCTGAAGTAGTTTTGCTGAACTGTTTACCCCAACCCCTTTCTTTTTTATTCTTTGTTACAAGAGATGACTCAATGGGAAGATTCACAAATCTTGAGCTGGAAGGGCCTCAGGCTCCATTTAGTCCAAACTCACATTCATCAGATGTAAGAATTACAGCCCAGAGAGTTGAAATGACTTCTCCAAGGTCACAGGTAGTATTCAGCAGAGGTAGGATTTGAACCCAGGACCTCTGGCTCTACCATCACTGCTACTTCGTACTGCACTGAGATGTGCCTCCTTGTTCTTCCAAGGCTGGCTATGCTTCCAAGATCAAACCCATTGTCACCCTAGAATAGTAATAACTGGAATTGCCAGAGTGCTCTGGGCTTACAAATCTTTTCAGGAACAAAGAAGATATACAAACAGAAGATATCCACAAAAATTTAAAAATCAATTAAAATGCTTTCCCGCTCAGGAACGGGGTAATGGTAAATGCTTGTGGAAGCAAAGTCCATTTCTTTTCTTAGGAGCTGCCTGGTGTCTGCCTCTAATTGGGACTCACTTTTCCCAATCCAATACAGTGAAAATTCCAAAGCCTGACTTGTTCATAAATCTCCATCCATTCCACCTTATAAGCAAAGGCTCTTGGGGAAACACAATGTGTCTCCACTGATGCTCCCTGGCAAACAGACGGATAGCTAGAAAGTACACCAGATGGTAGAGAACGTTCTTTTAATGGCATGGCTTAGAAATGCTATCACATACTCATCTTCTGCTCATGTTTATATGGCATCCCAAGGTCCCTTTGGATCCTCCCACAATAACCCTATGGGGGAAATGCTATTACGATCATCGTCAATTTGCAGATGAGGAAACTGAGCCTGAGAGAAGTTAAGTGGCTTATCCTGGGTCACACAGCTAGTAAGTTTCTGAGGCAGGGGCCATCAACAGTCATGTTGACCTGTGTCTTCCCACTGGACTCTGATGACTCTGGAGGGGAGAGTGAGGCTGACTTTGCACAGCTTTGCCTCACTTAAACCCAATTCACATGCAAGTCAAGATATCACCCTCCTGATATCATCGGTCCTCTTCAAGAGTGAAGGACAAACAACAACAACATGGGGTAACATTTGAACTCAAGTCCTCCTGCCTCTGAGAATAACACTCTATCCACTAGACCACTTAGGAAATGGGGTAAGAAACCCACCAACCCTTACACTTGGAAGAAATCACAAGATAGCATCAGATCCTAGAGCCAGGAAGGACCTCAGGAGCCAGCTAGTCTAACTCATTTTACAGATGTGGAAACTGAGGTCTAGAAGTGAAAAAACATACCAGGGTCACATAGACAACAGGATCAGAGAGGGGAAGTGAGCCTGGCTCATCTGACTCCAAGGGCAGTGCTCTTACCTCGGTACATACCAATATAGCAGAGGCCCTAGTGAAGGGGACAGTTGATTGAGCCATACAGGTCTCTGTCACGTCCTACTGACTTCAAGTCAGAGCTTGGGTCCTGTGAGCGTCAAGCCACAGCACGATAAAGATGGCATCCCGTCTCCAGAGAGCCATCTGGGCGGGCTGGGAAGGTCCTGAAGAAGGGCCCGGGAGAAAATGGTGCTTTAGCCCAGTGATGGCTGCAAAGAGCTTTCCTCATCACAAACTATTTCAGAGGTAGCTAGTCCCAAGCATAAAGCATTGCGCCCGGAGATAGGAAGGCTTGAGTTCAAATCCAGCCTCAGATCTTACTATCTGTGTGGCCCTGGGAAAGTCACTTAAACATGATTTGCTTCAATTCCTTAATTGTAAAATAAAGTTATAATAGCACCCACCTTTCAGGGCAGTTGTGAGGATCAGATGAGATAATCATTGTAAAGTGCTTAGCATTGTGCCTGACACATAGTGGGCACTTTATAAATGTTAGCTATTATTGATATAATTTGTAAAGCACTTAGCATTGTGCCTGACATAGTAGGCACTTCATAAATGTTAGCTATTAGTGATATAAGTTGTTAAGCACTTAACATGGTGCCTGACACATAGTAGGCACTTTATAAGGTTTGTTTTCCTTTTCTTCCTTCCATCTAAGTAGCACAAAAAGTACCATCCCCTGTTACAAATGAGGAAAAGTGAGGATGAAAAAGAGGACATGACCTGGTTAGGGTCAAACAAATAGCATCTGGCTGGGGCAGAACCCAGGCCTCCCGACACCATGCTGCCCTTAGTAAATTAAATACAAAGTATTTTTATTCCTGATTTTTGTGAACTCCAAAGAAGAGCTTAAAAAAAGCCAGAGAACAAGATTCGGCAGGAAATTCTTCCAGGATTAGACACAGTCTTCAACTACACAGAGATTTCAAGTCAGTCTAGCTGAATTTCCCTCCATTGGGAGAAACAAGATGGAAAGGCAAGCCTATTATTGGCATGCCCTATCTAAAAACCACTGCATTTGCCTGCCCCCACTTCCCCTGTAATTTCATCTTGAACACTAAACAACATTCCCCACTCCAGCTGCAAACTGGTAAGTAGATACTACATTCCACCCCCGAGGACAAGGGGTTTCAATATTTAAGTGAAATGATCCCAGAGCTGGATAGCTCCTTTATTACTGTGGTTATGAGGCTCAATTCATTAAAGTAAATCAACTCACTATTTTTAGATGTTTGAATGAAAGGAACTCACTGAGTGCATAGTCACAAGGGGCAGAAATGGAAGAATTCATCACTCCAACCCTATGTCCGCCCTCCAAGAGAAATAATGACAAAGCTGCCTCACAGGCCTTTAGTAAAGCCCCAAGAGAGTACCTTATAAATGGCCACCTTTTGAATAATAGGTGACGGGGAGATTCGGTGTGGCATAGTAGATAGAACTCTAGCCTAGGAGCAAGTCAGGGAGTCCTGGGTTCAAGTCTCGCCTCTGAGACACTTTGGTTATGTGACCCTGGGCAAACTGAGGGTTTGAGGAGCTCTCATCATGTTCTGTGCAATGCTCTAAGAAATGAAGTGCAGTGATTGCGTTGGTGGATGGAATTCTTCTCGCAACGGAGCTACATTGATGATATCAAAGGTCTGGGGTGGGGCGGGAGGGAGGAGCTGACAGCTATATGGCAATTTTAAGGGTGCAGAGCTCTTTGCAGACATAAGTTTCAGAGGCAGAGTTTGAACCTAAGTCTTCCTAAGTCCAAGACCTGAACACCACCCTGCCCCTCACATAGGAAGTTGGGTTTTGCTATAGTCAAACAAGATGGAAGAATTCTCATACTAATTCACTAATATTTCTACTAATGGGAAGAATATACTGTAGCAATTCTGGGAAGCTTTGTCAGCAGAAAGCCAGAAGACAACAGCTGCAAGCAGCCTGAATTTCGGGACCTGGATTTCTTCCCTATCTCGCAGTGGGGCCCCCTCCCTCCAAACCAGGAAGAGCTGCATCCCTGGGGGTGGCGGGGTGAAGGATCTGGCTCCATCTGCCTTCCAATGGGACATCACAGTCTTCTGCGCAGCTATTGCCACTGACGTAGGGCTAAGGACACCTGAGGTTGACCTGTTCTTCAAGCTGACTTTATCCACAAGCAGCTCTCATGGCCAAAGCTTTTGTTCCACAATTCAATTCCATAAACACTTCATCGATTCCTCTAGTGGGTAAAGCACTATGTTAGATCTGGGGAATACAGAACCCAAAATGATCTAAATGGCCCCTGCCCTCGAGGAGTTTACAACTCAGTTAGAAACTGTCCAGCTAAGTAAATACAAACTAGCCCTAAAGTAATTTATTGGAGAGGTATATTAACCACTTCAGGGAGGGGGATCAGGAAAGGCTTCAAGTAGAAGCTGATAGCAGAGATGAGCCTGAAAGGGAGGAGGGTGTTTCAAGAGGCAGAACTGTGTGGAGGGAAACAGAGGTAAGGAATGGGATGTCACATAAGGAGGAGAGCAAAGAGGCTGCTTTGGTAGGAATATAGAGGAAGGTAGAACTGTGCAATCAGTCTGATAAAATAGCCTATGACCAGTTTCTGAAGGGCTCTGAGGTGCAAACAGGAGTTTGTATTTTATCAAAGAGGTATTGTAATTGCTTGAACAGAGAAGTGACACAGTCAAACATGCATTAGGAATATCAATATGGCAGCTGAAGAAACGAATGGAATGGAGAGGGAAGAGATAGGATAGAAAGGGAAGACACTGGTGCGAGGGAGATGGATTAGGAGGCTATAACATAGTGTCTTCCAGAGTTGATTAAGACCTGAACTAAGATAGTGACCTTCTGAGTAGAGAAAAGATATCAAAATAAATGGCATGATAATAGTTTCTACATAAAAATGTGGTTCCATACAAAAATGTCCACCATAATTTTTAATGCTCTATCTTGAAAAACCATTCTGAGGTTCATTAGGTATTAAGCTGTAACTCTACTCCCAAATGAAACCCTAGAATGTTAGCTCTGGAAGGGATCTTAGTGGTCACCTAGTCCAACCACCCAATTTTACAGCTGAAGAAGCTGAGGCTCGAAGAGACAACATGACTTAACCACAGGATTCTAGATCTAGGCCTGGAAAGGACCGTAACGGCAACCACACTGGCATACCCAAGATGGCTGCTAGTGCAGGTTCTTTTATCTGCTTTTCTAGGAAAGCAACTTAAACAGAAATTAATTAAACCGAAAAAATACAAAGAGAAATAAAGACCAACAGACAGGGCTCTAGTACCTGAATCGAGAGCACCTTTACCTCTGAGGAGTCAGGGAGCTCTAAACATATGGCCACTCAGAGTCTTGACCAGGGAATCACAACATCTTTCTTGTAAATGAGCTCTTGAAGCAAAAGCTCACCTCTCACAATATATACTTTTTTCAGCTAACAGGCTCAGTGCCTAATTAGAAATTAACAAAAGGTGTGTAAGCCTTCCTATAAGCAAGCTTCTCTTAATGGGCTCCACATGAGGCCTATTGATGGGTGGAGAAGATCTTATTCCTTATTAACCTTACAAGGACCTGTCACAATATTTAGGTCAACCCATTCATGTTACAGATCAGGAAACTGAGGCCAAAGAGGGAAAGCAACTTAGGTTCACAAAGCTCATAAAATGGCAGCCCTGGGATTTGAGATGCCAAGCCAGAAGGGACCTCAGAGTTCACCCAGTACAATTCCTTCATTTTACAGATGGGGAAACTGAGGACCAGGTAAGTTAAGCAACTTCATCATAGGATCCTAGACCCAGAGCTGGAAGAAACCCAAGAGGATATCTAGTCCAACCTCTAACTTTTTTTTTGCAGGGGGAAAGGCAGGGCAATTGGGGTTAAGTGACTTGCCCAAAGTCACACAGCTAGTAAATGTGTCAAGTGACTGAGGCCAGATTTGAACTCACGTACTCCTGACTCCAGGGCTGGTGCTGTACTCACTGTGCCACCTAGCTGCCCCTCAGCCTCTAATTTTACAGATGAGGAAACTGAGAGAGGGCCAGACAGGCCCAGATTCACAGGACTAGTAGTAATTGGCAGACTTAGAATTTATGCTGTTAAATCTAAAGCTGGAATGGACCACAAAGGCCTTCTAGTCCCACACCTTCATTTCACAATGGGGAAACTGAGGCCCAGAGAGAACAAAGAACTTGTCCCAAGTCACACAGTTAATATCATGCTGGTCCTCTAAAGAAAGGATTGACAGAAACAGATTTATTAAGATTAAGAACTTTGGTCAGTATTTGTGATCTCCCCCCTCCAGCAAAACATTTCCTAAATATATATATATATATATATGTATGTGTATATATATACATACATACATACACACACATAAACATGGCATTCCTAATATGCAAGTCTCCTGGACTTGACATGAAGCTCCTTTCACTGCCCTACAAAAGCAAAGATGAACAACAGACTGGTCCCCAGCGTGAGCAGGTTTTTGGCCAGTGCATCAAGTGAGAGCTCAAAGGAAGAAACACACACACACACACACAGGATGCCCACTTAAACGGGTTACAGTATTGCTTTGTTTTCACACATACCCAATCCTGAACAGAAAACAGCTCACTTTGACAGGTGACAACAGGTAAAACATTCAAGTGACTTTCTCAGCAAAAAGCCACCTGGAGGTAGGTGGCTCAGGAGCCCAGTAAGGACAACACATAGCACAAGACATAAATATCCTCCCTCTTCCTCTCTCTCTCTGTCTCTCTCTGTCTCTCTCTCTCTCTCTCTGAAAGCAAGGGCTTTTACAGCTTCACAAGGAGCAGGTGAAAAGCTCGCCAGTGAAATTGGGGTGAGAAAGGTCATCCAAATAGCAGCATGAAACCATAATCCTAAGCACAAATCTTTGAACTGAGGAAACAGGCTTCCTGGGGGGAAAATGGATTTAGAGCTTTGGGTAAAAAAAATACAAGCAAATTTTCAATATGAATGTCACTTTTGCTAGAAATTCCCACTTTGTTGGTCCCTTCCCAAAGAGCTCCCAATCACATGCTTGATATGTTTGTTAGAAATAGAGCAAATTCTTTCAGTCCATAGGGACGGCCGACATCTAAATAACAAACGTTCTTACTTTCTTATCTCATTGCTCCTCACCACAAAGGTTGTGAGGTAGGGGATACTATTATCTCCATTTTGTAGATGAGTAAACAGGTGGCATGAGTCCAAATGTGAACCGAGATCTCGATTCCACTCTAACCACTAAGCCATGTGGCCTTTAACTCAATCTTGCCTTCTACTTCTACGATTGCCATGACTAGCAAAAGTCAGCTCTAATCCCCCTCAATGCTAGTGCCTTCCCCATGAGATCACCTCCAGTGTATCCTGAGCATCCCTAGTTTGTACATAGCCACTTACATGTGGTATCTTCCATTACAGTAGGAATTATTTGAGGGCAGGGACTTTGTTTTTGCCCCCCCCCTTTTTTTGTATTTCCAGTGCCTGGCACATAGTAGGCACTTAATAAATGCTTGTAAACTTGAACCAATTTGACTTTCACACTTTACATCTCCCAGCAACAAAGGAGAGATAAGGGGAAGGAAATGCTGCTTCTGATTTCCTGGGTCACAGTCAAAATAAAACTAGCATCATTAGGCCAGGCCCACCTAACTGTTCTACAAAGAAATACCTCTATCTACTCCTTCGTATTCATTTTCCAGTGATGACTTGATGGCTCTATGTAGCCTACTGATTTCACCTCTTTCCACACACAAGATTTGTGCTTCTTAATTAAAATCAGTCTCTGCTGACTTCCATTTTTGTGATGTGCTATCTCAATACTTCCTGGCCTCCAGAGGACTCCGTTAATATCAGATACTCAGCCTTGTTGAGTTACTGGAAGACACTCTATCTCTTTATTTCTCTGCTACTTTCCATGTGTCAATTTTTACTCTAAGGAGTCACCAATTGGGAAATGAAATGAAGATGTGTGTGTAGAAACACACACATATACATATATGTATATAAATACATATATGTTCAATTATAAGAAATATTGTAACATCATTATTAAGATACTCCTTTGCAAATCAATCATTGCTTAGTTAGGAGCAAAATCAGGCGTGATTTACTTATCTAAGGGCTTCAGATGAATTTTTCTCTGACATTTAAAATAATCAAGGATGTTATCACTCGACTGTGGTATGTCTTTATATTTGCTTTCAATATATTTTATATTAGCTTGTTGGATTCAAGTTTTTCTCTAGAAAAGTGATAACCATAGTAATAATAACTAACATATATTAAGTACCTTATGGTTTGCAAAGTGCTTTACAAGTATTATCTTATGTTTTATCCTCACAATGAGCCTGTGAGATATTATCCCTATTTTGCAGATGAGGAAATTAAGGCAGAAAATCATTTAGACATCCAGCCAGGTTCACACAGGTCATAAGTGTCTGAGAGCAGATTTGAATTCAGGTCTTCCTGACTCCAATTCCAATTAGCACTCTATACATTGTGCCTACATATGCCACCAAGCTTCCTCTCTGTTTTTTGAAAGCAGGGATGGTTTCATTTTTTGCTTGTAGCCTCAGCACCAGCCACAGTGCCTAATAGTAGGAGGTACCTAATAGAGGCCAATTGATTGATTGACTTTGTATTTACTCCTATGTGTTGTATCCATGGTATTCTTCCCATCTATCCAGTGGAATGGAAGCATCTTGATGGTACATAATGTTTGGCTGTTTATCTTTGGATTTCCAGCACCTAACACAGAGCCTGGCACATATGAAGTGTTCCCCAAATGTTGGATTGAGTTGATTCAAACATTGCCACTGGCCTGGGAAGAAAATATGATCTAAGAAGAAGAGTTTTGTCTCTCGAGTGGGGGTGGCGAGTGGGCTGCCTCTGTTAGTGACTACCACTGTGACCTTGAATGATAAGCTGCTTCCCCTCTATAGGCCTCAGTTTTATGTTGGACTTGATGGTCCCCAGCTCTAGTCACTCTGATGGAACACCCTGAAGTTTTCTTTCTAGCTATTCACAAAAAAAACCACAACAATGTTCTTTTTTTCTGTAACCCTGACTTTTGCTGAAGAATTCCTAGAAACAGGATTGTTTAAAAATAAATTTGAAATTTGGTGTCTCTGTGGTCTAACACTCTTTCTTGGAATAGGTGGCAAATGTGGTCAAGTGTCAAATTGGAACCTCATTTGAGAAGAAGTCGATTGTCCTCCCAGGCTGACCGGTCAGCCACAATGGGCCCCTCAGGAAAGGTTATAGCAAACCCAACACTTCTGAAACTGAGACAGACCCACAGCATAGGCTGTGACCCAAATGTTCTGTGAACCACCTGGGAGCCACAGATATGGTTCTGCATAGGCAGATAATAATTTAGAAGAAAGTGGGCAACCACAGATGGAAAGAATCCAAAATTCTAAGACCTATGAAACTAAGAACAGACCGCAAAATTGAATTCATAGTGCACAGAAGAAGCCGATTTATTACCTTCATGTTAATTTTCTTTTTCCAACAACTCTTTATTGAAAGGAACACCCCTAAGCAGCAGGTGGCAAGATCTCCAAGCACCTCGAGCTAGAAAGAACAGAGAACCCGTTGCTCTCCCCCTGCCGAGGAGGAAAGCAAGGCTCTCTGGGATGGCGGTTCACTTAAGGCTATGAAAAGAAGTATGAAGCTAGGAAGTGAATTGGGTGAAGTCTACAAGGCTGTATTAAGTGCCTACTGTGTGCCAAGCCCTGTGCTAAGCACTGGAGAGACAAAAGTAAAGCAACAGGTAGTCATTATCCTTGAGAAACTCTGACTCCAACTCTAGAATTCTTTGCACAAAACCATGAAAGGTCCTCAAGGGATGCACAGAATGTGGACGCTGGAAGAGACCTTAGAGATGATGGAATCTAAACCCTTCAAATTCCTGAAGTCTAGAGAGGAAATTCCTAGAGGGCACATCCTAGATCTTAGAATTCTTTGCACTCCCCACAATACTAAGATAAATATAGATAGATAGATAGATAGATAGATAGATAGATAGATAGATAGATAGATAGATAGATAGATAGATAGATAAACATTGTGGACAGAAGTCTGTACTTGGATTCCAGCAGACATGGATTCAAATCTTCCCTCAGGTACTTACTGTTACTATGTGGCCTTCAGCAAGTCATTTAACCCTCTGTGTTTCAACTTCCTTAACTAAAATGAGATGAGACTCAACATCCACTAAGGCCCCTTCCAGCTCAAAATCTCTGGTCCTTGGATTGTATTACATTTGCCTTTATTCTGTATATACTGATACATTTTGTTTCCCTGAATAAAATGTAAATTCTTTGAGAGCAAAGACTGTTACATTTTTGTCTTTATCTTGCCAGCACCTGGAACGATGCCTGCCGTGTAAAGAGAGGGGCTGGTCCTGCCAAGGCCAGCTCTCTATCCACTATGATGAATTACCTCTCTGCCTGGCACATAAGTAAGGACATAATAAATGTTCGTTGATTCACTGGGTTGAAATCTCACCCCAGATACTTAAATGGGACCACAGGCAAGTCATTTAAACTCTCTGGGTTTCTGTTTTCTCATCTGCAAAAAGGGGATAAGACCATCCGTCCACCTACCTCACAAGATCATTTTGAAGCTTGCCTGAGTCAGCTGCTGTCATTACTGTTTAGCGACTCTGGGGCATGGATATGCCAACCACTGCCACCACCACCAGACCCTTCTCCTTCCCCAGCACTCATACATTAATGACATGCCTTCTGTATCTCTCATGTGATTCTTGCCTTTTGAAAATGACATTCCTCATGTTTCCTAAAACAATTGATAAGGAAATAATCACTAGTGACTTAGATGATCTGGAAAAATTCACTTTACCTATTCCCAAATAGGAGTCTCTGCCTGCATTTTGTCTAATTTCCATTAGAATTAAAGAGAGAGTTAAGAATACACCAGTGAAGGCAAGTGTTGGAAGGATCTCCATAACAAGCTTCCAAAGCTTATCCAGGACTGATAAAACCAATATAATGCTGTTCCACGTTACTCTCTTACTCAGCAAACTCCGGTGGTTCCCTCTTACCTCCAGGATCAAATCTAAACTCCTCTGTTAGGCACTTAAAGCCCTTCCAAACCTGGCCCCTGATTTACCTGGCTTCCAATCTTACTGAACACTATTTACCCCTCCATGTGCACTGAAGTCCCACCAAATCGAGTATCTTGCTATTTCTCATACAGAACACTCTATCTCCCATGTCCATGTCTTCGAAGTGACTGAGCCTCATGCTCAGAATGCATGCCCTCTTCATCTTCCTCTCTCAAGAATCCCATTTCTTTTCTTCTAAGTTCAGGTCAGCTCAGGCACCACCTTAGCTGAGCCCTTTCCTGATTCCCCTTCTGCTAGTTCCTCCCCACCTAAGATTGCCTTATATCAATTTAGTTTCTATTTTGCAGAGGTGTGTTTGTGTGTGATTGAGTTGTATTGTATTTCCCGGCTAGATTGTAAACTCCTGGAGGACAGGAACTGCTTTCACTTTCTACTGCCAGGGCCTAGCAAGATGCCTGACACATAGTAGGTGTATATTAAATGCTCAGTGATCAATTGGGTTTTCTCCAAGCACACCAAAACAAAATCACTTTTGTAGTACACGTTATTAGGAAGAAAAACATTACACCACTGCCTCCTCTCTCTTGCTGGTCTCCAAATGGACAGATCATTTTCTGAAGGTAAGTCCTCTGAGGCCAGACAGGACTCTCTATTTCTCTTTGTGCTGTGGACTCTAAGGTAGCTAACCCAAATGAATTGCAGAGTGAGCCTGGGCAGCCTAGGAAATGCTAAAAATAAGCTCTAGCACACCCTGAGTTCTCAGAAGTAAAACCACACACAGTCAACAAGTTGCTGCTTTCAATAAGATATGACTTGGGGGCCCCATTGGCTACTAATACTGCAAACTTGCTATGGATTATAGCCTTACTGACACCTCATGTTTTATTGGTCGTCTGAGGGAGGGGGAAGGTCAGGAGGACTTTTCCATCAGTACACTTGCCCAAAATGATAAGAGATATTTTTAAAACCCTCAATTGTTCACACATGAAAAAGTGACTACAGTGAAATTTATCCTGAATATCATGATTTCATTAGCTACACTTCCACAAATAAAGCCCAATTCATGAGTGCTTGATTTTTTCAGGGCTACCAAAAACTTGTGCTTTTTTTTTTTAATGGCTTCAAATTTCTTCTAATGTCAATATGTACATACATACATGCAGAGAGAGAGAGAGAGAGAGAAAGCTGTAACTTGGGCAGGGCAATTTTCACCGTGTCTCACTAAGTGGATAGGGTTTATTCTTCCCAGGAACCACTATCCCTAAAGCTTCCTGGTCTTCAACCAGATGAGCTCCTGTTTTCTTTCCCAAAGGCTGTTACCAAGTCAGCAGCTCCTAGGCTTCCTTTACCCGGGCCACCTTTCTCCACCTTCTAGCTCCTATTGCAAATTCAGCTGCGGAGGACAATTGAGGGCAATCCACCTAGTAAATGTCGAAATCTAGACAGTTAGTGGGGATTAGGGGCAATAGAACCCCCACTTACAGAAGAAGAAACTGAGGTCCAGAGAGATCAAGTATTTCACCCATGGTCACACAGGATTAGAACTCAGTCCTCTCACTTCATTTTTTTCCATTGCACTACACTGAATATATTACATATTATTATACATAATAATACACTATGTAAGGTTCATGTATAGTATGTGTTCCACATGTATAAGTATATATGTGTGTGTATATATAGACATCTATATGTATCCTGGTTGAGAGGCGGATATATGGACTTTCCATTGGCAGGAAATGTTCTATCACCCCGTCATTGCCCATAGTCCTCCCCACCTCATGTTTGGTTAGGGATTTAAACAGCGTCGTTTTGGAATGTATATTGTGACACCCTCTGTCGGAGAAGGAAACCTGCTGGAGGAACTCTCCACCACGGCACCAGTAGCACCCGAACTCAATCTGCCCCCTGGCGCGAATTTTCTAGCCAGGGCTCTAACAATTGGGAAAAATCGTACACATCAATACAGTATACTCATTGGCTCCATTAAGAACTGCGTTGTCCCTGTGTGCCAGACTCCTCTGATATTCCATCCCCTGGAATCCTGAATCACTTTGGCATTTGTCATTAAAGTTTTCAACGACCTGAGAGGGATTCTTGTCCTCCGAGGATCACCCTGATTAGAAAACTGTCATGCACAGAAAGCAGCGGACCCGCCTCTATCGATCGCTACTCCTTCCTCGCCCGATCAATGTTTTTCTCTTTCAGGAGAGCTGCTGGGCCAATCCCAGAGCAGCGGTGAGCCTGTGTTCAGGTACTCAGGGGTGGGTGAAAGTGCGCATGGTAGCTCTCCAAAAAAGACCTACAAGCGTGAAGCCAACACACACACACACACACACACACACACACACACACACACACACACACACACACACACACACCACTTGCAAAACAGTAAAGAGTGAGCGGCTTGCTCGCCTTTAAGCGGTTTAGAACAAGAGAGCTAATTCCCACTGCCTAAGACATGCCCCGTGCACGCACAAGTCTTTTAACAGAGTCTACACTGTGCTAATTTCTGAAACAAACAAAGAAAATCTAGTAAGCGAAGAAAGGGGGTTCGCTTTCCTTTGGCTTCGGAATCGGGCAGTCAGAGCAGCGGGAGACGTTGGGGAGCTCAGCATCCCCAGCCGACCCCTCCCGGAGGCAGCAGCCCGCAAACAGCTGGGTAGGGAAAAGTCCGAGTCCCCTCTCCCCTCCGCTCTCCAGGACTCTTGACATCTTAGGACCCCAGGCGAGGTTGGCTTCGCTGCCCAAGGACTATCCCTCTTCCTTTTCCCACGTTTGCCCCAGGCAGACAGACCGAGGGGATAGCTCGGCTCTGGGAAATAAGCAGCCGCCTTCCCCCCAAACAAGTGGCACGCCTGCGAAAAGGCAGACGGGCACCTCTCCAGGTACATCGGCGCCCACAGCCGACGATCAGGACCGAGCCTCCTCTGCGCGAGTGATGGGGAAAGGGGCACTGAGGCCAGCCGGCCACCGCGCACGGGCGGATGGAAACTCACTCACCCGAGGAAACCGAGGAGCCAGACAAACTGGAGTTGCTGGACGCTGCCATCATCCCCCGCTGGATTTCCCCCCTCTCGCCCCCTCCTCAGGTTCTGGTCCAGATGTCGCTGCTGCTGCTGGTGCTGCTGCTGCCGCCGCCGCCGTCCTGGCGCTGCTGCTGCTGCTGCCGCCGCCGCTGCCCCCAGCCCATGGCAAAGTCCTGGGGACGCAGAGCGCAGAGCGGCCGCCTCCTCCCAGCCTCCCTCGCCAGCGCCGCGTCCCCCCCACCCCCCTCCCGGAATGGGGCTGCACTTCCTGCTCCGCCAGATGACGCGCGTCCAACGCCGCTATTTAAGTGAGCTTTCCTCCCTTCGCAGCTCCGCTTCGCGCGGCTCTGGGCGGCCCGCGGGAGGTGCCAGCGGAGCCGAGCGGAGCCGAGCAGAGCCGGGCAGTGAGAAGGCCAGGAGAGAGGACAGCCCGGGCGCCGCAGGTCCTCCTCCCGCGGCAGCCCCAGCCCCAGCCCCAGCTCCGGCTCGGCTTGAGTTTCTCCAGAGACTCCAGAGTCCCAAGCTCGGGTGGAGGGCCGAGCCGGTCCCCTCGGCGCCCGCCTCCTCGCCAGCCCTGGGGCAGCTCCAGGAAGAGGTCTCACACTCACTCACACACACACGCACACACACACACACACACGCCGGACACGCTGACCTACACGGACAGACAGACAGAACGGCAGCGCAGCCCCCACCCCTCGTCCCGCCTCCTCCACTCCATGCGCCCACACAAAGGAATAGGGAAGGAGCGGCGGCGGCCGCGGCGATGCCAGGCGGCTGCTCGCTAAACAACTCTCCGGCTTGCAGCCCAAGGCCGCGCGGGCTTGAAAGGGGAGGCTGGGCCCGAAGGAGCTGAAATGGGAGCAAGCGCTTCGGGCCAAGCCCCCATCACCCCAGCCCCTCGGCCGCTGGCAGTCCCGGGCCTAGGGCAGACCAGAGCGAGTACTGCTAGCTGCCTGGTGTCCAGGTGAGTCCAGCATCCTCTAGGGAGGCTCCCCTGAGCCTGGGACCGGAGTCCGGCTGATCCAGCGGACACGATCCTGCCCAACGTTCCTTGCCCAGCTGGAGTCTGTCTCCACGCCCCACCATCGCCCGGGTCTCAGCCCTGGGTTAAAAGGTCGGGCAAAGAACGGCTGCCCCAGGTCAATCAGACCCAGTACCACGCTCCAACGCGGGTTCCGCCCTCTGCCGCCGACGCCCCCACCAGGAATACGGGTGCTCTGTTTGAGTCAAGCGGACGCGAGCCCGGCTCTGATCTAGCCTGATGTTCTAAAACGGGCTCTTTTTGGTATCATATATCACTTGAGCAATTAGTCTGGTGAGACCCGGGACAGCCTTCTCAGAATCATGATTTTAAATGAACAAAAAAAATGTAGGATTACGAAGGAGGTCAATTATATAGAATACACCTATGATTGTTTCTAAACTAAATTCACATACCCAGAATGAGAACTCGAGGTTTAAAGGGAGGTGCTAATAGCCGCAGACATCAGAGCCACCCGAACCCCGGGCCAGACCAGAGTCAGGCGGGCGCAAGGACGAGCGCTGCTTTCCTGGGTTCCTTCAGGGCCAACATTCTAAAACGCGCTTCACGAGCCCCCAGGACAAAGTCAGGGTCTGTCAGCCCAGACCACGACCGCCCGTGGGTCTGATCTGGTGCTTCGTTCTAAAGGGAGGCTCCCAAGAGCTGGCGCCGCCACTGAAGCCTTCTGCCTGGGGAAAGGAGAACCGAGGGAGGCGCGGTCTCGGGAGGCAGAGAGCAAAGCAGAAAGAAGCGCGCCGGCTAACCGCGAGCGGAGCGGTGTGTCCCGACCCTCCACTCTCGTCTCCCAACCCTGATCCCGATTGACCTTGGGCTCGATGGCTCGCGCAGACCCCCAGCGCAACCACTCCTAGTGGCCAGCCTAGCCCAAGAGTCCCGGCTGGGACGATCCTCCCACCCCACCTGTGCCTGGGACCTCTGGGGAATCTGGATTTCTAAGAAGCAACAGAGATTGAAACATCATGAGCCAAACAAAGCCCAGACGTCAAAAGGCGTTGGGGGTGGGGGGAGGGGGCGCTTTCCAGCAGCGCCTTAAATAAACCCACTCGCTAAGTAAGATTTAGTCGCAGCCCAGTGGGTGTCCTTACAGGTTGAGGCACTGCCAAGGTGAGAGAGAAAAAGACCTAAAGATAAGGGCTGTGCCATTCCTCTGTATTTAAAACGAAATCAAATTCACTGGAAGGGAATATCACGCAGGTCCTAAAAACCCAAACCTATTTCATGCTCCCAGCAGGGCAACCTGTTCATTTAGTGCTAAAGCGTAAGCAAAACTGTGGAATTTGAACAGAAATTGTTAGATCAAAGGAAAAGTAGACATTAAAGGAATGGATGTGGTCTCATTATATGCCCAGATGGAAAGTGGTACGCTGGGCTACTGCCATTTTTTAAAAACACGGTTAAAGGGACACAGTTAATTTATAAATTATCTAGAGACGTATGAACAGCAACCAAATCCTGCCAGGTTCCAAGATCTGTCAGCGCCTCACAGACTGTGTGTGCATAATAAATGCTAAATAATTGCAGCCTGCTTCTCTCTCTCTTTTATAAGGCTGATTTAAGCTAAATCTTGTCTGTCTGTGTTGTATGTGTTTAATTTCACACTCGTTTTGGTTTAACAACTGGGCTTGAAATTGGAATCCAGCTGTGTGAGTGGTTAGGTCATCTGTCGCTAATGGGCAGCTGGTGTAATAGAACATTGTTTTTAGAATCAAAATTGAGGCAGCTGGGTGGCTCCATGAGTAGATTGCAGGCCTGGAGTTCAAATTCAGACTCAGACACTAATTGTGTGTGATTCCGGGTAAGTCACTTAACCCTGTTTACCTCAGTATCTTTGCCAAGAAAACCCCAAATGGGCCTTCAAAAGTCAGACACACTAATCTAGAGTCAAAACTGAGTCAGCCCTCAGGCACTAAGGATGGAAAGTTAGGCCCAGAGTCAGAAAGTCCTGATTTCAAATCCCTCCTCAGGCACTTGTCTGAAGTCAGGTGACAGCCTCCCTCAGCATCTCCTCATCTATGAAATGGGGGTGCGGTGGTGGGGTGTGTATGGAGTGGAATATCAGCACCTACCTCAGAGTAAGCTTGTCATTAGAAGAATTGGGTTCAACATCCTGGTTCTCATGTGAACTACCTACATGTGACCTTGGGAAAGTCACTCGCATTCCGTGTTTCCTCATCTACAAAATGAAAAGGTTCATTCCTTTTGGTAGAAATTACCCATGGACTGGTGAATTACCCATGTGGAATGTGGCATGCCATCAGTGAACAAATACTTTGTCGTTGCTGTTGTATTGTAGTTTTTATGTATTTTGTTAAACATTTCCCAATTACATTTAATTTTTTTTTAATTAACATTCACATTAAAAATTTGGTTCCAAGTTCTCCCCGTCTCTAGCCCCTCCTCTGCAATTGAGAAGGCAAGCTAGAGGATACTCATCGTACATGTGACGTTGGACAGCTATTTATTAAACACTGTGCTAAGCATTAGGGATACAAAGGAAAACCCAAAACAGCCCTGACCTTCGGTGACCTTACATCTAACGGGGAAGATAGCAAGCATGCAAACAAATTTACGAAGAAGTCAGTCTCCAAGGGAGAGCAGGAACACTAACTGTTACCTACACCAGCAGCTGTGGTCATTGTGACCGTTTATTTTTCTTAACAGATTTTTCTTTGTTGAGAAAAATGGATGGGCATGGGGTCTGGAATGATTTGATTGGTGGAGGGAGATCTCACTGAGGATTTTCCTGTACGATACCAATAGACGACTCTTCAGTTACTTAGAGTATTCGAGATTCCCGGGGATGCTGGAAAGTTCAGTAATTTATCTATGGTCAAATGTAGCCTGAGCATTAGGACTAGAGCTCAGGTCATTCTGGTTCTGTGATTCCAGGGCCTATTCTCTACCCATCCACACACCATTTGTGTTTTAAGTGTTAGTAATGTACTTTAAAGCATCAGCAAACTATTTAAACATACTAGTCCAATACGTCAATGGGCCTATGGTTTCCTCATTGTATTCCCCCCAACAACACAGATTGCAACCCATCCTATAAAACTCTTGTCCGTAGTGAATTATCTTATAGAGGGACCCATAGCAACCCATCCCTCAAACCCTTCCTCCTTTCTTTCTTGACATATTAAGGTTACCAAAGTCACTTATGGGCTGATCATTGGTCATTCCTGCCTTTTGAGAGCTGATCAGCCCATCTTTTCTTCATATATGGTGTCTGTTATTCCATTTCTTTTTAATAATTCCTTTGTTTGTATTAGGTTGTAGCCTGCTCACACCTGCCACACACCTTTCCATTGACCTATAATATAGACATCCACATTTTCAATTTTTTGTAGATTGCAGATTTTTGTAGATTTTATAGATTGTCTCATAGGCCACCATCCACTGTAACGAGACCCGGCATTTTTATAGGGCTGACAAATTTGCAAGGTGTTTTGCATTCATGAACACATGTGATCCTCACAAGTAGCCTGGGAGACAGGTTCCTCTGCACTGCCTCTCAATGGACTGACTCATCTATAAATCTGCAGATTTCCCCCAGGAAAAAGATGGGGCATTGGGAGGCAGTGCGGGTTAGTGGATAGTCAGCTCGATTTGGAGTTTGGGGATCTGGTTGCAGTTCTGCTACTAACTACCTGGGTGACCTCAGGCAGGTTCCTTTAGCTCTAATTTCTTCATCGACAACATGACTAGGTGGGTTGGATTGCTTGGCCTCTTAACCCCTCCAACTCCTGCCTCAGGTTACACAGCTGGTAGGTTTCATGGGTAGGATATGAATCTGGGTCTTCTTGACTCTGAGGCCAGGGCTCTACAGCATTTACACAGGACGTTGAGATCTACAAAGTTCTTCATAAATATTGTCTCATTTGACCCTAATAACCCTTTGGAGGCTTTTGATATAGGCTCTTTGACTTTGTTGACTTCTTCTGGCTATGTGTTTTGATCTTCTTTGTCACCAAAAAAGGAATCGAGAGTTTGAGTTTGAGTTTGAGTTTGAGTCTGAGTTCGTTTTCACTGCCCATTCATGTTCCCAGCAAACTACTTGACCCTTGAGCTTTTTGTCAGGATATGACTGCTTGTAGAGAGTACTTTGTCCCAAGCTTTAGGGTCCAAGCACTGCTGCTTTCAGAGCTACTTCTACTCCACCGTCACTCCAGGCTCTGTCACAGCAGCACTCCTTCTCCCCCAAGAACTGCCAACCAGGACTGCAATTCAGATCCAAGCAGGGCACAGCAAGAGAATCTGCCTTCGTGCCCACAAAGCGCTCCTTGCACTCCCGCTTTGATCCGCTGCTAAATTCCTCCCACTGTGTGAGCCAGGGACTTGGGAAGCAGCTGATGCTGGAGTTCTATAAGCAGCCTCAAGAGCTTCCTGCTGGTGCCACTGCCTATGCTACACCACCTCCACCACCTGTTCAGACTGCTCTGAACTTGATTCCGCAGTTTCCCACTAACCTGCTCTTTGGTGTTTGTGGGTTGAGAAATCTGGTAACTGCCATAGCTCACTGATTCATGTCCCCAAGGCCTGTTCCAGCTGGCTGACTTGGGGTCTGGTCCGTCCCAGGGTGGCCCACACTGGGCTGTGCTCCACTCCCAGCACTGTGTGATAGACCTTTTCTGGTGACCATCCAGGCTCTTCTGGGCTGGAGACCTGTTTTCCTCTGATGTTTTGTAGGTTCCATGTCTCTAGAATTTGTTCAGAGCCATTTTTTTACAGCTGTTTGGAGGGATTTGGGGGAGAGCTTAAGCAAGTCTCTGCTTTCCAGCTGCCATCTTGGCTCTGCCCCCCCCCCAATAACCCTGTGAAGTAGCTGCTATTAACAGCTTAACATTTTACAGATGAGAAAATGGAGGTAGTTAAGTGACTTGCCCAGGACCTCACAGCTGGTAAGTACCTAAGGCAAGACTGATTCCAAGTTCAGCTCTATGTACTCACCAAACCACCAAGCTGTCAACCATAAGTTTTTAACAGAGGAAAAAAATCATACAGCTTATGCTGAGAAACGATTGGTTTCCCTTTAAATTCTCAACATCCAACTATCTTGTCCCAGATGGTATTTTTCTCTATTCTTTAATTTCAAGTGCTATCACCCCCCCCAGTTCCCCAAGAAAGACCATTGCCTACTCTAGATTAGAGCAGTAATTCTGAAGAGAAAGAGTAATTGAATCCAAAAAATAAGACAGTCTATTGCCTTCAAAGTAGGGTGGAGACAGGGGGACAAAGAAGTACCTAACAACCAGGAACAGCTGCCGTAAAGAGCAGATTGGGCAGCAAATTTTCTCATGCAGTCTGGGCCAGCCACAAGTTATGGGTCTAAGGTCTAGTGTCCCTTAAGCTTCAGAAACAGCCACCCCAGGGACAAGGGAGTAACCGAGGGCTGCATGCAACAAAATGCCTATTTCAATGGTAGCTGCTGTATAGACCCCTAGTGGTAAAAGTAAGCCTAGCTAGAACCATACACAGATGTAACTATATGAGCTGTTATAGCACACTATGCAGGGTAACTGTAGCATGGAGAATTTATACACATGCCTAGGCCTTTCACTCAAGATCGAGTCTTTTTCCCCCTCTTTGGTGAGTTTTTCTGTAGCTGATTTGCTCTTGTTGTGAACGGTATCATAATTTTATTGACTTATGTTACATTGTTGATTTCTGACTTTTTTTTTCTTTTTTATAAATTTTTATTTAGTATATTTAGTTTTCAGCATTGATTTTCACAGGAGTTTGAATTACAAATTTTCTCCCCATTTCTACCCTCCCCCCC
>CM053623.1:15191650-15235218 GCA_028646595.1 Phalanger gymnotis
GAGTTGCCTCAGCTGGATGTCCACAAGAGGACCTGTGGCCCCAGAAAACTCCAGAATTGAGTAGCTTTTCTGTTACCTTCTCAATTGCATGGGGCAGTGGAAAGGACAATAGATTTAGAGTCCAAGGACCCAGGTTCAAATCTCACTACCACTTGTGTGTGGCTTCGAGCAAGTCAGCTTACCTCTCTGCCTCAGTTTCCTCATCTGTAAAATGAGAGGTTTGGATTAGATGGTCTATGAGGTGACTGAAAATCTCTGGTCTTAACACGTGCGTTGAGTGAATTAGACTTTACAGACAGATAGCCTCTGTTACTGTGCCAGCCTGGACTGCTACTCCCTCCCCCCACTCCCAGCTTCCTATAAAAGACAGGAAGGATAACGAGGGAGGAGGGGCTGCTCTTCTCATCCAGACAGTCCTATGTTAGTTCCCACTTCGATTTGAAGGGAAGAGGGGGGTGGGATCTGACCTTAGCTGTCTATTTTTTTTTAACCTGGTAGGGGATGCTTTTACCCTTTAAAGCTTCAAGGTTGTGTCCCAGAGGCAAAGAGAAGGAGAAAAGAACAGAAAACCATTAGCTATTGAAACTGATCAATGTAGGCAGCCCCCGTGTATGGTTCTAACTCCCCGGTAGTCTTGCCTCTAAGAAGAAGGTGAGGGTTTGTTTCTTCCTTTCATCCAATCATTTCACAGGGCTGGGTGAGGAGGGGGACTTGATGGAATTCTACAGACTACTTGTCTCTACATAGTCTGGATTTACCTAATTACTCAGTCCCTTACTTGGGAACCTACCTATGGCATCATCCATAAATGTGCCTTCTAGGATCTGAAAGGCATTTTCTAGAAATTGATTCCGTTGAATTCCATTAAAGGCAATCTGAGCACCAGAAGTTAGAGAGCTTTGACTAGAATCTTCCTCCAAATGCAATCTAATGCAATTTACCTTTCCCTTGGTGTTTTTTTCTTAAAACACAGTAACAGCCGCATCAGATACTTCTCTAATTGGAATTTGGGGGGTGTATCAGGTTTTTCCCTCTTCTTTCCATTTTTGTTAATCATCTTGGCATTATGTCATGATGAATTTTATGCACAAATGTGACCAAATTTTGATATAATTAAAAAAAAACTAGTTTATTCAATCTGACTCAATTTAATCCTGGCATTTATTGAACCTTTGTCACAGAGAAGACATTGTGCTTAGGACACCTGTATATGAAACACCTCTTTGTCTTATCCATAGTAAGTGTGGCCTGGTCCCTCCTCTAGGTGGGTCCCTAAAAACCACACCTACTTTTGAAACATTCTTTGAGTCAGTATCTATTCAAAATCATAGCTTACAAACCCCATTGGATGCTTAAAAAAAACCATATAAAACCAATGGTCACATGAATTCAAAGTAAGGTTATTCAGTTGAACAGAGTAGCAAGGTAGATAACTGGGACACCCCCCTCAAGTAGAGAGACACTCACCCACAGATTCCCCACACCACTACTGGGGAGAGAATATCCTTCGATTCTTCCAGGGTTGCATCCTGGCCAAAACAACTCTCTGCCTCTGATCCTGCTATTTGGCTCTTCCCTGTGGAGCTGCTGATGTCATTCACTGGACTGCTTTGTCCACAATATTGTCTTTTAGTACTTCTGACAGGTGTTAGGCAGGCTCTTTCCCACTAGGGAATGGTTGAAACTCTTTTGTTGGGCAACCCAGATCCTCCGAGCTATTTCAGCTTTTAAGTGAGTAAGACCCACAGCCATTCCCAGCCAGCACTAGCACTCACAGCCCCCATGGTCTAATATTTGCCCTGAGGTAAGTAAGTTCCTTAGACAGGAAGTACAAAAGTGATGTCATTTATCTTGGAGCTTTACTTAACAAAACTAGAAAAGGGGAAGAGATGGTGGGAAGGAGGAGAAGGTAGAGCAGTTGGAAGCTCTCGCCCTGTGTTCCTATAGCTACACCCAAGGTGTCATTCTACCTACCTAAATACTGAGTTTAATGGACATGCCCCAATTATTTTTACACTTCCATGTTAATAGAAATGTTCTTATTTGGGGGAAAACATTGCACATGAATCTGCAAAAGCAGGGGAAGAGATATTTTTGTCTTAAGGCTTTGCCATCTGACCTGCACCTAAACTCTCCCCTATGTCTTGTCTCCCCCATTAGAATTCCCCTGAATCCTAGCCCAGCAAGTGGTTCTTGAAACTGTCCCTCAGCTCCACCATTAGAATGTGAGCTCCTTGGGGTAGGGGTCTGTCTTTCTTCTTATTGGTATCACTAGCACTTGGCATTCAGTAAGGGCTTAATAAGTGCTTTTTCATTTCATTCATTCACTATTCATTATTTCCTCATTTATTTTAAACACAAATCAAAATATTTACTCTTTAGCAGTTTGTACAGTGCCCGTAACTGCTGGGAAGGAAACTCCCTCTAATGATTCACAGCAAGAACTTTTCTCTAACTTTCAGTCTTAGAGAGTCATTATACAGGGCAACTGATGGATCAATTGACTTAAACCTGCCCCCCATGCCTGAAATGTTCTCCCTCCTCATTTCAACTTTCTGGCTTCTCTGGGTGCCTTCAAGTCTCATCTCAGATTTGCAAGAAGCCTTTCCTAGTCCTCTCCTCTGCTAGTGCATCCTTCTGAAATCACCTCCTAATTCATTGTATATACATAGTTGGCATCATGTTGTCTTCCCTGTTAAAGGTTAGGGTCTATTTTTGCCTTTCTTTATACCCCTAGTGCTTGGCACAGTGCCCGCCATACAGTAGATGCTTTATAAATGCTTATTGACTTGACGACTCTGGAGTGCAGAACCAGCTATCTATCCACTCCCGGGTACGGCATAATAATTTCCCAGATAGGGGATGCACCAGCTAATTGTTTATTTCTGGCAGTGAATGGAGTGCATTTACTCCAGCCTGCATCTAGCCTACTGATTTCTACTGTTCCTTCTTAGGTTTGCATTTTAGTTACCTCTTGGATATCCACTCACCACCTCAAGCTTAGTCTCCGTATTTCCCTGCCATCTACTTCTCCAGACTTCCGTCTATAGCACTGTTACATCTCTGGCAGCATTTTTTAAAAAGATCTTTTTTATCCAAAGTGATCAGAGTTAACCTCTTAGACCAGAGACACTTTCCTGCTGGAATGTACAGGAAAAAAAAGGGAACCAAAAGCTGACAGGCAAATCCCTGGATCAGAGGCCATGCCCCCTGGTCTATTGGGTTATTCCTGAAACTGTGGTCCCCTGCAAGGTGTTCACAGTCATTTACTGGTTCCACAAGCCAGCGCTTCCAGTTTTCTGCTGTTGGCTTTCTCATCTGGAGTTCGGCTTTCTGCAGAGCATTTTATTAAACAGAATGGTTTTCCAGGCTGGTGACTGGACACAAGGCTCATATTTCTTGGTGATGTACACCTTGCCTGTTCTCCATAGCACTGGCAGAAGGAAATGGATCTTGTGTCCCTAGCACTTCTTTTCTCAGAAAGACACAATTTGTAGCTCCCTAAACCTGTTTTCAGAAATCAGCATTAGTTAATGACCTACCTCTTAACTGTGCCCAAATTTTCCTGTGTCTTTACTTCCCCGTCCCCCTGCTCCCTTCTCTCCATGTTATGCATATTGGCCAAACAACATGAATGTGGTCTTGCAGATAGAAATCTGGACATAAGAGTCTTCAAAAAAGCCAAAGGTGATGATGGAGATGCTTCAACACACTCACATCCAGCAAGTTGGTGAGTTACCCTCTTAGTTACCTTTGAACACCAATAAGTTGGTGAGTTATGCTGATTCCACCTCTTAATCCTCTAGTCTCTTGACTCACTTTCTGTGGGTACTACTGTAGTTCAGCCTTAACACACATTTTTTAAGCAAGTGCTGTGTTCTGGACACTGTGCTAAGTGCCCAGAATAAAAAATAAAGGCAGTCTTTGTTTTCAAAGAGCTCACACTGTAATAGGAAGTGCACCATATAAACAACTATGTGCTTATAAGATTATATTCAGAGTAGATGTAGGGTAACCTTGGTCTTTCCCCACTTGGTAGTTTCCATGACCCTGCTCTCTCTCAGTTCTGCTACCCATCTGACTGTTCCTTCTTGACATCCCAGGTATTTTCATTGTCCTTTCCCCGTCTCTTAACTTCCTTATTTCTGTCGAGGTCACTTGGGTTTCTAACCTTGAACTCATCTTGGAGTCATCACTATTTGGCTTTTGAAAGCCCTTCCCAACACAGCCCCAACCAATTTTCCCAACCTCATTATACATAACTTCCCTTTCTATATTCTGCTGTTGATTGGGACTTAAGAGCTGCTGAATATTTTTTAACCAGGTAGAAAGTCAGATCAGATTAAGTGTAATTGTTTTTTTTAGACTGGCTTAATTCCCCTCAGCTCTTTGTAGCCTAATTATTTCTTTTATTTTTGCCAGTGGAAGTGAGTCTTCCCAGGATGAAAGGTTTCCTTTGTAACAGAAAAGTGGATTTTTTTTATTCCTTAGAAAAAATTCCAACTTAGAAGGATAAGACATCAGAAGTGATTACCATTTTCTAAGCCAAAGGAAAATCTCTAAGGGGAGTGGAAATTAACTTGTGAGGACAATTCCCAAAATGGAAATGAGACGTTAAGCTGACTGTCTGTCTGGCTCAGTTCTCATTTATCCAGTTAATGCGAACCAGTGTCTGATATTGTAATAGGAAAACTTTCCTGTAAACTTGAAAAGCTGTACAGGCATGAAGGAAAATATAAACCATGAACTGTCAAAGCTGCAATTTAGGGTGGACTACGTCCCAGGGACAGAAATATTGGAGAGGGAATAATGTTAAGAATCTTGGCCTTGAGAATCCCCCTGAGAGAAAGCTCTCTGGAAGATTTCACTGTTACTGGAATTTCTTTGGGGTACTCCCCCCTGTTATCTGAAGTGTCCGTGGCTTTCCTGTCTTTTCCCCCTCAGACTGTTATTTCAGTGACCTAACCTGACAGTGGCCTCTCCAAGTCATCTTCAAGTGCCTGGACAGTCTATTTTCCTATAGTTAACAAGCAATTATTTAGCACCTACTGTGTTCGAGGCACTAGGGGTCCAAAAACAGACAAATATCGATCCCGTCTCTCCAGGAGCTAATGGAGGAGACAACATACAAACAACTACGTACGAACAAGCTAGAGACGAGACAAAATCAAGATAGACAACAAAGAGAAGGCACTAGAATTAAGGAGGATTGGGAAAGACTTCTTGTAAAAAGTGGGATTTTTGTTGGGACTTGAAGGAAGCCAGGAGGTAGGGATTCTAGGAAAAAGAGCATTCAGGCATAAGGGCACAGCCAGGGCAAATGCTTGGGGTTGGGAGATGGAGTGTTTTGTCCAAGAAATAGAAAAGAGGCTAATGTCACTGGATCATTTCTAGAACTTGTAGAAGGGACTAAGGTATGAGAAATCTAGAAAGGTAAGAAAGGACTGGGTTATAAAGGACTTTAAAAGGCAACCAAGCCAAGAATTTCATAGAGTGAGTGATTCTATGGGTTCAAACTCTATGAGTGATTCTATGGGTTCAAACTCTATGGTTTGTCCTTCATTCTCGAAGGGAATACCATGATACCAGAAAGATGATGACATGACTTGCAATTGACTTTGATTTGAGTGAGGGGGGGCTGAAAATTCTATACAAAATAGATAAATTACAGGAACAGAGATATAACTGAGGTGTTACCATAGACACCTTTGATATTGGATTTTCAGGCTTTTAATAGTGATTTCTAGTTCCCTTTCCCAGTTTACCCTCAAGTACTAGGCAAGAGCTTCCTTCATCTCTCTCGAGTACAAGGAAATCCTATTCCTTTCAGTTGAGCTCCAGACTTACTTCTCATTTCTATTTACTGACACCTGGGCAAAGAATTCTGGGCAGGCCCTTGAATGTCTTGTCCCATAATTACTCTCAACCAAAACTCAGTTTCCCTGGGTTGTTCTTGCCCTCAAAGTTCCCTCTGTCTGGCGTATAAGTCTGGAAGGCTCCTTAGATATCATCCAATCCAACCTCCTCAATGTATGGATGAGAACTGGACAAGGGAAATGGCTGGCCCAAGGCTTTGGGGATGTGAATCAAGAAATCTGAGTGACAGTGCAAAGCCAGAGTGCTTGTTCCACTACAAGAGGATCTGTTTCAGTCTCTCTCTGTCTCTCTCTCTGTCTCTCTGTCTCTGTCTCTCTCTCTGTCTGTCTCTCTCTCTCTCAGCATATCTTCAGCTCCTTTAACTTCTTCAGCTTCATAATTACAACCACGTCCCACATCACTATATCCCCATCCTATTTCTTCCTCACCCCTTCCTTACAGGGTTACTCATTCCCTGGCTGATCGTTTTTCCTCAGCCAGACATTAACACATCTCTAACCATATTATACTTTGATAATTCTGGCCCTAGACAGACAGGTTACATCGAAATCCACACATGATTTAGGGAAGGGAGTTTTTGTCCCTGGCAAGTTGGCCATTTTCTTAAGATGCTAGAATTTCAATCTGAAAGGGACCCTAGTGGTCATCTAGCCTAATCCCCTTGTTTTGCAGATGAGAAAGCTGGAGTCTGGCCATAGTAACTGGGATCGATATCTCAGGAGAGGCAGCCATTTCCAGAGCAATTGGGTAGGGCTGGTTGCCCAGTTCTCCTAGTTTCAAACACAGTTTCTAGTGTGCATAGATAAGAGCTGGCCCATGTATTCTGCAGGTTGAGGTAGGCATCTGTAATAAAGAAGTACCAACTTTAAGTCTGATATTCAATTGAAAGTTACTGAAGCCTCGGTTTTAACATAAGCAGTTTTCAAAATTGATGGTTACCTAGCTGGAGCGAGTGACAGCAAAGAGACGCCATCTTTAACTTTGACTCAGGATCGAGTTAATGTGATACACAGCCATCCCTTGGTTGCAGAGGGGTGACCTTTCTAAGTGGCAGTCACTAAAGGAAGCTAATCTCTTAAGTTAAAAAAAGCAGTGCCACATGAAACCAGCCTAGAAAGTCAGCTGTCCATGCTGATCACCCCTTAGCTGTTTTAGGACTTAATTGGAGAAAATGCCATGGGACCAGAACAAGTGGAAAGGTGGAACAGACTTTACAAAAAAGAGCAAATTGAACTAATTAGGGCAATAGGGCTGTTACATGGAAGAGGGGGTAGACTTGTTGGACTCAGCCCCCAAAGCCCAGATGAGGAACGCTGGATGGAAGCATCAGGGATGTGATTTAGGCTCTGTGGCAGACCTTCTGTGATGTGGAGCTGCTGCTCCAAAGGAGAACAATTAGAATGCTTCCAGAGGGAAAAAGGGGGCTGGGATTGGGAGGGAGGGAAGCTCAAGCCTTGGGGATGTTGTAGGCAAAGGATTCTGTTCAGTTATAAGGTGGAGTAGATGCCCTCTGAAGTTCCTTCAGATTCCAAAGTGGAAAGGTAATGTGAGGAATGAGGAAGATGACTCAGATGATGGAGGGATAGAAAGGAGGATCAGAGGGAGGATAACCGAGAGGTAGCCAGGCAGCTGGGTGGTGCAGTGGATACGATGCTGGTTCTGAAGTGAGCTCAAATCTGGCCTCAGACACTTACTAGCTGTGTGACCCTGGGCAAGTCACTTAACCCTGTTTGCATCAGTTTCTTCATCTGTATAACGAGCTGGAGAAGGAAATGGCAAACTGCTCCAGCGTCTTTGCCAAGAAAACCTCAAATGGGGTCATGGAGAGTTGGACACAACTGAGAAATGACTGAACAACAATAGCAACCCAGAGACAGGAAGAAAAGATTGCTGTTCCTGTCTGAATGGTCATCTTAGTCTTCCTGGCATGAAGGAGGCAGGAGAGGGCAAGAGGGTCTGCCCCCAGCCCATGTCCATCCGTCAGAGCAGGAATTCAATGGTCAGAATAAAAACCCAGACTTTTAGGGGAAGTAGGTTGCATCAGATAAATAATGGTTTCTGGTCCTGTGTCTCCTGATTCAATGCCCATCTGCTCTCAGACCCACTGATTTCCTGTTTCCATCAGCATCATAGATACTCATATTATGCAAAACTCTTGGGCCTCATCATGAGATTTTGAGCTGAAAAGGACCTTAGATGGCATTTAAATTCTAACTTCACCATTTAATAGATGGGGAAACTAAGGCCCAGGGCCACATAGCTAGTAAGAAGGAGGGTGGGAATTTGTGCCCAGGACTTCTGGCACCCTATCTGATTTAGGTTAGTTTGGGTCCTGATTTGACCCAAAGTCAACCCCAGTGAACATCCTCATCACCTCTACATGTTTGCTATCTTTCTCCTTACGGCAGATATGATGCCCACAGTAGTCTAGGTGAGAAGAGATGAACTAGGGTGGGTACAGTGGAAGTGGAAGGAGGAGCGGGAAGGATAGAAGTATGAGCCAGAAGAAGGAGCACTAGATTTGGAGTCTGAGGAGCCGAGTTCAAGTTCTGCCTAAAAATTTATCTGAAGTGAACTGGTTGTACTATGTGCCTACTCAGAGCCCCTTGAGTTCTGAATCTCTGATTCTGAGACTAGAGCGATGCTGAGGACGCAGAATTTCTAGGACTTGGTATCTGATTGGGTGTAAAGAGAGGGAAAGGAGAGAGACTTTAAGGTTATGAATCTGGATCACCGGGGGGAATGGTGGTGTCCTCATCAGAAAGAGTGGTGGAGGAGGATGAGTTCTATTCGTGGTCTGTTGGCCTTGAGATGGAGATGCCCAGAAGGAGATTGGAGATGCTGGACTGGAGCCCATAGTGTCAGTGGAGTTGTAGATTCAGGAATCATCTGTGTAGAGGTGGTGATGAAATTTGTGAGCGAATGAGGGCACCAAGGGAAAAAACAATAAATACTTGACAAAAAAACAATTAGACTGGCCACGTTCTAGGTGGCACCTAGAAGATCAGATTCATGCTCAAATGTGGTCTTCGGGCTCCTGACTTTGCTCTAGAACTTGGGACTTCCATGTATGAAAATTGACTACTTGTCTCCCTAATTGGAACAGTTAAATCTCCTCTCACCTAAAACTCTTTCGAACCTCAAAAACACCAGGAGGGTACGCTGAGGGTTTGCCAGGGCAGTGACAGCAGCATGGGCCAGGACTGCGGAAGCTTCATCTTGGCCAGTAGATTTTGGACGATATTCCTAGAAGCAGAACGGCCAAGATGGCATCCCGCCAGCAACAGAAACCAGATTTCATAACCCCTCTCAGGGCAAATAAACAGAGCAGTGGCCTGGGTTATTGACTTGTATCATGCAGGGCTTTATATAACTCCAAAGCTAAATATTTAGGACTTCTAATTTAGTCACCATTGAGCCTAGCATATTTCTTCCTGATTGTCCCGATAGTTTACCAGGATATTCTGGAATATTTAATTCAATAACAATCAGTAAGCATTTATTAAGCTCCTGCTACATGCCAGACATAATGCTGGGTATTGAAGACACAAAGGCAAAAAATGAGATTCTCAATTCAGTCAATCAGCTCTGTGCCAGGTACAGACCTAGGCGCTGGGGATATAGAGACAAAAACAAAATGGTCCCTGTCCTCAAGGAGCTTATATTTGAATGGTGTTGGGGGTAGGGAAAAACGATTTTGAATTACACCTGATTGGACCTCCTCCTCACCTTCTTCTCCATTGAGTCAACCCAAGAATATTAGCAAATGACCTTTGTACAGTTCTCTGAAGTTTTCGAAGTATTTTATATCTGTTATCTCTTTTAAGACTCACCACAACCCTTTGAGGTAGGTCCTGCACATGATCTTATGCCCATTTTACAGGTGAAACTGTAAAACTGGAGCTCAGTCAAGTTACTTCATCCATGGTTATGCTTTTAGTAAGCATTGGAGACAGGAGCTGGACCCAAGTTTTCCTGCCTCTGTCTCCTATATTTCCTCCACTATGCCATTAATTTGAGGGTAGAAAGCATTCCCTGCCAGGGATACCAGAGGGGGAAATAACCCAGACATTACTGAGTCCTTAATATGCTGCTTGGTGTTCTACTTACCACTTCATAAGTAATTTAGGTTTCAAGTTAGAGGTATAGTGTGGGTGGGTGGGTGGGGAGGAGCAGAAGAGGAGGGGAAGAGGAAGAAAGAGGGAGGGAATTACACACAGACAAATAGGGACAAAGAGAGACAGAATCAGAGAGATACAGAAAAAGAGTGACTTAGAGATGAGCAAAGAGAGTTATACAAATAGACACAGAAACTGAGGCAGAGATGGGGTGGTGAAAGAGAAAGCCTTCCAGCCTTTCCGATAGGAGTAGCAGCATTTTGGATGTACATTTTGCAGGTACAAATTTCGAAGAGAAGACTCCTTCATGGGTACAACATTTCTTAAAAACATGCTCTAATTTGATTTGCTAATTATAGGCTTTTGCCTCCAGAGACACAGGATGTGCTGAAGTGAATAATCTTGATAATTTTCATGAACCATTGGGAACCTGTGGAAGGAGACTTAAAATAAACCAGACTTCAGGAACCAGAAATGCAGAACAAAGATGGCGTCAATCTTCAATCTCTGTAGAAGTGTAGTGGGGTGGGGAATGGTTTCTACTGAAAATATTTAGAGAAGTGCATATTTTGTTTCATAGGGAGCCCATTCTTTATAGACCTATGGAGTTGATTTTGGGAAGGGACTTTAGCCATAATCTAATCTAACATTTTCATTCTGAAGAGGAGGAAACTGAAACCCAGGTAGTTATAGGTATCCAAGAATGAAAGAATTTGATTTGAAATAATTTGAGAGATCATCTGGTCTAACTCCCTCATTTTATAGATGGGGACCTGAGGCCCCAAGATTGAAGTAACTTGTCCAGATCACCCAGGTAGGAAGAGCAGGATTTGAACCCTCTCCACACTCCTGTTTGCCACCTCCTTTTCTATCTCTTTTGTCTTTTAAAGGGCCAGTGACTGTTTTTGATCTTGCTTTGCTAAGCTCAGCTCTTGTCCCTGACTTGAAAGTGTCATGTTCATCCCCAGGTTAATTCACTAAGAACCCGCAGGGTGTTTGTAGCCACTCTTGTTAAACAAACAGGTAATGATTAAGCCCATTTTCTCGGGCTGAAAGGCTTTCCACAGGACTTTATGACTTGTCAGAGACTTTGAAGATGGGACATTTGCTGGTGGCTACCACGCCTTCTCCAGCTGAGAACTGGCAGTCGCTATGCTCAGGCTGTGGAGATATCTCTTATCTCTTAGGGACCTTTGGGGCAAACCCCAGACTCGTGATAATGAGTAGATTTGATTTCACATTTTAGCTGGGCAGGAAATCCCATGATTTCTGCCCATACAAGCCACCGAACTTATTGGCCCGAAGAGTGGCTCTTTACTCCATTTGGGCAGAGGAATAGAGTGCTTTTTACCTACAAAAACGTACCTCATTCAACTATGCTCTGTTTCACAATATAGTCGCCTGGCACATTGGGGTGGGGCAGGGCAGATATTTCTCTAGCTCATGACTGAATTACGTCCTTTGCTTTTCCTTCTCCCCTCTCCCCTCCCACCCCAAACTGCTTGGCATTCGTCTAGTTCATAGCTTATTTCTGATTCGTGCCCTGCCCCTTCCCCCACATCTGAAAGTGGACAGAGAGAGGAAGGCAAATATTTACAAATCAAATCAGGGCATTTTTACCTTTGCTTTTATCTAGTGCATTCAGGTTTGCAAAGAGACATCCAGCCATGATTGAGTTGAACCTTTACCACTACCTTATGAGGTAGGTACAAGAAAGGAAGTGTGGGCTAGTGGTTAGTGGGTAAGAAATCCAAGATTCACTTCCTGCCTCCAATATCTAGGGACCATATGATCATGGGCAAGTGATTTAACTTTTTAGTGTCCCAGGCAACTTTCTAGGACTTCAAGTGATTACTCAGTGACCTGCATTGAGGAGGACATTTCCACACTGGAAGTTCCCTAATGTCTAGGTCCAGACTTAAAACATCCACCAAACGTCATCTATCCCACTGGGCTCTTGTGAAGATCAAGTGTGTTCATCTGGGTAAAGTACTTTGCAAATTTCAAAGCACTTTATATAGAGCTCTGTCCAAATGGAATAATGAAACAGTGCCATTCTTTGGACCAGAAGTTCAGCAGCTGCATAGACTGAATGACGCCATGGGATTTCCTGCCCCCACGACATTGGAGATTAGAGAGGGAGGTTTTCATGCCCATTCTGCAGATGAAGGAGCATTTAGCTGCATCCAGAAAGTGTTAGAGGCAGGATTTAGAGCTCTTTCCTGACTTCAGGTAGAGATCTAGATTCATTCATTTGCCATGTTGCCTCTCACTTTTAACAGCAACGGTGCCTGTTTGATCTGTACTCAAGAAGCAGACAGAGATATGCCCTGACATGGGCAATGCAAGAATTTGTTTTGTTTGACTCTGTATTCCTTACAGGGTTTTGTTGTGTTTTTTGTTTGTTTTCCAGAGGTGGGAAACAGGTGGTCTCTAGGCCACATGTGGCTTTTCAGTCAGAATGTGGACACTCAAAGGGCCACACTTGAGGATCTAGAGGGCCACACGTGGCCTTGAGGCCACAGGTTCCCTACCCCTGGTAGGGGGTAGGAAGATGAGAAAATAAATGTTTATTTATTGAAATTAGACTTAAAAAGAAAAATGTGGGAAGCAAAAATGTAGAAACATTGTGCTAAGAAGGGGTAGATTAGGTTGCTTGTGGATTTGACTTATTCATATTCTCTTTGGCCTCCATTACTAGAGACACTGGAGGATGGGCCACGAGCTCTCATGGGACGAGGTGGCTGGATCTTAGCTTAGAGCCCCCATGCTTCTCTGCACAGAGGGCTAATGGCTCCCTTGACCTGTGCGAGGGAAGCACTCCTTCCAGATGGTGCTTGGGCTTGCTATAGCTTATCCCACTATATCCCACTACTAGCTGAGGCTGGTAGCTTCCCTGTGATGAAGGACCTGGAAAGAGTAGGATAGAGTTACCATCTCAGTAATTCTCTGGGGCCACTGGCCCTAGATGGCCCTATAGCAACCAGGAGAGCCCAACCGTGTTCTCCGCTTACCCAGCCTCAGGGTCATCTTGGACTTCTCTCTCAGACACCCACGGTCCCTCCTCCTCCTCACTAAGCATCGCCAAGTCCTCTAGGTTCTAATGGGTCAAGGCCTCCCTGTCTGTCCCAATCTCCCAGAGGCCTCCCCGCTTCTAGACTTTTTCAGCCCACAGCAAGATTGTGGCAATGTCTCCTGATATCCTCTAGTCTCATTTCATCTCAGCTTCATCCTGACGAATCTGCTATGATAATCCTGCTTTCATTTGGGTGCTATCTGCCCAGAAACCTTTGGCATCTTCCCCATTACTTAGAGGAGAAATGCAAACTATTTTAACTTGGCCTTCAAGGCCTTCTAAGATCTGGTCCTAGGGTACCATGGAAAGAGTGCTGGCCCTGGATCCAGGAAAGACCTGGATTTGAATCTCACCCCTGACATTTGTTATCATTTATTGTCTGAAACATTTATTATTATGTGTGTCACTAGGCAAGTTACTTAACCTGTCTAAGCCCCAGTTGCCTCATCTGTAAGATGGGGATAAGAAAATCAGCTGGTTGTGAGAATCGAACAAAAGAACAAATCTACAGAATCTTGAAAATTTCCAAGTGCTCTGGGCCTGCCAGCTGTTGTTAGGATTACCTCTTTGGGGCATGGGTGCTGCCTCTTTTCCTGACCACTTTAAATTTTAGGCTTCTCTCACTCCATTGACCTTCTCAAGCATTCACTCTTTGCAATAATAATGACCGCTAGCATTTATACAGAACTTTTAAAAACATTTCTGATTTTATTTTTAAAAGTTTGTATAACTTTTTAAGATGTGCAAAGTGCTTTATGTCTATGGAGGTGGTATTATTATCCCGATTTTACAGATGAGGAAACTGAGGCTGAGATGTATCGTGACTGAGGTGGAATTTAAACAAAGATCTTCTTGACCCCAGGTCTAGGGCCCTGTCCGCTATGCCCCCCTTCTGTCCTTGTCCTATGTTGCTTTGTGTTGTTAGGCACAGATTTCTGCTACCTTCCTCTAGACAGTTAGCTCCCAGAAGGCACTGACTTTATCTTGTTGCATCCTGGATAATGAGAGCCTGATAGTAGCAGCTGATATTTCTGTGGAGGCTTAAGGTTTGCACAGGACACTATGTGCATTATTTCATCTGAGCCTCACAGAATTCTTTGATATAAAGATTGCTGGTATTGTCCCCATTTCATAGATGAGGAAATCAAGGCTCCAGGAGGTTGTGGTTTGCTTGTGGTCACACAGCTTCGTAAGTGTCAGAGGCAGCCTTTGGATTTAGGAAGTTAGGAAGTTTACACAAAATAGGTCCTCAATAAGGATCTCTTTCTTGTTTATGGGCAGTCATTGGATTGTTATTGTCCCAGAGATTGACCCAACGCTACTGAGGAAATTTCTGCAGTAGCAATCACAGCAGTCCTGGGCAACCATGTAGGTAGGGAGGTTATAATGCTATTTGCAGGTCTGAACTCTCCCTAAGTTGAGCCTAATGTCTCTATACGCCTACATCTGCAACCTTTGCTTGGTGTGATGCTCTGCCTACCATTTGAAAACCTGATTTCTCCATCAGAAGAAGCTGGACAAGGTGACCCCATTTGCTCTTTTTTTGTGTGATTTTGTGATTTAAGCAATGACTGTGAACATTCTTTCCTGGGTCGAGGAGGCAAACCAGAAGAAAATTGGAGCCAACTGATTGTTGGGTCTGTTTGCCTTTCAGAGCCTATTGGGTGAAATGAAAGGTGGCACTGACTATCAGGCTGTCTCCTTCTCCTAATGCTTTTTAAAACATTGTACAATAAATCTCTCTTTGTCTGAATACCTCTATCCCTCAATGACAACCATTGGTACTTTCTTTCACCTTCTCGCTTACCGATATTGTTATAAAGGAGCAGCCGCTACTCTGCTGGTGATTTGAACAGGACGTTTTCAATGCCCCAGTATCCCTTAACTCTAATTTTCAATTGATCAATAGCTCGACAGTGCAACCAACTCCAGCAGTATTTTCTGAGCCCAGAATCATCTCACTTGATTGTGACTCCCTTTTCCCTGAACTAATCAAAGCCCTGAAGAAGCTGTCACAGCAGCCAGATAAGCATGAATTAAAAAGTTAGGAGTCAGGAGCATCATGTGCCAGCCTCGTTTAGGGCCTGAGATTGCCAAATATGGAAAGACCAAGGCGAGTCTGCAGCCTGTGAGCAGATCAAGGGAAGGCCGGGGATCTGTGAAATTCTTGATATTATTTTCAAAGCAGTTGAGGGATTGCTCCACAAAGAACTCAACTGCCTAATATGTTTCAGAAAATATTAACCCGGTTCTCTACCCTTAGGAAACAAAATAAGCATTGATTAAATGTCTACCATAGACCAGGCACCCTGCACTTTACAAATGTTATCTCACTTGGTTTCACAAAAATCCTGGGAGACAGATATTATTTTGATCCCCACTTTACACTTGAAGAAACTGAGGCAGCCAGAAGTTAAGTGACTTGCCTCGAGTCACACAGCTATTAAATCTCTTAGGCTGGATTTGAACTCAGGTCTCCCTTACTACAGACCCAGTGCTCTATCCCCATCTACCTGCCTTTTCTAAGAGAAAACAAGTCTGAGGACTTGAGATCTAGAAAATCTAGAGGCACAAGCTCTAGAGAGTCACATGAATAATAGGAGGGTTCATCTCTATATAACACGTATTCCCCTTCTCTGTCAAGTGGGCTGAGAGTCAGAGGACCCGGGTTCAAATTTGACCTCTGAGTCTTACTGCCTGTGGGATCAAGGGAAAGTTCTTAACTTGCCTGGGAATCGTTTCTTCATCTAAAATGAAGGGTTAGAATCTACGGTCTCTGAGATCCCTATCAGCTTTGGCTCGATGCACCTATCCCTGGCTCCGCAGTCCAGATGTGGCTATGAAGGCAGAACGAGCTGTATTATATGTCTTGGGCTCGCTCACTTCCAGGTGCCCTGCTCTAGAGCTGAGACATCAGGAGGGAACCAAGCTGGCTCACTTATTCTAAGTGGTTCTAGGTTGGATCTGATGGCAGCTTTCACTATCATCTCTCGTTCTGCCTTCTGCTCTAGTGTACAATGTATGTGGAATCGAGGACAGGATGAATCACGGTATCCCCACTCACCACAATGATAAGGAAGGATGACTCAGTCAGGTCTGCACCCTGGATAATACCATAACTTGATCATTCCTCCCAGCATAAATGCATCTCTCCTGTTTCCTTATTGACTTCTTATGGTAGATGAGCCATTAGATTGATAGATTGGTAGATTGATCCCAGAGGTACCAGCCCCTTTCCCATCATTTGCCTTCCCAAAATTCCCTGGTGGAAGTGCCAGGGAAATTTGCTGCCCTCCCTGGAGCTATTACTATGGCTCTGCGAGGACATCTCTTGGGAATCTGCCACATGCTGCCCTAGGCACTACCTCAATCCTGTTCCACCTCTGTGCCCTCCAGGGCTTCACTTTCTCTCTGATGCTGATAAATAGGCTGGGTGTCCATGTATTTTCCTGGCTACAAGTCCAGGGTACCAGGACATGGCTTCTGGAACTGTTCTCAAAGGGGACTTTGGCTTTCCGGGTAAAGAAGCCCTCCCTCTGATTGAGCATTTCTAGGCTAAACAGATGATCCCCAAACTAGATGGAAGGAGAGTTCTTTCCAAGTCTAGCTCCCCAGGGGGCTTACCCCACTGCAAAGCAATGGGGAAAATCAGGGAGATTTCTAAATGTTCATCAAACATGATAAAGACAGGACCTTTTATTATCTGGAACATTTGTCAGGTTTTCTGAGGGTAGATTCTGTGTTAAGAAAGAGGACAAGTAAAAATACAGCCTTTTCACTGAAACACTATTTTTAGTGAGGAAAGTGAGAAGACCCCTATTACTTTGACTCAGAGAGAGATCCTGTGTTCATGTTTCCATCTTTGTCCCCGAAGACGAGTCACTGGCTTGTCCCACTGCAGGTGAACCACCCACAGGGGCTCTCCATGGTTCTGTGAGACTCAGTTGTTATTGTTGGTGTTTTCACAATGATGTGGGCAGATACCGCATTTGTCTAAGCAGTGAGCACAGGTTTCCTTAGAAACAGGATGTTGTCTAACTCATTGACTCTTCCAGGATATTAACGTTACCCTGTTCCTCAAAGTGGCAGATGATCCCTTGGGAAGGCAGGAGGAAGTCGGCAAGACTGAAGCTGTCAAGATGCTCTTCAGTGGCCAGGATGACCTTCTTCCTCTCAATAACACCCCCCCACACACACACACTTCCGTTATCTTCATCTGTGGACAGAAATTCCTTTGCTCCAGGGTTTTGAAGCCTTGCAGAAAGACCAAGCTGGAAAATGATCACAGCTGTAAATCACAGCCGAATTATAGATGGACTGATTTTCAAAAGTTTGTGAATCAGTTGTTTAGATAGTTTTTCTTCCACAGAAATGATATTATGATCCCCAGCTAATGCACAAAATCAGTAAGTAATTAAGTGTTTATTAAGTACCTACTATGTGCCAGGCACTAGGCTAAAGCTATTTAATCCAAAGTCTAATAGAAATAGGTGGTACAGTGGATAGAGTGCTTGGCCTGGAGTTAGGAAGACTCATCTTTGTGAGTTCAAATCTGGCCTCAGATATTTACTAGGTATGTGACCCTGGGCAAGTCATTTAACCTTCCTTGCCTCAGTTTCCTCATCTGTAAAATGATCTGGAGAAGGAAATGACAAACTACTCCAGGATCTCTGTCAAGAAAACCCCAAATGGCATCACAGAGAATCAGACATGACTGAAAAATGACAACATTAAAAATACAATATTATTTCAATAGGACACTAACTCTATGAGTTAGATACATGTTTGTGGGCTAACCTGGGAACTCAGCCACCGTTTGTAACATTGTTTCTATAGAAAACAAATACATTTTGAGCTAGAAATTAAGATTCTAAATATCATTAATCTCAAAGTGAAAGGAACCTCAGAGACTGTCTAGTTAAGGGGTCCTTTACCCCTTTTGTGTTTTGGGTCCCCTTTGGTAGACTGGCTAAGGCCAATGGACCTCTTCCCAGAGTTCTGCTTTTATATGCCTGAAATAAAGTATTTAGAATTACAAAAGAAACAAATTATATTGGGCAGCTAGGTGGCGAGGTGAGTAGAGTACTGACCCTGGATTCAGGAGAACCTGAGTTCAAATCCAACCTCAGACACTTGACATACTTTTTAGCTGTGTGAGCTTGGGCAAGTCACTTAACCTCAATTGCCCTGCCTTTCTCCCTCAAAAAAAAAGAAACAAATTATATTGAACTAGAGTGATCAAAGCTTATATATATATATATATTTAAAATGTATTTTAATAGTGTTTTTTAAAATTACATGTAAAGACAAATTCTAACTTTCATTTTTTAAAATTCTGAGTTTCAAATTTTCTCCCTCCCTCCGTCACCTACCCCCTTCCCAAGACAGTAAGCAATTTGATAGAGATTATTTATGTGCACAATAAATAAATAAATCACTTTCCCATATTAGTCATGCTGAGAAAAAAGAAACAGACCAAAAGAAAAAAACATGAAAGAAGTAAAGAAAGTGAAAATAGTCTGCTTGGATCTGCATTCAGAAGCCATCAGTTCTTTCTTTGGAGGTGGAGAGCATTTTCTATTATGAGTCTTTTGCAATTGTCTTGGATTGTTTTATTACTGAGAAGAGCTAAGTCATTCACAGCTGATCGTTACACAATGTTGCTAGAAGCTCACAGACCCTTGCTTAAGATTCCCTGATCTAGTCTAAGCCCGTACTTTTATAGATGAAGAAATTGAGGTCCAGGAAAGTAGAGAGACTCGTCCAAGGTAACCCAGGTGATAAGTGTCTGAGATGAGATTTGAACCCAAGTCTTCTGACTCCAGAGCCAGAGTTCACAGATCTATTTTTCCTCTCATGGTAGCATTGGCTACTGGTCCTCAGCAAGAAAAGAACCCCGGATGGCCTTGGCTGCCCAATGGTATAAATGGGTTGTGCACACATTTGGGAGGGCCTTTAGCTGCGTCCCTCACCTTGGTGGAGAGGCAGAGGGTGACAGATTTACTACGTCCCACCAATGTGACTGAGTGGTCACCTGGCCTTGCAAGAGATATTCTTCTGTATGAGGAATCAGAGCAGCCAGAAAGTCATCTGTTCAAAAATTCTGCTTTTCCTGTCTCAGCAGAGAAGGTGGCCAAGTGCCTGCTTAGGGCAATGAGGAAATCCAGAAGACTGACTGCTGCATGATGGATAAATTCTGGAGGGGGCCGGGCCTGTGGGGACCCTGAGAAGCTGCATGACGGAACATGTCACAAAGGGAACTCTTCCCTCCTCAGGATTTCCATGGCCCGTCAAGATGGAGCTGATAATGCATGGCTGCTCATTTGTCCAAGTCAAAGCATCTCTGCTAGGAATCATCCATCACCATGGCTCTTCTGTTTGTTTTGAAGGCCCCATCCTGTGTTAGAGATGGTCTGGGGAGAAGAGACCTCTACCACTCACATGGAATGTTTCTTGATCCTTCCTTCCTTCCTTCCTTCCTTCCTTCCTTCCTTCCTTCCTTCCTTCCTTCCTTCCTTCCTTCCTTCCTCTCTCCCTCCTTCCCTTCTTTCCTTCCTCCTTTCTTTCTTTCCTTTCTTTTGATGGGCATAGTTACTGCTTTAACACTGCCCATAGCAACCAGAAAGTTTTCACTGACTCTTCTCTCTAAAATACCCTGGTAGCATTTTTCATCAGCGTACCAAATAATAAGAGAGGTTCATTTCACCTTTTGCAACTGGTGGGCTCCAGAACATTTGTCTGTAAATTTAATTTTATAAAATGCATTCTGTTGTAAATGCAAGGGGGAAGGCAGGGAGCCAGGCATTAAGCTTGCTATTTTAAGGAATCTTAGAGTAAATCATTTTCTCAGGGAAAAAGTCATTTTGTAGGTAAATAATCATTCCTCACATCCATTTGTTGTGCAAATCTGCATTTTCACGTAAGAGTATAGGCCATTGAGAGGTAGCATGAGGCACTGAATGGGGGACTAGGCTTGTAAACAGGAAGACCTAGGTCGGAATCTCACTTCAGACACTTACTAGCTGTGTGACCCCAAGCAACATGTTAATACGAGGGGGTCGGACTCTGGCTTCTGAAGTCCCTTCCAACACTACACCTTTATCCCATGATTTATGATGGCTTTAATCACCTACGATAGCACAAAACCGGGAATGTTTAAATAACTGCTAACATATATGGCGAAATGTGACTGGTTGACTCATGGAACCAAAGGAAAGGGGCATTCTCATTGGTCAATCCTAGCACTATTGCAGAATGCAGACACACCACCATTGTCACCTTTTTCAGTTCTCTCTTAGTTCTCCTGGAGGTCTGTCACCAGTAGGATCCCCTCCTTCCCCCACAACCTTTGGCAGGAGGGAGCCTAATTCTAGGGAGGGTGGCATGCCATCTTTCCTAGCATGACTGCCCCTGGAGTCAGACCTTCCTTTGTTCCATCATCACCACAGCTACTTCCTCCTCCTGAAAGCAAACAAACTGATTTGGGCCTGGGAGTAATCATTCCTAGTTGTTACTCTGGCAGAAATGGGGAATGGCAGATATGACCTTACTCATTTTATTGGTGATGATGGGAGCAGGAAGCAATTGGGAGGTATTCTGACAGCCCAGAGAAGGGACAGCTGGTCACAAGAAAGCAACGGAACAAAATTAGAAGGGCGCTGAAGTGTCAGGCAGGTATTCTCCCCCACTCCCATATCCCAGTGGCCTTGTACAATATCACTGCCCACTCAGAAGCCACACACCAATTCTAGGAGATCGTCAGAGCAGGGAGGAGGGGACGTCAAGCGCAAGGACAAGCTCCCCTATGTTTGCCAACTCTTAGGCATCTCTGTAACACTGTACAACATGCTGTTGTGTATTCATAAGGACAATTCTGTGCCGTCAAGAAATAATTGTTGCAGTCTGCGTATTCTATCTGCTGAAAAACAAAAGTGTTTGATATATTTGAGAAATATTAAAAAGTTAAATTGTGTTTGAAAGATTTCGTGGCATTAAGGTTTAAGCTTCACCTTCTTGGTACAGAGGGCTGGGTCTGGATACTGGCTCCACCATTTAGTTCATCACCTTGGGTAAGTCATGTTTCCTTCCTGATCCTCAGTTTCCCCACTGTAAAATGAGGGGTCTGTAGTAAGGACAAAGGAGGGAAATGCCAGAGAATTTTAGTGATTTAGTAGGTCAGGATTTGAACCCAGATCTTCTGACTTCAAATCCATTGTTATACCATGGTTGGAGAAATGCTTGTGATGAAGTGGTGAGAGATCGAGACAAGCACCTTCTCCAGGAGATCTGTCATCCTTTCCCACTCTAACCTTCAAAGATTCCCAATGGAATCATGAACATCTTCCCCTCATGCTTTGTAGGAGATAATCCATCTCAGTAAATGTTGTATTTGGGCCTTTCAGCTCATTCTAGCATATACTTTTCCCCTTAAGTCTCATTTTCAAAAATGAAGGCATTCAAGGCTCCTAGAAGATTCATGCTGCCCGATAAGATCCCAAATGTGGGCTGAATGCAGGAACAAAGAATAGCTTTACTTGATGTATTGAAACTGTCCAGTAAAACCAAACAAATGTTAATTTATATTAAAAAAAATAAAAAGAAGATAAGCCAAATTTCATTTTAAGCCTGTCCTCTCTGACTGAGCTGGTGGTGCTGAGATAATGATTATTCCATCAGATAATTTCTTGCCTGATTGTTCTTCAGTGATAGATGCAATCCTTAGATTAATTTCAAACTCTCTACATTTGCTTGTTTACATTTCAGTCTGGAATTTCTTCTTGCATGTTTCTTAAAGAAATACCATATGCTACGATTATACTGTGGATGTCATCCAAGAAACGCTCCAACACTTATCACAGTTATGTGTTCATGGGATTGGCACTTAACCTCCTGCGTTTGGATTTGCTCTGTGGTTAGACAACATAAAGAAGGTGTTTGGGGTTATTAATAAGAACTGATACTTATATTTCATTTCAACAGACATTTACTCAGTGCATACTAGAAAAGCGCTAATGTTGAGGATTCACGGGCAAAAATGAAAACAGTCATTACCCTCAAGGAGCTTACATTCTACTCAGGGGATAAAACACAGGTTTTACTTCTTCAATATTACACTCCTCTGTGGTTTCATCGGCATGGGCATTCCCTCCAATAATGCAGATTGTAGCCCATTCACTCCTCTCCATCCTGTGTAACTCTTCATCTGTATCTTCCCATGAGTTCTTCATAACAAGTCTACCCAATGTGCTGAGAGCCTTCCTCAAGTTATCTTGATCCTGGAAGGAAGCCAGTGGAGCAAACAGATTGCCAATTGGTTATCAGTCAGATTCAACCTAAGACTAGGCCGTCTTCTCTTTCAATCACCTGTGTCCTTGTTGACATCCTTGACTCTTCTCTAACAGAATTCTTTGTTTGTAATGTTTTGCATCCGGTTCACACCCACTGTGTGCCTTTCCATTGCCTTTTGGGTGATGCTCGTCTATAGAAAGAAGTATGTGAGGAAATGGGGAAGTCACAGAAATGGTGAAGACAGATCACCGGTAGGTAGTTAATTGATAATGCTCATTGTGAGATTTGAAGAAAGGTTAGGGTTGGATGGAAAGGGTCATCTTCTTAGAGATGATGCTCAGAATTCTTGAAACTGAGTGAGATTTTCAAAAAGAGGGGCATAAATAGAAGAAAAGATGGCCAAGGGCAGAACACAGGCCAACATCCCCCTTGAGGAGTTGGGGGAAACATGAAAAGCCAGAAAAGGACATAGAGAAGGAACAGTTAAAAATAGAGGCAGAGAACCAAGAGAAAGTGATGTCTTGGAAGACAAGAGAAGAGAAAATGTTGAGGGGGAAAAATCCAGGGATTTGGGAATCCCAAAACTAAAGTTTCCAGGACTGGAGTTCCCAGTTGAGGGGGAGTAGCCATCAAGAACCCAAGTACTGGAAAGGGTCAAGGCAGTCCGGAATGAATTCATGATCTCAAGCATTCTTTAAATCAAGTTGGCAAAAGTTTATTACGCTTTTCAGTGGGCAAGAGTTCTTAGGGAACCTGCAACCTAATAGGGGTGCAGGGATAGCTTAAATATGAGATTTGGGGGTAAAACTTGTCGATTAGGTGTTTTGGGGGTGGGATTAGGGAGTGGTTAAGGGGCGGTCAATTCTTAAAGGAGCATGCACTTTTTGTATCTCCTGAGCAGGCATATTACCCAGAGTTCACTGGGAAACAGCCCAAGGAGGGCCACCTAGAGGTTTGGTTTTAACTGTGTTAACCAGAGGTCATGGCTGACTGTGAATATCTATGTGGCGTTCATCAAATGTCTTGTTAGACCAAATAAATGTAAGAGAGTATACATTTGACTACATCTAGGCTACATATCAGTAAGGTCAGTGAGTAGTGAATATTGTCATGACCCAGTGCACAGCCAATTATCAGTACACAGGGAGTCAGCACAGCTGTCTACTGTGAAAGGAGTAGAGATAAGTGTGTTGCTGGGGCATGCCACCCTTGAGCTAGAGAGACAGTATTTTGAGGCTAGGGAGAGATGTGATTTTAGAACTGGATGTGGTTTCAGAATTGGGGTTCAGACACAGGTACCCAAGCAGAGGCTGTTAGAATTAGGGTCAAAGCACAAGCACCCCATCAGAAGCATGGGGAAAGGGAAGGTAGTCAATAAGGTCAAAAGGACAAAGAAGAATAGAACCTTTGAAAGCATATTGCATTTGGTAATCAGGGGGTCATTAGTGACTTTTAAGAGAGCAAATATAGGAAAGTGGCTCAGCTAGACACCAGATAGCAAGGCTTAGAGTAGATGGAGAGTGGTGAGGAGCAGAAAATATATTGAATTTTTAAAAAAAGATATTTGACAGTAAGGGGGAGGAGAAGCAATCATTCAGTCAATAAGCGTTTATTAAGTGCTTTCCATGTTCCAGCCTTTGTGCTAAGCACTAGGTGTAGAAATGGATATAATAGTAGCTGGAAGGGGTAGAGGATCAAAGGTGGGTGTTTCGGTTTGTTAAATTAAGCTTTAAAATTTAGAAAGGGAACTCATTTTCCCTTTGAAGTAGGCAATGTAGGCATGGCAGATGAAAACTTGTATATGACTCTGTGACCCTATTGGGGTTTTCTTGGCAGAGACACTGGAATGGTTTGCCATTTCCTTCTCCAGCTCATTTGACAGATGGGGAAACTGAGGCAAACAGGGTTAAGTGACTTGCCCAGGATTTCACAGCTAGTAAGTTTTTGAGGCCAGATTTGAACTCTCAAAGATGAGTCTTCCTGTCTCAGGCCCAGCGCTCTATCCACTGTGACATCTAGCGCCCCACACTGGAAGCGTCAGTCCTGAAATTCAGACCCAGGCCTCCTGCCTTCAAGTCTCCTGACCCCTTTCCTTTACACAATGCTACCTTATTCTGTTCATAAGAGAGCTAGGTAGTGCAGTGATCACAGAGTTTGTCTGGGAGTCAGGGAGACCAGAGTTCAAATGCTACCTTAGGTATTTATTAGCTCTGTGACTCTGGGCAAATGACTTCACATTTCAGCTTTAGTTCTGTAAAATGGGAATATTAATAACATCTCCCTCCCAGGACTGTTGTGAGGATAAAATGAGATAATATTTGTAAAATGCTCCATAAACCTTAAAACTGTTAATTAATTGTTAATTAGTCTTTCCTTGAAAATTTTCAGTGACTCACCATTGCCTCTTCCAGTCTGGCATTTCATGGGTTCTAGAGCAAGAAGGGACCTCAGAGAGCACTGAAGCCAATCCCCTCATTTAACAGTCATGGAAACTGAGATCCACTTAAAATCAAATGACTCACCCTAAGGTCACAGGTAGTAAATAAAAAAGGTAGGATTTGAACTCCGGTCCTTTGATTCTAGCACCATTCTCTTTCCGCTGCTCATTTAAAGCCCTCCAGAATCTGATTCAAACCTGCCTTTCAGACTTACTTCTTGTCACTGTCCTTCCCACGCTACATGCCCATGTTAAACCAGCCTTGTACCTTGGTCTCTAATCATGACATTCCGTGTCCTTTCCACCAGGCCTTTCCACAGGCTGTGCCCTGATGCCTATGATGAACTCACTTCCTACTTTGGCTTCTTCTTTCAGGTTTCAGCCCTGGTGCCTCGTTCCCTGAGAAGCCTTATTCCCTATTCTTCTGGCTGTCAGTCTTCCATTCTCATTACCTTGTATTTACTTATCTCTATGAATGTTGCACATGCATCCATTCCCCCAATGGAACAGAACCTCCCAGAAGGCGAGGACTTTGGTTCATTGTGTCTCCATGCCCATTTCTCATCATGGCACCATTTTCACACGAAGCACTTAATAAAATGTTTGTTGAATTGGAATGGAAAATGGGAGATGTTCGTCAGAGATCTCAAAGAACAGTGGAACAGCTGTAGAGGAAGTTTAATGAGTTTTAATGGATCTTTGAGTCAATTGAATTTCATTCAGGAGGTTTTTCTTCAGTACTTGCTCTGTGCAAAGCCCTGGGCCTGGAGTATTCACATATGTGAGAGGCTCTTCACCTTTCCAGTGTCATGGACCATCTTGTCAGACTGAGGAAGCCCTCTGGACCCCTGCTCAGAAAAATATGTCTGTTTTAAACATTCTTAGTTGGAGAAAAGGCTAAATTTAGTGAGAGGTTAGTGGAAATAAAAATGTCTCTTTCTTTTCACTATCCAAGTTCATGAACCCTCTGAAATGTCTCTGTGGCACCCTGGTCCATAATCCCCAAGTGAAGAGCCCCTGATAGAGACTGGCCCGATTTTATCTTCAGGCCCAAGGTTCTCTTTCTCTGTCCTTTGTCCCTCTGAAGTGTTCCTTTTTTTCCTTCAGAATCCATGTGCCTTTCTCCCTCAGTCCCCAAAGCTCTCTATAATAGACTAAAATCTCAGCCATTTAAAGTGTGAATAGCAGCTGGGCCTTCAGCTGGTCTTTAATTAACAAGAGTGCAAGTGGAGAGAAGAAAAAGAAATCAGAATGGAAAACTCAGCGATGACTCGAGGCAATAGGGTGGAATGAACTCTAGGTGCCTGGAGGGGTGGGGGTGGGGGGACAGGGGAAAGAGAAGAGAAAGGACTAGCCTGGCTATGGCAGGACTTGGCTGGAAAGAAATAGCCCAATGGCCACAAGCTCAGGCACTGGAGAAGGCTTAAGTGGAAACCCGGCCGAAAAGTTGGTCTACTAACACACTATTGGAAAACGTTATTTTCTAGTGCAGAGTAATGAATGTTTACAGCAGGAAGAAAAGACGAGTATTGTTAAAAACTAATAAGTTGCTTATTAACCTGAACCGATCCATTCATTTTGAAAGCCAGAGGTGTTCTGCAAGTCAGAATTCATTTCATGCCTCACTATTTGGCTTTGAGGTTGGATTCAATGAAAAAGCTGTAGCGTCTTTGATTCCAATTTCCTCTTTTCATGTAGCATCTGTCCCTGACAGCTTGTGTGGGGCTCGGACACTTGTTGAGCCAGAGGTTGAGAAGGAAATAGCTAGGGAGAGGAGCACAGAGTGGACATGTGCCTCTTGCTGGAGGTGGCAAGGCAGTCTGGGCATGGACTCTGGAGGCTCCTTGGTGGAAGCGATGGAACAGATGTCCGAGGGGAGGGATGCTGGCGAGCTAACAAAGAGCAGTGGGGTTGGAGGCTAAGGCGTGAGTGAGTCCAGGCTCAGGACAGGGACACATGCTTTCGCCCTCTGCTCAAAACAGAATTCAAGGCAGTATTGCATAAAGGCACATTCCAGATCTGGGAAAAGAGTGACTCAGGGAAAAAGGTGTTATTTGGATAGAGCAGACCCTCCATTTGAGAGAATTCAGCTGTTCTGAAGGCACATATGCCCAAGGTTTTCACAAATTGTAGTCAGATGCCTTGAGTGCTAGGCTACTGGCACAACCTGGGATCTGTTGTCAGATGACCCAGCTTCAAATCTCACCCCTGATGCTTATTACCTGATCTTGAAGTCTCTTAATTAACCTCCCTGAGCTGAACCTTCCTCATCTGTTAAATGAGGGGCATTGTACTAGTGGCCTTCGAAGTCTGCCAGCTCCAGATCCAGGATCCTCTGTCCCGCAGAGCTAGAGGCCGCACGATGCATTGGCTGGAGTCAGGAAGAACTGACCTGGGTCCCATCTCTGACACATACTAGCTATATAACTGACCACAGGCTAAGGGGCATTAACCCCTTAGTGCCCCAAACAACTGGCTAAGACTAGAGATAAGAACTGCTGAAATTACTGTGTATTAACTTGTATAGATTTTGTATAAATTTATATGTGTACGTATTATTCTGTGCTGCCTCTCCTGCCCCTCCCCATATAAATTCCTTGAGGACAGAGGCTTTTTTTTCATTTTATATGCTTGCTGCCTGCCCCATCCCTCCAAATTCCAATGCCAGAATAGTCATTTATTCATTCATTCTACAATCATTTATTAAGGGTTGGTATATAAAAAAGAGACAGTATCTCCCCTCAGGAGATATTCTACCTGGGGAAACAAGGTGAAAACAGGCAAAGTAAGTACACAGTTACAAAGTACAAAGTAGGGGTGGAGCCAGGAGAGTACTAACATTTGGAAATATTGAATCTGGAAAGGCCCGATAAAGTGATGATAAGAATCAGCCTTTTTTTTTTGTAATTCTTACGCACATTACCCTCATTTTCTGATATATTCATCCTCTCTCCCTTCATCCTCTGTAATGAACAATAGAAAACAGAGAGGAAGGTGATAGCAATTCAGCAAAATGAACCAACCCATTAGCTGAGCCTGGCAGCATAAGCTGTTATGCACCCCTAGTCCCCCACTTCTGCAAAGAAGAGAGGCAGGCATATTCTGCATATTCCTCTTGGAATTCCTTGGGGCCAAGGTTGGGAAGTCAGACTTTTTTCTTTTACCCAAAAGTCTAAACACAGAAATTATAAAATGATGATAACTAACATTTCTATAGTGCTTTTAGATTTGCAAAATATTTTATGTGTTAAGTGAACTCAACAATTCTGGGAGGGAGGTGCTAGTATGATCCCCAGTTTATAGATAAGGAAACAGGCAGATCCAAGTTAAAAGGCTTGTCCAGGATCACATGACTAGGAAGTATGTGAAGCTGGGTTTGAACTCTGGGTCAGGGAACTAGAGATTTAGGAATTAGGTGGATTTTAGAGAGTCAAATCAGCATTGCCCTGAGCAACTCTGCTACCTAGCTTTAGAACAGGCTTTGCCTTTTCTGTATCATGGGCCCCTTTTGGCAGTTTGGTGAAACTATGGACTCCTCAGAATAATGCTCTTAAATGATTGAAGAAAATCCTTGATTTCAGTTAGAGGTTAGTGAAAATAAATAAACAAATAAATGAATAGAAATTGTATATATGTATGTGTGTATGTATATATGTATGTATTTCTCTTCCAATTTCACATTTCCCCTTAAATCTACTCATGGACCCTCTGGGGAATCCCAAGGGACTTCTCTTGTTAAGAATCCCTGCTTCGGAAAAGCACAGTTCTGGCTGACATGATTATTTGCATATTTTGTTTGAGCATTGCTGAAGAAGATAGGACATTACCCAGGTTTCTCCTGACCATTGATTGAGAAAAGCCTATCAGCAAGCTGAGACCAACCTGTCTCATCTCAACCACGTAATTGATTTTGTGCTAAGAAGGCTTTTTTTTTTCGGTTGGAATTTTAGCTTAATCTTTCTGCTCCCCACTTATTTCCATGTTCCCTAGGATTAGAAGAATCTCTTTGATTTGATTCTTCAAACAGACTTGGAAAATCTACAGACCATTCTTGGGGATTCAGTCCAACAAACATCTATCACGCACCTACTCTGTGCAAGCGGAAAACTAGAATTCTCTGGGCTGGATTCCTGCTTTCCAGGAATTCCTTCAAATAAAGGCAAATATATGGGAGATGGAGTGAGGCGTGTGAAGAGCTGCAAAGGCTTTGGGTGTGGGCCAAGTGAGGGGCTGTCTCTCTGTTCTATCAGAGGAGTTGCATTGTGGTAGGGCATATCACTCTCAGGCTTGACCACTCGGCTAACAAAGGCCATCTGGTGCAAGGGTTCTTAACCTGGGGTCTGTAGGTCCTCAAGTAGCCCCCTTGCTGGGGCTTCTTGCCTCTTCTCAAGAGAGGATCTGCAGAGGGTTGGCCACAGCTAAAGCTACCAGCAGTACCCCTCCGCACCCTGCCCCCAAACTTCAGATGAAGACAAAGGAATGAATGACAGTGACAGTGGACCCAACTGGCCCCAGTGTGGAGGATGGAGTCAGCCCACTCTGCTTCATTTGGGCCTTCTGTTATAAGTAGCAACACGAGGTAAATCTAAGGGATATAGAAATAAACAGAAGACTGTAATTAATAAATGAATGAAGATGACCTTCATTTTAAGGCTGAAGCCCCCAAGAACCGAAGCCTAAAGCTGAAAATATCAAACTGCTTTAACATCAGCTCCAAAGGGCGTAAACAAAGATTAAGCCAAAACTCTAACTGAAAAAATCTTCTTAGCACAAACACAATTACATGGCTGAGATGAGAAAGAGGCTGATCTCAGTTTGCTGATAGTCTTTCAAAATCAGTAGCCCCAAGAAACCTAGTCCCCTTATCTTCTTTGGCAATGCTCATGATCACATGAGCCAGAACTGTGTGTTTTTTTTTTCTGAAGCAGGTGCTCTTAACCTGGGTCTATGAAACCCTAGAAGGTCCACGGATAGATTTCAGGGGGATCTATGAATTTGAATGGAAAAAAAAACTTCTATTTTTATTTTAACTAACCTCGAGCTCAAATCGAACATTTTCTTCAAGTAGATTGAGGCAAGATTGTGAAGGGCTTTCAAAGTTAAGGTGAGGAGATTATAGTTATTTGAGTGAGGGGCAATAGGAAGGCCCTGGAGTTTACTGAGTAGGGGAGTGATAAGGTCATATTTGCACTTGAGGAAAATAGCAATTGGCAGCTGGAGGATGGACTGAACCAGGAAGAGAAGTGAGGCAGGGAAGCCAGTTAGGAGACTATCAAAGTAACATAGGTGAGGAGATGAGGACCTGCATTAAGATGGTGGCTGTGTGAGTGAAGAGAAGGACAAAAAGAGTTGTGGAGGTAGAAACAGACCAAATCTGGCACCTGATTGGCTGTGGGGAGTGAGGGATAGTAAGGCATTGAGGTTGACACCAAAGTTACCAACCTGCAGACTTGAAAAGATGGCAGTGCCTTTCATGGAAATGGGGAGGTTTGGAAGAGGTGTTGATTTGGAGGAACCATCATGAGTTCAGTTTTAGACATGTTGAGTTTGAGATGTCTCTGGGACATCCAGTTTGCCACGTCTAGTAGGCGATTGGTGATAAAAGGCTCAATCTGTGCCAACGATTCCCAGATCTATGCATCGCCTAAGGGAGATGTATCTCCATATCAGCCAGAGAAGAGGCTGGGACAGATGCACAGATCTAGGAATCCTTGACATAGACACAATAATTAAACCAATAGAGGCTGATGAGGTAGTCTCCTAATAGGGCAAAGCCCTGGAGGACATCAACAGTTATGGACTGGTCATCTGGATGATATACCAGCCAAGAAGACTGAGGTACAGGCGTAGAAGTGTCTAGGCACTGAAAATGGTGACTCGTTCAGGGTCACACACCTAGCATTTCTATCAGAGATTTAGAGCCACAAAGGGCCTCAGATCATTGAGACCAGGCCATCTAATGAGATAACTTGGACAATGGAGCAACTAAGTGTCTTGTCCAGCATCACCTGATCAACCCATCTAACTCATTTTACAGATGAGAAAACTGAGGCATGGATTGACTAAATGTTTTGCCCAGGGTCACCTAGCTAGTAAGACCTGGGGTGGAATTTGAACCTGGATCCTTATTATCCCCCCAAGTCCAGTGCCCTTTCCCCTACAGTGTCAGTCAGGACTAGAAACCATGTCTCTTGACTCCACTGCTTTCTACCTATGTTTCCACACCACCATTCTGGGCTCTAAATAGCAGGCTATATTGCAAGTGGACTTTCTGAAATACTAAGAACTATGGAGAGCGTCTTACTGAGAGTCAGAAGATCACTTCACAGTTTGGACTCGGACCCCGTCTGCTATGGTTTCTTTCATTGGTAAAATGGAGATTATAAAATTGGCACTGCCAGCCTCATAGGGTTGAGGCATGGGGACCAAGTTCAAAGTCACCGGCAGGGCTGCAATTGAAAGGATGCTGATCTTGGAGCCAAGGACCTTGTTGGAGTACTCCAGCAGTAGCCGTGTGACCCTGGGAATGTCATCTATTCAGGTTCGCCACCCATAAAATAGGGGTGAGAATAGCTGATTGGGTGGTTATGAGGAGGTTTTGCAAACTTAACTCACTATGGACATGTGAATAACAGCAAGAACAATAACTGTTATTATTTTCTGAAGGGACTCTGTGTTATAATCTCTTCTCCTTTTTTAAAATTGGGACATTTAATCTGAGGTACATGTTGTTTCTCCCCTCAGTAGAGTCAATCAAGAAGCATTTATTAAGTGCCTACTATGTGCCAGTCACCATGCTAGGCTTAGGAAGGCAAAAAGAAATGTGAACACAGCCACTGCCCCTGAAGGAACATAAGGCTTAGTGGGGCAGACAGCGTGTCAAAGCCAATTTAGGGGAGCAGGCAGGAGTCGAGGCAAGTTAGGAGGGACCGGTAAAACCCTCTTGGCCCCTTCTTCCTGGCTTTAGTTCTTTGAGGGCTGTTTCATTTTGTCTTTGTCTTCGCAGTGCCCAGCACAATGCCCGGCACATAGTAGGGTCTCAGCAAGTGCTTGTTGGATTGAAATCCAGCACCTTGAGTCCAGACATTCCCCAATTAGAGAAAGGTCGAGCTTGTTTGTCCTTAACTGCTGGAGAAACCGAAAGGAAGTTTTTTTTTTTAAATAAATGGAGAGAGATTCTCTAAGATGTAGCCAAGTTGTATTTCAGAGGAAGACAGAAAGATGCTTAGAGAAGCCAGAGTGCTGCCCCCAGACGCCGTTCAATGCATTCATCAAAAGATGAAGCTCCCATCCCAAAGCAGGTCAGATAAGGACAAATATTGAGAAAAGCAAGTTAAAAGGACCTCAGGTCAACATTTTACAGACTCTTCTTTGATCTCCCGTCCTCATCCAGTCATTGATTGTGAATGGAGCAGACATGGGTGTGCTTCCCTTAAAGACAACTTTAATGAGCAACAAATTGATAGCCCATCTTGTGAGGCCGCAGCCTTTTTATGTATTCCCTGGTATCTCTTATTGATGGACCCACGGACTGGAGGGAAATTGCTTAGATGAAAACTTTTTCAGAGCCAGAAGAGGAGGCTGAAAAGGCATCAGTTTGGGGCTTAGCAGCCATCACCATATCCTCCTTCCCTCCCTCCTTCCCTTTCTTCCTTCCTTCCTTCCTTCCTTTCTTCTTTCCTTCCTTCCTTCCTTCCTTCCTTCCTTCCTTCTTTCCTTCCTTCCTTCTTTCCTTCCTTCATTTCTCCCTTCCTTCCTCCCTTCTTCCCTCCCTCCCTTCCTTCCTTCCTTCCTTCCTTCCTTCCTTCCTTCCTTCCTTCCTTCCTTCCTTCCTTCCTTCCTTTCTTTCTCTCTTCTTCCTTCCTCCCCCTTCTTTTCTTCCTTCATTTTTAGGGTTTTCTTTTTTGCTTCATTTTTGAGTTTTTTCTTTCTTTTTTCTTTTTTTCCTTCTTTTTTTTTTCCTTTCTCTCTTCTGAATTTCACCAACTCTCTTTGTCTTCAGATTCCATATCACTTAGATTTGCTTGACATTTTAATTACAGGAAAATTCCAGTGGCCTGATAACTGTTTATGTATCTAGAAGGGCTTTATAGTTTATAAAACATGTCCTCACAGCCATCCCATGAAGTAGGTGGTATAAAGATTTTGCCTCCATTTGATAGGTGAAGAAACCATGACCAAGTGTCAGAGTGAGGACTCAAACCCAAGTCATTTGCCCTCAAGTCTTGCCTTGTGTCCCAAAGACAGCTATTGAACCAAGTATGGTGGATATGTTATCCACCTATAGTACAGTACTGGTAAATCGAGGTTAAGTGACTTGTCCTAGGTCACCCTTACCACTAAGGGTGGAGCTGAAACTGGAACTTTGGTTTCCTGGATCTGAAGTGGTTTGATGCTCTTTAGTCATGTCCCCTGTCTATGATGCGGTAGGCCTCCACTGGGAAATAGCACAGGTTTAAACCCATCAGCTAGAAAGGGTATTAAAAGAGAGTTCATGTTCATGGCATTTGAGAGTTGGTTGGAAGAGATGGGCATAGTTAGTCTAGAGAAAAGAAGGCTCAAGATGGCTGTCTTTTAGTGCTTGAGAGGCTGTTATGTGGAAGAAGAATTAGACATGTGCTGTTTGGCCACAGAGGGCAGAACCAGATGCAATGAGTGGAAACTGCAGAGAGTCAGACTGCGGCTTGATGGAAGGAAAATAGAAACAACTTCCTGCCTATGAGAGCCATCCCAGAGTGGAATAGGCTGCCTCTGGAGGTAGGGATCAGAGCTCGCTTACTCTAGGCATTCAGGCAAAGGCTGGATGGCCACTCATTGGGTCTGCTGGAAGGGCATTCTTTATGCCAGGGGATCTTAAACTTTGTGTGTGTTTGTGTGTGTCATGAGGCCTTTTGGCAGTCTGGTTAAGAGATCCTGCGGATCCCTTCTCTGAATAATATCTTTAAATAATTGAAAGAAGTTCTAAGCATCAATTAGATGTTAGTGAAAATTAAGATTTAAAATTTTTTTTCCATCCAAGTTCATGGAACCCTCCCCACTCCAATTCTACCAGGGGGAAGGGGTCAGTGGATCCCAGGTTAAGACTCTCTGCTTTAGAGAGTTTTGGGGCTGACCTCTATAGTAGCTCTGAAATCCAATGATTCTGTGAACACATGATTCCTTTGCCAGCCGGGGGGTGAGAGAGTGGGGATTTTCTCATTTTGGTTTTTGTTTCTTTCTCAAATGCTCAGAACATTTCCCTTGGCCCTGTAGACCCAACACAGGTGCTGAGTGAGTAATCCCTTTGGTTTACAGAGAGAATTAGAGCCCGCCACATGATCTCAGGACCTCCAAGAGAGTTACTAACATAGTGCCAATCTGGCCTCAGTGGTAGCCCTGCCTCTGCCAGAAAGGAGGATTGGGCAAATCAGCAGATGGCACCATGCCAGCAGAATCACCTCCCCTCCCCCAGGCAGCCTCCTTTATTCATAGTCTTGATGAGAGCCAATCTTGGGAGAAGTTGTGTGCATATTGGCTTCCATTTTCTGGGTAAACCAGGAGGATCCTGGAAATCGAAGCCCTATCTCCCAAGTGGGAGCATTTACCCACCCTCCACCCCCCATAACCCTTAAGAGGTAGAACTGAGTAGAGAGATGGCCTGAGGACATGTTTGAAAAAAGAAGTTAGTCTGAGTATCAGTTTCAAAAGGAGGTCACAGAGATACTGTTAGGCACTAATCTTTTAGAAAAAGGTCACAGTTTCAGCAGGGACAATGTGGGAATTTTTTTTCCTGACTCTACGTATTTGTTATATAGTTTCTGTTTTTCTTTTTTTTTTCCTTCTAAACTGGGAAGTAAGAGAAAGAGAAAATAAAATGCTTATTGGTTTACAAATAAAAGATTAAAAGAAAAGAAAAAGGTCATGCATCACAAATTTGGTAGGGACCTTAAAGGCCATTAAGTTTACTTCCCCCCTCATTTTGCAGATGAAAAACCTGAGGCATTGTCATATACTATAATATAATAGAATATGTTATGAGTAATATTAATATACATTGTTATAATGTGCTTTATTATTTTATATTATTATATTGTGTTGTCGTATAGCATTGTATTATGAAAAGCATTGTGTAATACGGAGATACAGTGTACAATGGAAAAGAACCTACTTCTTCTACCCATAAATCCATGCAGCGGGAGCTGACTCATTGGCATGGATGTTGAATGATTTGCCCACACAATTGGTAAGTGTTTGGTGTGGGCTTTGAACTCAGGTCACCTTTGTTCCAAGTCCCATACCCTATCCATTACACCATGCAGACTCTTGAATATACCCCAGGATTAATGTTTCATGGCTATGACCATTCCTGACACAGAAACAGATTTCCATATCTCTGCAGTTTAGCAAGATTGTCATCAGTTTCTGTGGCTAAAACAATTCGTAGCTGGGCAGTCATTGCCCATCCCCAGTTCTGGTGATTAGCCAGTCACTCCACACTCAGCTAGGCTAGTCCTTGGACAGGAGATATAGTCGATCCTCAGGTACCACAAAACCTCCTCAATTTGGTAGGACCTGACAGACAGTGCTTGTGCCCTCTGGGAAGAATCCTCAAGAACCCAGGGCCACCATGAGACAGTCAAGTAGAATTTTAGTGGGGAAAGAATCGATTGTCCCTATCTGAAGAGCTTTATTGAGTAGGCATTCAAAGTGTAGCTACTCAACTAACTCCTCAGAAGGCCTTCTAATGATGTTTGGGGGTGACAGCCCACATGTCCTAAATCGTCTAATCATGGAGTTAAACAATAGAGAACTGTTATTCACCCAGGAGATGGTGCCACACCCGGTGGAAATGCATATGGGCACATCCCAATGGGCCAGCTCCTACTTGCATGAACTTATGTGGAGCAGGGTGAGTTCTTTTCCATTGGATAATATATTCACATATTATTCAATACTTTTCATAATATGAATGAGAGCACGTGATATAAACATAACAATATGACATGTAATATAGCATTAAATATAGTATCCCATAACATCATATGCTATGGCATGATATACGATAAATGGATTGAGCATAGCAATTAATATTTATTTATTAAGCACCTACTATGTGCCAGGCACTGTGCTGAGTATGATATGATATGAAACATGGTATAGGGACATGCCTTTGAGTCCAGAAGACCTGGATTCTAATTCTGCCTATAACCTTGGATAAGGAACTTGATCTCTCCTGTCCTAGTCAATATTCTAAGATTGTCAGTTCCAGAACAATTGTCTATGTGCATTGATTTTGGGTGTTTCCTCCCCAGGGTCTTCTTAACCTGAGGAAGTCATAGGAATAATTAAAAAAAAAACCAAAAAAACACTTCTCTCTTTCTGCTTGTCTGTCTGTCTGTTTCTCTCTTTCTCTGATTCTATCTGTCCTTTCTATGTCTGTTTCTCATCCATCAATTTATTGTGAGATTGAATAAAATCCTTCCTTTGTGAGGAACGCACAGCTTCTGTACTCCATTGGAAACCTCATGCTTTCAATGTCCAGAGAAAGTGAAGAAGGCAGGAAGGGCTCCAGGGCATCGGGTGAGTGACAAACACTTGGGAGGGAAGAGATTGGAGATTAGCAGGTCTGAATGAATGGGCTGTGGTCTTCCTTCCTGCCTCTGAGTATTAGATTTTTTTTTTTTGCTCACTGCTTTACTGGAATATATTAACAACGCAGACTGCTCTCCATAAAAATAAGACCTTGAGCATGGCCCGGTGGAAACAACATTGACCCTGGTCCAAGAACCTGGATTCAAATCCTGCTTCTGACACTCTGTGGGAACTTGAGCAAATCCTAGAATTTGGTTTCTGTATCTGAGGGTGTCAGACCTTGGTGGTACCTTGTAGCTTCAGGTCATGGATTCTCTGATCTAAACTAAAGGTTCTGAAGTTAGGATCCTTGGGCCTTTAGGGCCCTTGAACTTGAATGGGGGGGGCAGGGGAATCTTTATTTTTACTAGTCTATAATTGAAATATAGAGCATTTCCTCAAATTATTTTAAAACATTATTCCAAGAAGGGATCCATAAACTGCCACAGACTACCACATGGGTCTGGGACACACACACAGAGTTAAGAACTCTTGCTCTAAGACTGTAAGTTGGAGGGAAGCCGTGTTTGACCTGAGCCTTGAAGGAAACATGGAATTTTTTGAGGCAGAGATGAGGAAAGTGTGCGTTCCAGCGATAGAGGATTGCACAGAGGCTGGAGATGGAGTGTCATCTGTAAAGAAAAGTAAGGAAACCAATATCACTGATTTAAACTGTATGTGAAGGTTAGTAACGCGTAAGAGAGCTGGAAAGTTAGGTGGGGGTTGGGTGGTGAAGGAATGTTCCTGTTCCACATTGGAGCTTTCTGATCCTGGAGGTGATAGAGAGCCACAGTTTAACAAAGAAGAGAATGACATCATCTAATCTGTGCTTTAGGAGAATCATTTTAGTGGCTATCTGGAGAATGGGTTGTAATGGAAAGAGACATGAGGCATGGAAACTGACCAAGAGGTCATTAAAATAGTCTGGGCGAGAGGAGCTATGCCCACCTTGCGAATGGAGAATGAATAAATTATATTTTATGGAAGTAGAAGCGAAGAGATGTGAGTAGTTACCAACTACACTATTCTTCCAAGTGGCTGTTTCAACAATTCGGCTGGCAGCTGCTGTGGGAGTGAAAAACCAACACAAGCCCAACAACAAGAACGCTGCCAGCATAGGTTCTTTTGATCTGCTTTACTAAAGAAAGTAACTTAAGGGGTTAACAATCTTACTTTAATCCTGCATGCAAATATCATTCCCTTAGTTCAGGGGAAAAAGCCAGAACACTGAACTTTAGAGCAAACACAAACAACTTACAAACCTCAACAGACAGACCTTGTCTGATTCAAATCTCAATGCATAGTTACCAGGGTTTAACAAAGTCCCAACATCTGGGTTTACAAGCTAGAGGGCTTTTAACTACAGCTGCCCAGAGTCTCTTCCAGTCACAGGCCACTCTTCCAGTGAGTGAGAGCCCCAAGCAAATAGCTCTGTTCTCTCTTTTTATACACTCTTTAGCCATCATCAAACGTCATCAGAGTGACCAGAGCTCATGCTCCTACTGTTGGCTCTGGTCTTAGCAGCTCCCCTTAAGACCCTGAGGGCTTCACATCCACATAGGTTTAGCACTTAGTAGATAGGGGTTTGGGCCGGGGTTTAGCACCCAGTAAGACTCAATCAAAGACACCCACCTTAACTGATATTACAGTGACATAATTACTAAGACATAAAGTCACCAAGATCTTTGATAATAATATTCATTCTTTCTTCAAATTTTATATAAATGTAAATACTTAATGGCTCTTTTCTCAAAGAGCCTGGAAATGCAATAAGACCCATATGCAAATAATTAAAATGCAGAATAGAGTGTGAGTAGGGCACTCTGAGACCTAGTACTTGGTGGTTTGATGACAGAGAGGTTATGTTCAGGCTTAGAGGTCCCTTTGCTTATCAAAATGATCCTTGTTCATTTGTGTCTGACTCTCTGTGATCCCATTTGGGGTTTTCTTGGAAAAGATGCTGGAATGGTTTTCCATTTCCTTCTCCAGTTCATTTTACAGATGAGGAAACTAAGGCAAACAGGGTTAAGAGAGGATCACACAGGCCAAATTTGAACTCAGGTCTTCCTGACTCCAGGCCCAGCACTCAGTCCACTGAGCCATCTAGCATCTGTCAAAATGATATGAAGAGTAAACAAAGGTGGTGGAGTAACATTTTAAAATTGAAGCAAACTTTAAAGCGCTTTATAAATGTTAGCTATCATCATCGTTAGTTATTGATTTTTTGTTACAAACATTTTGGCTTTCATAGGTTCCTACAAAATATGTCCATTAGAATTCACCAAACTGGAAAATGAGAATTGTCTGGTGAAGGAGATTCCTTCTAGTTATAAGCCAGTTTGGTCCATCTAGAACACAATTTCATTTACAAAATTCTGATGAAATGGGAGATCCTGAGGTCATAGAGCTAGAGCTGGGAGGAACTGCCAAGGGCGTCTAATCTAACCTCAGAGGGAGCAAGTGACTTGCCCAGGGTCACATGAATAAGTGGGGTCAGAGGTAGGTGCTGAAGCCAGGTTTGGGGGCTTGAGAGTTTTTCTACTGGGCCATATTTTACATGTGGCCCTTGGGAAAACTTAAAATAAATTGCTTGTTTATTTACATGCAGAGAGAGCAGTCACAACTTTCAGGTTTAAGAAAGTTAAAGGTGTGATGTATTAAGAATTTGTGTAACCATTTTTGTTTGCCGATTGACTTGTGAGAATGCTGGTCTTAACCCACATTTGGCCATCCCTCCAGCCAAGGTGCAGGACCAAAAGGGTCCCTCCCCAAGCACTACTCTGGGGAAAGCTTCTTAAAATTAAGCTCTGGAATCCAAACAACAGTTTCCTGTATGTGTGTCAGAAGAAATCATTTGAGTTATTTCAAGTTATTTCTAGCATTTCCTACTTTTGTTTTTTTTAAAATATATATGGTTTTTTTTTTGAAAAATGGCTCTCTGCTAGAGTCAGTAGAGTTCTGAAGGTCCCCTTTGAGGAATGACTTTCCCTGCAGCCTCAGCCATGGGTTTTAAATAGAATATGTAGCATTTCTTGAGGAGTCTTTGAACTCGTGCCTTTCATCCCTTTCCCCAGGCTTCCTGGCCCTGGACCAAGCCTTGCATGCTAACAGGTGAAGGTAAAGAGTGCCTCACTTCCTGCTTATTGACATTTGGTCAGTTTCAGTCTACCCTGGACTGTTTGGGTCTAGGCTAGGTCAGAGGGGGGCAACAGTCAGGATGGGGTCACTGTGACCCCTGGATCATAGGATCAGAAAGTCTGAGGCAGGAGGAACTTTAGAAGTCAGTTAGTCCAACTTTATTATTTTCCAATTAAGGATACAGAGTTTCAGAACAGTTAAATGACTTTCCAGAATGGCCACCTAGCAATTTAATGTCTGACTCCAAATATAGCCCTATATCCAGTACATGATAGGAACTCCATTTTTTTATGGGAATGTTTCAGGGACAGCATTTCATTGCCAGGGAAGCAATTGCAAACTCAGCCTGGCCTCTGCTGTCTTTGAAGAGTAAGTCCCCTGCTTGGCTGCAGAACTGACCTCTCCTCCCATGGATTTCCAGGCTAGTGATGATTCAGGGTGGCAGTATGTTGTGGGATGGGGGCGAAGAGTGGGAAACATGGCCTTAGAGCATAAAGGCTTAGGTTTACCTACCAGCTCTGCCATTTTATCTGTATGACCTTGAGAAATTCCCTTACCCTTTCTTGGCCTTAAAAGCAATATATCATAGTAGATAGAAATCTGACCTTGAAGCCAGAAAGACCTACATTCAAATCCTGTCTCTGCATTGGTGGAGAGGAAATTCGTCACCTGCTATTTCCTTATGCCAATGAAATCACAGATCCAATCCCCATCCCTGTCAGCAGGCCTTATCTGTAAAATGAAGAGGTTGGACCAGATTACCTTTAAGGTCCTTTGCTGTAACAAAGACATTTAACCTACCTATCCCTCAGTTACCTTATCTGCAAAATGAGGAGATTGGACTAGGTGGCCTCAAAGAACCCTAACTCTGTGACACATGGTTGTATTCCACTGCTGTTTGTCATTCTGGCTTTATTATTGACTAGTCTTGCGGCTTTGAACAAATAGATTTTTTCATGCCTCCACTTTCCCACCTGTAAAATAAGGATGGGGCTGGCAGTACAGCTCTTCTACAGTGTTTCACTGTGGCATGGAGGTGACTGACTAGGCTCTGGAAGGCTGTGCCAGCAGCACACAAGCACTGGCAGGTCCTATCAAGCTGGCAAGCCTGGGTTCTGGGCCAACAAGGAACAAACGTACCATGGGTCTGTTGTCTGGGAGCCAGCCCGGCTAAGTGTGGAGAGGATGGCTCCTGCAGGTAGGCCAACAGATGAGGAATTGTTCTGGCCATGGTGGTTCTGGAGAAATAGAGATTTGCTTTTCAGTCTCCATGGGTGGTGATGCAGATGTGCCAGGCGAGAGGTGAGAAGGTGTCTTGGCTAATGAAACCTTTCAATGTATTGATATAAAACATTATTCTGTTCCCACAAGAATTATGTGAGAATAAAATGAGATGTCTGTGAATGTTCTAGTAGTCAATACAATGTAATTCAGCTCAGCAAATATTTCTTAAATGCTTCTTGTTTACAAAGTTTCATCCTAGGGACCAGAGATACTAAGATGAAAAATGGCACCATCCCTGTCCTGCAAGAGCTTAAAATCTAATAGAGCAAAAGAATACTTGGGAATCAGGAGAACCTTGGTCTGAGACCCACTTCTAACATAGATTGTCTGGCTTACCCCAGGCAAGTAACTTTGCCTCTAGGGTACACAGATCATCACAGCACATCTTAGAAGGAGATCAGTTCCTATGTACAAGTGGTGCCTAGCACGGGGGTCCTAAACTTTTTTGTGTGTTATGGACCACACTTTTCAAAAAGTATAAATGTATAAAATGAAATATATAAGATTACTAAGAAAACCAGTTATATTGGAGTATGCCTATCAAAATGCTTTTCAAAACCAAGTCAGAAAAGGTAAGCATGGCAGACTCAGACCATAACCCATGCTCGTACATCAACCCAGGGCTGGGGTAGGGAGGAGAGCAGCCACCATAAGACACTATGGTTTTGCAGAGACAGGTCGAGTCATGAATGTAGTCAGCTCCTTATATCTTGCTTTTTGATCTGGTACTAACCTCCCGGTGTGATAAGTCTCTTCTTCTGCCAATTGTCACTCTTGGGTCTACATTCTCTGAAGGAGCCTAACCTCTTGGGTTATGGCTTGTTCCGATCCCAGTTCAGACCCTACCCCTCTCCCTAGGTGTATGCATCGTTATTGGGACATTTTTGTTCTTCTCTGGGTGGACTGTGACATGGAGGCTCAATGAGAGAGGAGGGAGAGAGACAGACGGATGCCCCTCCAGCCCTGAGGATCAGGGGAAAATTCAGGGAGGAGGCAGAGCTTGGGCCAAACCTTGAAGGAAGGGAGATTAGTTCAAAAGGGTTTTTTAGGAAGAAATGGATTACATATCAATAAGCTATTGTTACATTGGAAAACATGTATTGATAATAACAATGACCAACATCTATGAGGGGTAGCATCGCACAATGGATAAAGGACTAACTTCAGATTCAGGGAGTCCTGGATTCAAGTCCCATGGCTGACTGGCTGTGTGACCCTGGGCAAACTGCTTAAGTTCTCATTCTTTCACCAGCAGCGCTAAGAACAAAACACACCTGCCTGGCGCCGCGAGCTTCCTCACCAGGGATCTCTCTACTGCTGAAATCACCAGTCCACACAGTGTTGTATCATATGTAGATCACTCGAGGAGCAATATAAATGCTAGCGACTATCAATGAGTCAATTAATAAGCATTTATTAAGCACCTACTGTGTTCCAGGGACTGTGCTAAGCACTAAAGATACAAGAAGTGGCAAAAGATGGTCCCTGTGCTCAAGGAGCTTTCCACATCTATTGTTGTAGTTATTATAAGAGGCCGTGTTCTGACTGGATAACTCACCAACTTCAGAGTCAGGAAGACGGACTTGGGTTCAAATCCTTCCTCCGACACATACTAGTTGTACGACCCTCAGTGAGTGCACCAGGTAACCCACTCACCAACGCTAATTTGAAAGTCTTCTCACCCTGGCACGTTGGCAGAGATGACTTCTCCCTCTAATTGGAATTCCTTATTCTGATGAAGTCATAGGTCTGGACTGACAAAAAGAATCCAAATCCATCCAGGAGGACTTGGAGATTTTCAGTTGTTTGCGTGTCATCCCCCAGAAACGCCCCTCCTTCATCTCTGAGCAGTGCTCCGTTTACCTCTGAATACTGACTGTATGATTTCGAGGCCTGTCATTTCAATGGGGTGGCTATTCCCTCCCCTCCCCCTTGACATTAAAAGGTCCAGATCCTTTAAGACCAGGATTCTCAGTCGTTGGTGAGTCCTGGAGTCCCTTGTCAGTGAGCCCATCACTTCCCCAGAAACTTCTGTTTAAATGCATAAAATACAATGTAGAAGCTTATCAAGAAAGCCAATGAGATTTAAATACATTTAGCAGATTTTGAAAGATTAAGAACCCCTTCCCTAGATGGCCTTTGTGAGACGAGTGGCCAGGCTTGGGGGTGACATGCCCTTCCACAATGAAGCTCCTCTGATAGAACAGAGAGACGCCCCTCACTTGGCCCACACCCCAAGCCTTTGCGGCTTGTCCAGACCCGCCAGCACTTGGCTTCTGCTGTAGCCTATGAGAACCCAGGGTCTGGTTCACATCCTGACGAGGCATCATAGGAGGGCAATGATGAAAGCGCCATTCCCATTTTATAGGTGGAAAAATGGAGGCCAAGGGAAATGAACATGTTCAAGGCCGCATGATTAGTAAGTAGTAGAGACCAAGCAATGGAAAGCCTATTCGATATTAAAAAACAAGCCACAAATTTCACCAGGTTGCAGTTATTCACATTTGTTATAGCCCTAGTGCATTTTACATCATAAATGCTTAATTTTTATTAAATTGGATCCAACTGAATTGTACCTGAGTGAAAAAAATCTCCTTTCCAGGCTAAATGAGAGTATGTGTGAGACCCCCCCCCTCTCAGAGATGAGATGGGACTGGCCGGGGTGGGGGGAGCGGGAGTGGAGATTACTATTCACTCCCTGGCTTTTGGGAAACTCAGCACTCAAAGTGGAGAGAGTTTA
>CM053623.1:15235718-15313637 GCA_028646595.1 Phalanger gymnotis
AAGCTTAAGTGACTTGCCGGAGGAGGTCACCGAGAGAGTAAGGGTCTGAGGTGAGATTTGAACTTGGGTCTCCCTGACTCCAGCCCTAGCATTCTGTGTACTGTAGCACCCCAGTGGCCTCAGTAGAGGGGAGTCTGATATTAGATGCAGTGCCTGTAAACTTGAGTGGAAGTTTGTATTCCTTAGCTCCCATTTCCAATTCTGATCACCTAGATGTAAACAGAAGGACCATTGACATATGTTCCTTATACACATGTAGGCCAAGAAATCTCTGGGTTCTTTCATGTCACCTGCCTCCTCCTCTTCCCCACCCACCCTTATCCTCATGCCTTTAAGCTCACAGTGACTCACAACAACACACAGTAAGTCGATTCCCATGCTCAGCTAGTGGATAGAGTGCCCCCAGGGACATCAGCTTCCACTCAGAATGACGTGTGTTGGGTCATCCACAGGTCATCTCCTCTAGAGTATATCAGCCTTGCTGTCAGGATCAGTTAGATGTCAAAATAACGCCTCATTGACAGAGATGCCTTCCCCAGAACGAATCAGGGCTGTTTGATGGATAAAAGTAGAGGGAGACAAAGCCTGGCCTCCTCAGGAGCCAGAGACCATTCCTGCAGCCCACTTGAGACCCAGTGGAGAATCCTTTGGCCCAGCTCTGGTTTTACTCCATCCCTTTCTCATCCTCTGCCCTTTCCCAGTCACCATCACATTAGGTCAGTGCTAGTGCCTGGAAGCTCCAAGTTGGGCACATCTTTTCTGGCTTCCACATTTTAAAAGTTCCATGATGCTTTTGGAGTAGGTATATGGAGACCGAGTCAAGAAATGGTGCAATCCCTATTCAAATTTATATTCAAATGGAGGAAATGACAAACATATGTAGAATTATAAATGGAATGTCTAAAAAAAGAATAAATATAAACCTATACAAAATAGTTTGGGGGGAGGGCACTAGCATTGGGGATCTCAGGAAAGGTTTCCTGGAGAAGCTTCTCCATCAATACAGATTGCACCCTCTTCCCAACCCCTCCTACTCTCCCCCAAAAAGTTTTCATGTGGCCAAAAACCAATCAAATCCGCTTGGCCAGCCTTCTGTTGGTGAGCCTTCCTGCCCAGCTGGGCTGGTTTTCAGCTGACAGTCTGCCTCGAGGCTGATACTGGAAGCCTTCCCAGCCTGGTAGGACCTACCAGAATTTGGACACCCTTGGCATGGCCTCTGTGAGCTCAGAGTCACTGCCACAGCATGAGGGGCATTGGAGAAGGTTGTCAGTGGAGGCTCCAGAATCCAATTCATTGCATGGTTGTTTGGATGTTTTAATAACGATGGCATTTATCCACATGGTCCCAACACAGGGATGGCAAAGCACCTCATCAAACTATGGTGCCATCAAATCTTGACTGTGATAGATGAGTTTGACTTGCTCAGGGTTGCAGAGATATTAAATGGCTGGATTTGAACTCAGGTCTTCCTGACTCCAGGGCCAGTTCCACTGTGCCATCTAACTGTCCATCAGTCTAAGTTCCTCATTTTGCAGATGAGGAAACCAAGGCTGAATGATTTTTCCAAGATCGTAAAGGTATTAAGCTTTTAGAGGTTGAGTTTCTTCTTCTGCGAAATATGGATAATCAGATATTATCGACCTCACAGGCTGTTTTTGAGAAAATTGCTTCTCATACTCCATAGAAATGTGAGCTCCTATTCTGAGCCCGTGCTGGTCCCTACAGTGAGAATTCTGTTTTAGGGCATAATACCTGTAACCCCTGAAGAGGATAGTCAAGTTTATTGTATTTCCAGCATTCAGGAACCCCCAAGGACAATACTGAGCATGATAATCAACATTTATGTTCTTCCATTATAGTCTGGCACAGTGAGCACATGCCCACCAGGTGTGGCTGGGCATTTCTTCTACTTCTTGTCTCACATAGAAACCAAGCATCAAATGGACCCCTGGGCCCAGGACACACCCTCCCAAAATACCAGCATGATGGTGATTTCAGAGGCAGTGAATAGTCAAAGCCATCTGGGAAGATCCAGAGCTTACTGTGCCCTGCTATGTCAGACTGGCTTGGGATTGTGCTGCCTTTAGCCCCACCCCCATCATCCACACCATGTAATCTTAAACATGAGAATAATGACATTGAAGACTAATGCGTGGGGAAGGGCAAGGTCATGCGAAAAAGAGAGGTGGTTACAGTAATATGCTAATAAAAGCTAACATTCATTAATTTCTTCATTTATGTTTCTATGTGTGCGTGTATGGGTCCAAACTTGTGATTTTATTCATTTAGGGAACACCTAGTGTGGAAATTCCCTCCATTGATGCAAATGGAAAACTCCTACTGTGGCGCCGGGGATTGGAATTGCCTTGGGGAGAGTCAGAGGCATGACCCTAGTCCTTCCTGACCCACTAGCCCACACCACCTCTTAGCTAATATTTAGATGGTACTTTAAGGTTTGTGAAGCACTTTACATACATTATCTCATTTGATAATGGGAAAAACCCAAAAGGGAAATGCTTCAGGTATTATGATCCCCATTTAACAAATGTGGAAACTGAGACTTGGTCAGGTTAAGTGCCTTTCCCACAGGTAGTAAGTATAAGAGGCAGGAATTGTATCCAGATTTCTTCTGACTGTAAGTCGTGAATCCTTCCCACTATAACCCACTGCCCCTCATGAACTCCTTGAATTCTGGTTATTCGATAAATGCCATATAAATAAGCTATTTTAGCTTTTTCCATTCAGGCTATTATTTAGTTCCTGTGTATCAAAAAGATAGCAAGCTGAGCATTTCTATTTATTCAATTTGCTTATCTGATCAATCAGCAAATCTTTATTATGCACCTCCTGTGTGTGGTAGGCATTATGCTAGGTGATGGAGATCAGAGACAAAAATGAAATGGTCCCTGCCCTTGGGGATCCTACATTCAAAGGAGAAGCAACAGGTAAATGTCATTGTTGGGTCGTTTCAGTTGTGTCCTACTCTCCATGACCATTTGGCATTTTCTTGGCAAAGTTACTAGAGTGGTTTGCCATTTCCTTCTCCAGCTCATTTTACAAATGAGGAAACTGAGACAAAATTAAGTGACTTATCCAGGGTCATACAGCTAGGAAGTGTCAGAGACTGGATTTGAACTCATGTCCTCCTGACTCTAGGGCCCCTACTCTATCCACTGCAGTGCTACCTAACTGCCCAACAGGTAAATATGTGCATGATAAATAGGAATAGGGACTGTACCTGTGATTTCATACATTCTCCCTGATGAGGAAAATCAGGACCAACGCAGGTCAGTCCCTTCTTGGTAACTTAGCTCTTAGAGAATTGCAGGCTACACAATGACTTAGAAAACCACGCGTGCTCATGTAGTTCTTTTTTAATTAATATATCAGCACATTGAAATTAGATCGGAACTCCATTTTAATCTGCTTAGGGCCACACTCAGGAGTGTTGTGGGCCTCATGTAGCTCACTGCACGCTTGAGTCCAGATAGCCAGTATGTGTCAGAAGCAGGATTTGAACACAGGTCTTCCTGGCTCCAAGGCCAGTTCGCTCTCTACTACACCATGCTGCTTTTACATCATATTTCCACATGAGATAATTTGGGGGAAAAGACACATGTAGCTTAGGGAAAAGACTCACATACAATGTGTGCTTAAACTCAGCTTATCAACATTGTCTCATACATCCTAGGGTTTTTAAAGAATTAAAAGAAATTCTCTTGGCACAAAAAAATATGTTGACATAATTTAATGTCCTTTTGGTAAGCCATAAGGTACGTAAGAGTCTTATAAAGTCTTTGAGTCATTAGTCTGTAGGGATACATGCCACTGTCTAGTAATGTCTTTAAAAGTGTGGTTATTTTGAGTTTCCTTGCTGTCCGGATTTGAGATAGATGAGACTGTAATTTTCTCTAAAAGTAGATATTGTGGGGGATTTGCCAATAATGAGACCACAGGGCCATTGTAATGTGTTTCATTGTAGGAGAAAAGAATAAGAAAAGACTTTGTTACATGGAACCCATCAATAATATAGTACTTTACTGTAATTTAATGGGGCAGGGAGGATGGGGAGAGGATTGGTTCTGATAACTGAGGGGACATGCTGTTTTTTCTTGGAATTCATTATAATGTAGATCCTTCATAAATATCCAATACAATCTCATTCCTGAAAGGACCAGAAGGGCATGATTATAGCATTGGGAACATGCTGTGATCCTATGGCCCTGATGATGGGGCTCCTGTGCAGACTTGAGGAAAGCCAAATCAGCCTTCTTTACAAGCAATTGCTAACTTTACCAAATTGAACAAAGAAATGGGATGTTTGCCATAAGACCAGGTTTAACAAAGAGAACTGGAAATTTCTAAAGACCTTGAGATATCATCTCTGTTTCTCCTTCTATGTTCTGTTTGGTACATAATGTAAACATTCGGAGGCTCTCCAAGCAATTAACAGACCTACTGATAAATCAGGGTTGTATTGTTATAGAAAGGCTTGTAGATAACTCAAAATACTCCTGAAAAAGGGCAGAGTTCTGGGAGGGAAGGTAACCTTTTGGGATTCCCAAGTCATTGTAACTTGCTTTGGACAGTTCTGCTCCTACAATATTTAACCCAATAATAGGGTTAATTAGGTTGACTTTTTCCAAACTAGTTTTAAAAAGAAATCTAAATTTTGTCAACCATAAAGTCTCAAAGTTGCTTTTGAATCCTCTATTGCTTGAGATAGAGATGCTTGTTGTCCTTTATGCTCAAAGAGGACCAAAATGACATCGCTATGTTGGGGTTGAGGTACAGTGTGTCCAACTATGACTGATCAGATCAACATGAGCTTAAAGGCTCTACCACGAGTCAGGCACAAATATGAACGTTTGGAATGGAGACGTCTCTAAATTTGTGCATCCAGTGTTTCTTTTGAGCTACTGCAATTCCGCTTTGCTCACAGAGCACAGCGTCTTCTTTGTTGTGGGCACACCATGCTGGGCAGTTCTGCGCCAGTGTCTCGCTTGTCTTACAATCAATTCCAAAGTTCTTCAGGAAGACCTTGAGAGTGTCCTTGTATAGCTTCTTCTGACATATGTGTGAGCACTTGCCTTGTGTGAGTTCTCAGTAAAATAGTCTTTTAGGTAACAAATGTTTGGCATTTGAGCAACATGGACAGCCCATCAGAGCTGTGCTCTCTGCGGTAGGGTTTGAATGCTTGGCAGTTCAGCTCCGTGTCTGGTACCTCATCCTGCCAGGTGATCTTCAGAATCTTCCTAAGACAATTCAAATGGAAGCGACTCCATTTCCTGGCACGGCGCTGGCAGACTGTCCAGCTTTCACAGGCATACAACAACGAGGTCAGCACGGCTTTGTAGATGTTCGGTTTGGTAGTCAGTCTAATACCTCTTCTCTCCCATAGTTTCCTCCAGAGGCTCCCAAACACCTAGCCTGCTCTAGCAATGTGTGCCTCAACCTCATTATCTAGTTGTACATCCCTAGAAAGTACACTGCCAAGGTAAGTGAACTTATCCACAGCATTCAGTATTTCTCTATTTGTATTCTGGAGTCTTTCCCTACCCCCATTCTCTTCACCAATCACATGCCAAGTCCTATAGATTCATCTTCATGGCAGCTCTTGGATGCCTCTCATTCCCCTCCCCCACCAGCCTGCTTCCGAAAAGTCTTAAATGCCAGCCTGAGGAGCCATAAGAAACATAACACCTGAAATTGACCCCAGAAGTCAATGAGAACTTGCTGACTGTTAGTAATTCACTTCAAGTCAACAACTAGTTAATGATGCTGCTACTGCTAATGATGATGATGGTGGTAGCTAGCATACATATAACTTTAAGATTCACAAAGTACTTTACAAATATTATCTCATTTGATCATCACAAAATCCTTGGAAAGTAAGTGTTATTATTAATGCCTATTTTACAGAGGAGTAAATAGAGGCAGGCAGGTTATGTGACATGCGCATTGTCACGCAGTAATGAAATGTCTGTGGCTGGAATTGAAATTGGGATTTCTTGATGCCAGATCCTGGACTCTCTCTACTGTACCACCTAGCTGCCAAAATAATGCCTATTGTATACTATGTGCCGGTAATATCATGATGTATTAGAAAAGCAGTACAGTCTACTCTTGGTCTCCCAGTGCATCCTGGGCCATCTCCAGTTGTTATGGTGAATATCCGGCCACTGGACCCAGATGGCTCTGGAGGAGAAAGTGAGGCTGGTAACCTTGCACAGCCCTCCCTCACTCAAATCAAAGTCAACTGCAAGTTGTATCATCATTTCCCTGATGTCATGGTCCTGTGTCTGAGGGCAATAGAGAAAACTAGTGTCTAATCCCCACCCCTGTTTCTCCTTGGCTTTGGAAGGCATTACCTTATTGGGAGTGGTGAGTTGAGGCATTGCTTAGGTAATGATAAAGATTATCTAACACTAGAAGGGACTCCTGAGGAAAATAAGCCACACGATGTGAAATGATCTGCCCAGGCTCCTAAGGTAGTAATTGACAGAGGTGAGTTTTGGACCCAGAGCTGGGGCTCTTTCTATCACACCAAAGTGTCTCTTGCTCTGAGGAGTTAGATTCTGATACTGTATCCTGAGAGAGTCAAGGAGGAAAGGGAGGGACAACTTTGGACTGGAACCAGAGAAGACAGCCCCTGAGCAGGGCTTTGAAGGCAGACAAGGATTTCAGTAGTTGGAGCTAGGTCCTGCACATGGAGAAGATGAAAGCAGCAAATGCGTGGAGGCAGGATAGGGCAGGGTCACAGATCATAGAGCTAGAAGGGACCTTAGAGGCCATCCCCTGAGGAAACAAAGGGCCAGAGAGTCGAGGCGTCTTGCCCAAAGTCCTAGATCAAGGATTCGAACCCAGACCCCCTGCCTTCACAGACCATAACTCTCCCGCTATACCGCACTGCTTCTCTGAAGGAGCCGAGAGAGCAGTGGGCAGAGTCCGGTTTGACCAGCGCACCGCGGGCATGGAGAACGGCGAAGCCAGGGTTGGAGAGGCCCATTGGATGCATGTGGAGGGACTCGTATGCCAGCCTGTCTAAGCAGGAGCCCCTAAAGGTCGTGGAGCAAGTTCCCCAATTACTCTCGAGGGTCACGCCATCACTCCACGTTTGTATTCTGGAGTCTTTCCCTACCCCCATTCTCTTCACCAATCACATGCCAAGTCCTATAGATTCATCTTCATGGCAGCTCTTGGATGCCTCCCATTCCCCTCCCCCACCACGTATTCAGTCACCATTGTGCTTCCAACCCCCCACCTCTCCTTGCCTCCAGTCTCTATGTTCTCCAAGTCCATCCTCTGCCCAGCTTCCAAAATGGTCTTTTACAAGCCAAGTTTGCTGCTCTTCTGCTCAAAAATCCTGTCCTTTTGGTTTTGTGGGTAATGAAAGTTGATATATCTCTTATTCTTCCTCAGCCTAGCGCTTAATTCCTTATGCCTCCTTTGTGGCCATCCCCCCAAAGAGCCTGGTATTGTGCTGGTGACATGGCAGGCACTCAATAAAAACTTCAAGAGTTCAGTCATAATGGGGAAATAATCCAAGATGTGTTTTAATTAGTTACTTAGCAACAGCTGGGAAAGCATCTTTTCTTTCAGACCTCTCTGAATGTCTCTATTCTCTCCATATTCTGGGACACCCCCAGCCCATAGATACTCGGTCTGCCACTGCTGAGCTTCTGCAATAAAGCCATTCTGTGGGTTAACGTGTTTCAGAGGTTCACATGAAACAGACTTTGTGAATTATTGGGTTGACTCTCTTGTAATTAGTTGGGCAGCTCAGCTGATTAGAACTCTAGACTAATGTAGGTCAAGGTCTTGAGGTCAATTCCCCAGGTGGGCTCTGCTTCTCACCCTGGCCAGCTGTCTGGCAATTATGGGGCTGTTTGTCAGAATGAGATAAGGAGAAAGTGTGACTGTCATCACCAGGACTAGAAAAAACAGCTGATAGTGAGTCAGCTAGAAGTGGTAGAAATGAGAATTCAATTAAGATTCTTGACAGGAAAGTTCCCAATATAATTCCCAAGTCCATACAAAGCCAGGGGACAGTATTTTCAAATGTTAGAACCTCAGGTTTGCTTCATTAAAAGTGAGCCCCATGTGATCACAGTAGGTGATCAATAAATTCTGGGATTCTCATTCATTAGGTGTTAATTAGACTGTAGCACACTGCTTCCTTGGCTCTTAGGAGAAGTTACAGTTGGGTTTTGCCAGCTGTGGTGTTCCACCGAAATACGCTTCTGATTGCTTTGGGGTGGAGGTCAACACCAGCTTTTGATTAATGTGTTATGAAATTCCAAGCCAGCAAAGTTTTGCTGCCTTCGGTGAGGGTTGTACATGAAAATAATTATTCATCCCTATTGAATTTATACTCCAAGTCATTTCACTGATAGACAGTAAGTATCTTTATAATGACAGCTAAAGGATAAGGGAGGCAGGATGTTCTGGTAAAGAATACTGGCTCCAGCATCAAAAGACCCAGGTTCAAATCCCATTTCTGACATTTATTATCTGTGTGACCTTGGGTAAGTCACTAAAACTTGGGCTTCAGTTTCCTCATCTGTAAGATTGTAGCCTCTGAGGTTCCTTTCAGTGTTAGAGATATGATCCTTAACACCTGTGTGTAATATAGCTGGTTTCAGTCCGAGTATAAAGATGTGGGCTTTTTACACAGAGCAAAATATCTACTTTTTGGTGCAGTAGAAGTTATAAAAGTCACTTCTTATTTAAATTTTGGCTTGGATGACTGGGAGAATCCCAAGAGGTCACCTCAACTTCTTCCAGACCCAGATATTTGAGAAGGCTCTAGCCCCTTTGATGTGCAGAACTACCAGGAAATAGAAGGGGGGCAGGTCAGTTGGTTGCTAAAATAAGAGACCCTGCTCACCTCTGCTCACTTGAAGACGGGCTACGACTGAGGATGGGGGTTGAAGGTCAGGAGGAAGATGCTCTTGAAGGAGCTGGGGCAGTTCAGAGCATTGAGCTGGAGATGCACTTGGAGTCTGGAAATATAAAAGCTATTTGACCGGCTCTCACCTGCTTCTCAGTTCTGGTGTGTCTTTGTGCATGAAATGCGTCAGCGAAATTCTTTACCAGAGGGAACTAGCGTCATACATCATTATATTAGCAGATCTTGACTTGAATTAAGTTATGTGCCAAAGATAGTTAAGTCCCAGGGTTCTGAGGAGAGGAGGTGTGTGTGTGTGTGTGTGTGTGTGTGTGAGAGAGAGAGAGAGAGAGAGAGAGAGAGAGAGAGAGAGAGAGAGAGAGAGAGAGAGAGAGAGAGAGAGAGAAGAGAATCAGAGATAGAGACAGACTACCAGAGGATCAGAGGGTCACAGAAAAATTGCTGAGAATTTGTGCAGTGAGTGAAGGGCCTCTATCACCTCTTTTCCTTGCTAGTGTGCCTTTGATGAGGACAGGAGGTGACCCATGTTAGACATAATGGAGACACCAAGAATGATGCTTTAGATGTGGCCAGAGGTTAATAAATTCTGTAGAATTTAGACATCCGTTTTGACAAACCTGGCAAACAGGCACCATGTTGATGCAATGCAAGATTGCCTTGCTAGGGTGGAGGTGTGCAGACGATGTTTCTACAGGAATCTTTTTTAATTGTTTTGTTTTCCCAAACTGGGGACTTTCTGAAGCTATTTATGGGCAATATTGCTTTCACCAACTCTGGAATTGGGTGTCACTAACCACACACATTTAAATCTTTCTTCTGGCAGAGCCTGGGGTTGGATTAATCAGCTCCTTTGCTCCTCCCCTTCTTTCACCCTATTGCTCCTCCTCCCATCCCCCAACTCTTGTGCCCTCTCTCCCAGACTTCCTTATGTTGAACTGCACTGTATATATTTGTTTCCTTGATGTTGATGCTGTATATATTTATATAGGTACTCCTTCCCAGTAGAGATAATGCCATTCTTTGCACCTGGCACGGCGCTTAGCACGTGTAATGAGTTCTTGTTGATTGTTAGGCCCCATGACTTCATTGTGCGTCTCTCCTATGCAGCAGATGAAGAGAGGAGAGGAAGTTCGAATTAGATAGGTTAGATCTCTGTGTCAGGAAGCTGTATCTATTGAGAGTTTTAAAAAATAATTGTTTCTGCCTCATAAAAAAAGAAATTTTCTCTAACTTTGTTATATTCTGCCAAATAAGCATGGTTGTGTATGAGAGTTACTTCTCCAAAGAGAATGATTTAGGGGCTGGAAAATTCAACACAAATATGACTAATGGAGAGTGGATTTGCAGTGAGTAAGAGATAGTAAGAGAAGCCTGTTGTTTGTTGTTCAGTCCTATCTCACTCTCTGGGATCCTATCTGGGGGTTTTCTTGCCAAAGATACTGGAGTGGTTTTCCATTTCCTTCCCCAGTTCATTTTGCAGATGAAGAAACTGAGGCAGGCAGGGTTAAATGACTTGCCCAGGGTCACACCACTACTAAGTGTCTGAGGCCAGGTTTGAACTCAGGAAGATGAGCCTCTGTGCAATATGGGGCCACCTAACTGACCCAAGAGAAGCCTAGCAACCTTTGATAAGTTCACACCACTAGGCTCAGATGAAAGAACGCAGGTGTGCATACAGAACTAAGGTCAGTGACCTTTGAAAGATTAGGGAAAGGAGGCCAGCGTTGTCTTCCTGATGTCCAAAAACTAGAACAGAATGTAGTGGGCCAGCTACAGGTTTGTGAGCTTGACTTAATCCCTGGCAAAATTTAAGAACAATTCATCAAAGGGATAGTTTGTGAATCTTTAGAAAAGGAAGCAGAGATCACAAATCGCCCACAGGTTCCATCAATTTCAGGCCATGCTAAAACAGCCTCATTTCCTTTTTTTTTTTGACAGGTTTACTAAGTTAGCAGGTCAGTAGCATGTTATTGATGGAGTTGGCCTAGATTTCAGCAAAGCATTTGATAAAGTTTTTCATGATATTCATATGAAGAAGATGGAGAGGTGGAGGCTAGACAACAGAAAATTAGTTGAATTTAGAACTGGGTAAATGGAGAAGCTCAACGATTATTCACTAATGGCTCAAGGTCAGCTTCAAAGGAGGGTGTCTCATGGAGAACTCCAAGGATCTGTGCTTGCCCTTATGCTGCTTACCATTTCTATCAGTGACTTGGGTAAAGGCATAGATGGCAAGGTTATGAAATCTGTAGATGAGAATAACCATAACTAACCTTCTGGATAGCAGCGTCAAAAATCTTAGCAGGCTAGAGAAGTAGGTCAAATTGGATGCTTCCTAGGCAAAATGTAAACCATTACATTGGGTTCAAAAAATCATCTTTGCAAGTATAAGGCAGGGAAATGTGACTGGAGGGCAGTTTGCCTGAATAAAAGATCTGGGCCTTTGGCATACTGCAAGCTCAATGTTGATTCAACAGTGTCTGTCAGTCAATCATTAAACATTTATTAAGCGCCTACTATGTGCTAAGCACTAAGGATTCAAAAAGAGGCAAAAGACAATCCCTGCCCTCAAGGAGCTTACAGTCTAATGGAGGAATGCTTCATAGCTGTATGACATGGCAGCCATAAAAGCTATGTTTCTGTTGTATCAAAAAAAGTGGTCACAGAATGGATGTCCATGAGTTGAGGAAGAGATGAACGCAAAGTGTGGAATATGAATAAAATAGAATTATGTTATACCCTAAGAAATGATGAATAGGGCAAGTTCAGAGAAATTGAGACTCATCTGAGTGGAGTGCGATGAGCATAGCCAGGAGGACAGTTTGTACAACGGCCACAATAATCACGGGAAGATGAAACAACTCTGAATGTCCTTGGCTCAGTCCAAAGTGACGGCCAATGATGACTAGTGTGAAGTGAGGCTCTTGCCTCTTGGTAGAGAGGAGACACAATGACACAGGCTTCTCTAACCTGGTCACCGTGTTTGCTTGTAACAAGAAGGAGCAAATATACTTCTGTAAAGAATGCTGCTTGTAACAGAAGTTTGCATTTTCTCCCACATCCCTCTTTTGTATTCTTCTCTGTTAGCTTGAAAGGTTTGTGTTTGTTGGTGGTTATTAAGTTCACAATAAAAGAAATTTAAAAACAAACCAGCTTGTGCCAAGTGAGGTTACACCAGCTGCCAGGTCAGCTCCCATCCAGAGTGTTGTGGTTGCTGGTTGGCACTAAATTTTTGGAAAGCCATTCATAAATTAGAGGACATCCAGAAGAAGATGTTGCTGTGGCAAAGGGCCAGAGAGAACTCACTGGATGTTAGAACACTAATTTGAAAGTGAAATATCTTTTTTCTTTCTGTGGATAGGGGCAGCTTGATGGTGAAGTGAATAGAATACTGGGCCTGGAGTCAGGAAGAGTCATCTCCCTCTGGCCTCAGACACTTACTAGCTGTATGACCTTGGGCAAGTCTCTTAACCCTGTTTGCCTCAGTTTCCTCATCCATAAAATGAGCTGGAGAAGGAAATGGCAAAGCACTCCAGCATCTCTGTGGTAGAGCACTGCATTGCAACCCACCAGGAGATAGATTGCAATCTAATATCTTGAGTTATCTTGGGTAAATCAAATCATTCAATCCATCGAGCATTTATTAAATACCTACTATGTGCCAGGAGTTTTGCTAGGTCCTGGAGATACAAAGCTGAGAATGAACCAGTCTCCTCCCTCAAGAAGCTTACATTCTACTGGGAGGAGAAAAGGATGAGGGTGAAATTGTTCTGCATGTCTACAGGAGAATTAATACAAAATATGCACAAAATCAATGCAAAGTAACTTTTGAGGGCGAACTGGAAGAATCAGAAAAGACCTCTTATAGGAGGTCACACTTGAGCTGAGCTTGGAAAGAAGCTACAGATTTCAAGAAGTGGTGGTTAAGAGGGAGGGTACGTGAGGAGGGTGTGTTAGGAGGGAGGGCATGTGGGGTCAAGTTCTGCAAAGGTGTGGAGAGTGAAGATGAAATATCCCATATGGGAAATATGAAGCAGTTCATTATCCATTATGTGGGGGAAGGAGGCATGATAATATTACTGTGAAACCAGTCTGGAAAGAGAAGTTAGAGCCTGATTGTAAAGGTTTTTGAAGGACAAATTTTGGAATTTGCATTTTATCCTAGAGGCAGTAAGGAGACATAGAAATTTATTGAATGGGGAGAATGACATCTGTGCTTTAGAGTATTGAATGGGCAGCTGTGTAGCTGATGTATTTCTGCAGAGGATGGAGACTGGAGGCAGGGAGACAGAGGCAGTGAGGACTGGGGCTAACATGGTGGCTGTGTAAATGGAGAAATGGTGTCTAAGTAGAATGGGCGGGACTTGGCAACTGATAAGTCACCCAGCTGCTCTGTGCCTCAGTTTCTCCATCTATAAAATATGGATTATAAAATTTAGGAGGAACTTCACAAGGACAAAAAGAGATAATTGATGTGAAAGGGCCTAAAGCTATCTAGAAGGAAGGTCCTCCCAAAACCCAAAGTGTTCTTAAAAGTCTCTTATTGGGGGATGCCCTGAGGTTCTGGAGCTCCTAGAATCCAGTCTCTTTGCTAGAAAGGAATAGGTGTGTCAGTTGAGTGAAGCACCAAGTATGTCGATTGAATGAAGAATTTTAAAATAATTTTATTATAATTTGTCTTTTCTGTGCATGTATACTTTACATACAAATGGTTACAAGCAGATAATACAAATTTATTTTGGGATTTTTTAGCATTTAAAATTATTTTAACATTAATTTAAAAAAAAATTTGTTCCAAATTCTCTCTTCTTCCTTTGACCCTCCCCTGCCCATTGATAAGGAAAGCACTATAACATAGGTTATATATATGAAGTCATGAAATACATTTCCATATTAGATATGGTGCAAAAAAAGGGAAGAAACAAAGAAAGTGAAAAAAATATGCTTCAGTCTGCATCATCAAATCTCTTTCTGGAGATGGATGGCATTTTTAAATATGGTGTCCTTTGGAATTGTCTTGGGGAATATAATTTTACTTTGAAATAAAAAATTTTCGGCCTACTCTCTTTAGTATTTAAGTTAATGTGGCTTGGTCTTTCTGGAGATTCTTAAATTCAGACTGTGCTGCAGAGTTCCACCAGTGAGGCTAGAGGACCTTTAGACAACAATTGTTACCCCAATAAGTCTGCTGCTTACTCCCAACCCATCTCCTCCCCTTCTCTCATTACCATCCTTAGGGCTTTGCTGATCCCTTAAATGGCATTTGCTCTGTATAGGTCCCAGGGTCACAGCAGGCCCCTGAATTCCATTCTCTTTTGCTCCCATTCCAGTACCTGATGTGTTCAAAACACTGTATGTAGGCTGATTGTGTTTTATTAGGTACCATAGTTATCTGCTTATGTGCAATCCCTCTACTAGAATATAAACTACATGAGAGGAAAGACCTTCTTATCTATGCTTCGAATCTCACTCAGTCCTAACCCAGTGCTAGTCACACAGCAGGCACCTAATAAATGTTCACTGAATTGAATTAGCAGCTGATTTTATGTGGAGTTGAAAGAGAAGGGAAGGAAGGAGAGTTAGGGGCATTTGGCAGTAGGGAGCCATTGGAGGTTCTTGTGAAGCTGAGTGTTGAGGAAATCTTTCTATCAGTCACCAAGGACTTATTAAGCACCTGTTGTATATTGGGTAGGCACTGTGCTGGGCACTGGGCATTGGGCACAATCGCCTCCACTCATTCTGGGATTCGGTGACACTGGCTTCTTGTTGTCTGCACACAAACAGTCCCTCTCCCAACTTTGCATTTCCATTGGTTTTCCCCCACATCTGGAATATTCTATCTCCTCCTTCTGGCTTCCTTGGCTTCATCCAAACCCCAACTGAAACCCTACATTCTACAAGGAGCCTCTCCCAGTTCCCCTTAAAGCTAGTGCCTTCCCCCTGAGAGTAGTTCCAATTTATCCCATATATATCATCTGGTTGCTTGTATGTTGTCCCCTTTATTATACCTTGGGGTTCTTCAGGGCAGGGATGGTTTGGCTTTCCTTTGTATCTCTAGTGCTTGGCACAATGCCTGGCACATAGTAGTAACAAATAATAAATGTTTGTTGGCTTGACTTAGGGATATAACAACAATCATAATAACCAGCATGTATAGGGTGCTTCAAAGTTTGCAAAGTACTATTTATATATTATCTCATTTGATCAAAGAATGAAACAATCCCTACTCATGAGGAGTTTATATCCAGGGAGTAGCATTTTAGGGAGACTAGCCCATCAATAGAATGAAGAATGTTTGAGAAGAGAGGAAAAGTCTGGAATTAGAGAGGCCAGTGGTAGGTCGTTATAGGAAAGCAAGAATTAGAGGATGAGATGGTGTAGGGTAGTGGTGAGAGAAATGTGCCGTGGAGTGAAGAGCGGGAGATTTCTTATTAGAACACCCAACTTCGAATCCCTGTTTGGCTACTTAGAACTCAGCATGAGCAAGTGCTGGACTTCTCTGGGTCTCAGATTCCTCCTAAGTAAAATGAAAGGGGTTAAACCCAGTGTTCTCTAGGGTTGCTTGTACCTCTCAGACCAATGGCCTTGTAGAATGAAGGAAAAGGCTGAGGCACGTTTCAAAAGAAGAAAGAGCAGGGCTTAGTGACAGATCTGATATAAGGGGTAAAAAAGAGAACAGATAAGTTGAATAAAGGCAAGGGAAGAGTTGGTGAAAATGACAAGACTTCTAGTCTGTGGGTCGGGAAGAATAGTCATACAGGCAACAGAAACAGAAAAATTAAGAAGGAGAGTCGGTCTGGAGGGGAAGACAATAAGGATAATTTGGGAGATGACACATTTCGGGGGTGTCCAATTGGTTCCATTAGAGGAATTGGCAGGATGAGCAGGAAGTTAGTTGAGAGATCAGGGAATACAGAATCAAGAGCCATTTGGCCATAGCTGAAGTCATACTAAGGAGCGAGGTCGCTTAGGGATTTAGCACACTGATCACAGTAATGGCCTACTTATTCATAGCAACCAGCAATTCCCCTACCTAACAAACCATCTCAAGCCCAGAAGCAAGTGAAAAGAGGGCTTCTGAGTAGTAAATTGAAAGATGAATCAAAAATCCATTCTCTTAGTGTCACAGGAGGCACTCGAGGTAAAATAAATGTAGCTATCTGGTTTCCTAGTCTATAGTATACAAGAAGCCCCATCTTAAGAGAACAAGAAATGACAACTGGGGGCAAGTCCTCTGACAGGGTGAGAAGTGGTAGCTGCTGTCTGACACCAAAAAGAGAAGACAGAAGAAAGCTCATGCCTGAAGGGGAAAACCTGGCCATGAAAGTGGGGACATTTAGTTTAGGGGCAAGTTCTTTATTGCATCAGAGTCCAGAATATTAAAGTCTTTTAATGACGTCTATTAATCAGGAAGAAAGACTTAAATTAGGATCTGATACTCAGTTTAAAAGAGAAGTTCTAATCTGGGGCCTGTGAAATTATTTTAAAAATATTTTGATAACTTTATCTCATATAATTTTTTTTCATTTGCAATACTATGTGTTTTTATACATAAAAAACCAGTACTCTGAGAAAGGGGTCTATAGGCTTCATCAGACTGTCTGCCAAGTTGATCTATGATATAAAGGTTAAGAGCCCCTGGCTGACAAGGTCAAAAAATTTATTTTTTAAATTGATGTCTTTTGTTTTTACATCACCTACGCTACCAGTCAGTGAACCTTTCCTTGTAAAAAAAAAAAAGTCATTTTTTTTTAACAGGGGAGAAAAGCAGTTTAGCAAAAGCAATCAATATATTGACTGCATCTGATAGTATATACAGTATTCCTCATCCATAGTCCCCCACCTTTGCAGTGAAAGAAAAATTAATTTTAGAAAGATTGCAATTTAAAATAGATTTTTTTTTAAAAGTTCAACATGTTAAGGGAATGAGCTTTAATTATGTGGGAAAATCACCTAGATGGGGCCTTCCTTATTAACCTCCCCATAAAATGATATACCTCTCTCTACATGGGCAAGGTCTTACCATGTACAAATGCTGAAATTCACTATGGAGTCATGCCTTTAGTTAATCCAATCCTAGAGAATACAAGTTCTAATTTCTGTATTCTTTAGTTCTTTGGAGTTTCCCAGCCTTTAGAGGTACAGACTAGATTCAGTGTGAGGGTGGGGTTGGCTGAAGAAATCTTTTAGGTCTCTGCTCTACCTTCTTTGTGGTCTGTGACCTAGGAGTAGCCACTTAATTTTGGTTCCTCTGCCAATAAAATGGGGATAATAATATACCAGCACCTCTTGGGGATATTTAGAGCAGTAAGTAATTGGTGGTTGTAAAGCAATTGGAGCTTCGAATGCCATGTAAATACCACAGGATAATATCCAATCTATTACCAGAAATTCAGCTAGAACTTGCCAAATTTAAATTATCTTTCCGTAGACTGGTGTTTCAAGTGACTTACTTCATGTTTTCTGCACAGATCTCTGCTCGATGCATTCAGCCCTTCCTTCGGAGCTGTTGGCACAGGGTGTAGGAAGTAAAGAAGTCTAGTATGGGAGGTCTTTGGGACCTATTAACTAAAGGAAATGTAACATCTAGTTATTAGACATTAATTCTATAAAAAATGTAAAGAAAACAGAATAGATACTCTACAAAGACCTTGTCACGACTTCATAAGTCCTTCCTAAGGAGGTCCTTGAGGTTCATGGAGATTTACAGGATTGGCTGGAAGGGACCTTAGGGAATCCTCTCCTCTCACTTCATAAGGGACAAGTCCGACACCAAAAAGAGCTGGAGTCACACGGGTAGTGAGTGAAAGAGATGGGTTTTGAACTTATGTCCTTTGATTCTAAATTTAGCATTTTTTTTGTTTTCCTATCATACTGGGTTTGCCTTGTCAAGTCTCTTGGCTATTAAATATGAAAATGGCACAAGATTATAGATTTAGAGCTGAAAGGAATCACCTTGGTCATCTGGTCCAAGCCCCTTATTTTACAGATGATGAAATGAAGGCCCAGGGAGGTGGAAGGATTTGGGGAGGAGGGGATTTTTTTACTGTAGATCCAGGATTCTTCTCCTGACCCACCAGCACAGCTCTTGTTGAGTCGGTACCAAGTCCAGAGCTGTTTCCAGTACACCAATACTGCCTTTATACATGGCTAAAATAATCTTCAAATGCCTGTGGTTCCACTGGAAAACATTTTAGTGCCCTCCCCTTGCTGTAGAATGGTCCTCTTCATTCTGTTCTCTAGTCTCTGAGGAGCCTGGCTTGTGCTCCTTCGTGGACATTTTTATTAAACATCTATAAACACTTCCTTTTTTAGGCATAATGGCTTGTCTTATGTATATAATCATTTTAGATTAGATTTACAAGAGTACAAGGCACTTCCTTTTACTCTAGTGAATAGCGGCTCCCCCCCGTCCCCCTTAATCTGAAACAGATGAACAACCAAAATGAGAAGATTTCCTTTTGCGACTGAGGCTGGAGCCAGCTCGATATGGGTGATGTCCATGCTGCCACAGTGATGAATGGATTGCACGGTGTGTGTGTCTTCAGTACTCGCCTTCGCCAAGTACATGAAATTTAGAAAATGACCAAAAAAACTACTCAATAGCTGTCATTTTTTATTGTATATCTTATAACCTTAATGTTGCAGCATAATTACTGGACAGAAAAAAAAAACACTCTCCACGCTTTTATTACCATTTTCTGACATTTTAAATTACACAGTGCTGCTGTTTTTTTTTTTTAAGTGAATGGTACAATAGAGATCACCCAGGCCTTGAATGAACATACTAATTTCTGAAGCAGGCCTCCAGTAAACAGCCCTGTTTCTCCTTGTGCATTTTCTGGAGGTCAAGCTCTTGCAACGGTCCCTGAAATCACAAGTTGTGCCATGTTTTTATAATTGGAAAGTTAAAAAAAATCATCCATCTGCTAATGGAGAGTAAAGTTTGGTAATAAATTGCATAGCTCCCGTCATTTCAGGAAGAATATCTCTAAATTCTCCACGAGACAGTAATGGTGCTTACACCAGCTGAAATTGTGCAGGGGAGCCATTAGTGAATTATGAATTACCTGAGAAATCAGGTTTGCACTTAGGAGGGCCATGACGGAGCTTTTTAGGACTTGGTCGAACTTTATAACTGTCTGGAGTGAGGCAGGGTAGAAAGATAAATAGTCCCTTTCTCATGTCCAATAAGTCGAGGAACCTCAGAGAGCGGACAGAAGAGACTGGTTCTGGGGTTGGGGGAGAAGAGACCACAAGCCCTAAACAGGGATCAAGAGAGGCCTCTGGGCGAATGAGCAACCACCTCAGGCATTCCTGGGATTGGCCGAACAACACAGAGAAAGGAAACAGCCATGTGGGTGTCTGCTTGTGTGTGGGGCCAGTTAGCCAGAGGGCCGATAAAGACTCCTCATCTACTGGGCTGTCATTAAGCTTTCAGATCAGGGAAGAGAAATGTTCAGCGGAGAGCCTGCTGTTCCTCCACATTGGAATATGGTTCAATGAGGATCTCCCTCCCTCTCTCTCCCCCCTCTCCCTCTCTTCTCTCTCCCTCTTCTCTCCCCCTCTATCTCCCTTTCTCTGTCTCTCTCTGTCTCTGTCTCCCTGTCTTTCAATTGCCCTCCCTCCCTCCCCTTCTCTGTCTCTGTCTCTCTTTTTCTCTGTCTCTTCCCTGTCTCTCTCTCTCCTGCCCCCCTTTCTCCCTGCTCTCTCTCTCCTCTTTCTTTTCTAATCCCCCAGCATCTCTAAGTCTGTCCTCTTTATCAGCCATAAATTATTTGTTTGCATCTGTGTTGAAGTGGTTCGAATCAAATCAGTAGAGCATGGAGAAGAAGAGCTATCTCTACTCTGGCCTCCCTGGAAGCCAGCCTATCTCAATCCGATGACTGCACACACTCTGTGCCAGTGCTGGAGTAACTGATGCCTGTTACATCCTCCATCATCAGACACTTACCAAGAAACCAGGGAGTTTAATCCCTCTTTGGAAGGCCATAAAAGCCTTTTTAATATTTCAGTATTTAGCACCCAAGGCACTACAGTAAGGGGAAAGTATTGTTCGATGGAACTGGGTAATCTACCTACAATTTTGAAACAGGAAATAGTTAACTTTATAAAAAGGATAACAACAGCGTTTCAGAGCTGGAAGAAAGCTTGGAGAACCTTGCATGGTTCCAGTCTTCTCGTTTTACAGATGAGCATCTGGCACATAGTAGGCATTTCACCAATGTTTAGTGACTTAATGGATGAGGAATCTGGGGTCTAGAGAGACCAAGTGACTTAGGACCATAGACTTGGGGCTGCTGGGACCTTAAACGTGGCCTCATCTAACTCCACTGTTTCATTGACCAGAAATGCCTTCAGCTGTTATATGACCCAACCCTCTTATTTGACAAATGAGAAAACAGTCCCTGAGCCGTTCTGTGATTTATTCAAGGTCACACAGGTAGAAGGTAACGGGGCTGGGCTTTACACCAAAGTCCTTGGATCATAGAGCCAACTTTCTTTCCACTCTTTTAGCAAATGAAGGAATGGGAGGTCAGACCAGGTAGGAAGCTTGCCTGAAGTAACACAGGGAATAGTACAGCTCCAAGATTCTGTAATTCTACAGATCTTTGAGATAGCTGTTGAACGGCCAAGGCAGAGGGCCCCCACCAAGATTTAGTTGTTTCTACCTTGGCAATTAACCAAGGGCTGGAGGACTAATAAGAATCTTTTGCAGGGAGCCCCCAAATCTAAATTTTAGCCACCAAAGTTGACCTTTAATAGACACTCCCATAGCCTTAGATTCTTTTTATGTGTTTTTAAAAGATTAGCAAAGAAATCAACCTATTGCCTAGGACGTGCCATTTAAATTCATAGAAATTCTATAATTTCATACTTTTGATATGCATATTATATGAGGCAGAAAAAAAAAACTCCCACCAAAATTTCTGGCGTTGTCTATTATTCTCAGGGTGCATGCTAATAGATCTTTTTTTTTGAGAGCATGTGTGTGTGTGTGTGTGTGTGAAAGAATGTGTTTAAAGAACAGAGCTGGAGCTCAAGTCAAAGTCAGTTTAAAGATAGATACTCCTGAAGGGTTTCAGAGTCACTATAAGGATGTGTACAATATAGGTGACATGGGTGTGACATTGCTTAGTTGTAACTGATGGATTCATTTTATTTATTTTAAATATAATTCATCAATATTTTGTATTTATGTTCCCAATGAAAATATGTCTCCCACCATGTGGAGGGGTGGTAGCAGAGTACCGTATGCCTTAATTCAGATTTTCCAGACTCTCTGGGCCTCAGTTTACTCATCAGCCAAATCAGAAGGTTGGACTGCATGGTCTCTCCTTCTAACTTTGAATCCATAACCTTTTGCCCATGCTTGCCTCCCAGGTGCCCTGGTCCACTTTCTGGCTTTCCCAGAAGTCAGGAACGGGCAGCCACAGTGGCACCAAGAGGTGTTTCACATATACTGGTTGATTGATCAGTTGTTGAACCGAACACATCCTTAAGAAAAATTCAGAAATCTCACCACTGGAACCAAGATGAGTGGTTTCTCAGTCCACAGAGTCAACCCCATGGCAGGGCAAAAAGAGAGAGGGGGTGGATGACTTCAGACAGGGAGGAAAAACATGGCACCTGTTCCTTTACTAAACCTAAGCAGAGCTGCAAAAGGGAATAAAATTGGGTTTTGGTCGGTTTATTTTTCTCTGTTTACCCACTAGTGGGTTTGTTAATGATGTCTAGAAGGAAGGAGAAAGGGGAGAAAAAGGGAGCCTGGAGACCTCCACATGTTAGAGAAATCCATCAGCCAGCATGCTTTTATTAAGTGTTTGTTGTGTGCCAAGCACTGTCCTAAGTCCTAGGGAAAGAGAGAGAGAGAGAGAGAGAGAGAGAGAGAGAGAGAGAGAGAGAGAGAGAGAGAGAGAGAGAGAGCAAATATATGTTCCCTGACCTCAAGGAGCATATGTTGTAATAGGAGTGGAAGGTTAGGGTGCAGAGGGGAGAGGACAAATTACCATTGTGACTGGAAGCTAGGTGGCTCCATAGTGTACCGAGCACTAGGCTTGGAATCAGGAACACTCATCTTCATGAGTTCAAATCTGGCCTCAAACACTTAGTAGCGGTGTGACCCTAGGCAAGTCACTTAATCCTGTTTACCTCAGTTTCCTCATCTTAAAATGAGCTGGAGAAGGAAATGGCAAACCGCTCTAATATCTTTGCCAAGAAAACCCCAAATGGGGTCACAAAATATGACTGAAATGATTCAACACCAATATACACAGTGAAAATGGAATGTAATCTCGGTGGGGAGGGGAATGTGGGCAGCCAGGAAAGTCCTCCTGCAGAAGGAGAGATTTGAGCTGAGTGTTGAAGGAAGCCGGGGAATCTAAGAAGTATATTTGAGCAGAGAGAGCATTTCAGGTATGTAGAACAACCAGTGCATGAAGTCAGGAAATGGGGTGTTATGTATGTGCTAGGCTACTAACAAATCTGCTGGTGTGTCTGGATTTTAGACCACTGTGTGATTTCAAAAACCTGGCATAAGTGCCCCTAGTCCCCCAGGGTAATTGCCCCAAAACCAATATTCTGAATAATTAGAAACATTCAAAGGACAACTCTTTTGGAAATAACTTGTTTTAATAGCATCCACCAGACTTGAGACTTGTCCATTTGTTTTGTTTTAAGAAGGGTCAAAGGATGGGTTTGAGGCGACATCATTAAATGATGCCATTCTGCTCTGCTTTCAGAGGGGAAACATGTCTAGGGGTGTGTCAACATATTACTGCTTTAAAAGCACTGGCTCCTGGGATGAATCATAGAACTCAGATCATAGACAAGATAGTCCCATCCATGGATGCCTTTGGAATACTCTGACTTTGTCAACACCAGAAATAACTACAATTTAAATTCCTTAATGAATGAAAGGGGCAGCTAGGTGGCACAGTGGATAGAATGCTGGGGCTGGAGACAGGAAGACTCATCTTCCTGAGTGCATATCTGTCCTCAGATATTTTCTAGCTGTGTGACCCTGGCCAAGTCACTTAACCTTCTTTGCCTCAGTTTCCTCATCTGTAAAATGATCTGGAAAAGGACATGGCAAACCACTCCAATATCTTTGCCAAGAAAACCCAAAGTGGGATCACAAAGAGTCAGACATGACTGAAAAACAATGAAACAATTAACATATTTCAAGTATAGATAGCTTATTTCTTATAGACTATCTTTGAGTAAGCAGCAGTGATTTGGGTGACAATCAAAGAACCATGTGCCTTCTATGTGCCTTGTGAAGTCTCATATATGGTAAGATTCTAAAATCAGAGAGACTGGGGTGCCCCTTCTACCTGAGCATATCCAGGTTGGTGCATTAGGCTTATTATATACTGTTGGCTCCCTAGTGGCCAGAAAGAAGGAAGGCATTCCTCACATACACCCTATTTTCTTCCCCAGAGTAGTCTGGTCACTGGAGATGTCAAGGTGCACTGCAGGGTCAAGTAGTTGAGATATCTCAAGAACTAGTCAGTTCTGTGTTGTTTTCTTTAGATTATCAATCATTCTCTTCTCCTTGATACCCTCCTCTCTCCAGGTTTCAGTGACACTGCCCTCTCCTGACTCTCCATCTAACTATCTGACCACTTCTTTTCAGTCACTTTTGCTAGATTCAGATGATGCCCATTAACCATGAGTGTCCTCTAAGGCCCTGTCCAGGGCCCTCCTCTCTTCTCTCCCTATACTATTTCATTTGGTGATCTCATTAACTGTCATGGGTACAACTGTCATCTCTATATAGATGATTCTAAGATTTCTTTGCTCAGCCCTAACCTCTCTCCTGACCTCCAGTATTAGGTCTCCAACTGCCTGTTGGACATTTTAGTGTCTGGTGTCCTTTTATCGGGGACCAAGCTTGGTCATTATAATTCTAGTGTTTAATTTCATTTTGTAACTCTTTCCACTGACATTTTCTAGTCATTGTGTATATTGTTTTCCTAATTTTGCTTACTTCCTTCTGCATTAGTTCAAATGTCTTCTCATGGTTCTCTGAATTATTTATATTCATTATTTCTTCTCTAAGAGACAGTAAAATTCCATTGCTTTCATTTCATTCACATAACCACAATGTGTTTAACAATTCCCCAAATGAAAAGTATCTACTTTATTTCTTTTTTTTTTTACTATGACAAAAGTGCCACTATAAATAAATTAGCTCTTTTTACCTTTCCCCTTTAAAATAATGTGGACGAAAAATGATCAGTTAGTGACAAATACATTCATCAAGCATTTATTAAGCATCTGCTATGTGCTGGGTATTGAACATTGAAATAAGTATTTAAATAAGAACAAAAACAAAATATTCTCTGCCCTCAAGAAGTATATGTTTTCCTGGGAGTGAGGGAATGAAAAAGTGTCCTATACACAGATAATTAAATAGAAAATATTTACAAATTAAACTGTAATTTGGGTGACGACAATCTCCTAAAAACTAGGGGGTTCACAAACTGAACTTTGAAGGATGCTAGATAGGGCCAGCCAGTGCCAAGACGTGTCATTTCAGAAATGTGCCCATGAGTGCATGCGCGCGTGCGCACACACGTGTACACACAATCGACTTGATCATTATCTCCCCCCTCCTCTGCCCGAGGCAAACACTCTCCTATGCAGCAATTAAGGAAACAACTATGCCACTGTGCCAACAGGAGGAGAGTATGAGGCCCCCCACCAGCTAGTAGGTGCAGCTGTCACTAAGCCCTCTTAAGCCAGGCAGCGCTGTGAGAATAATAGGGGAGCTATTCTCTGTGCCTGGTTATGTAATATAAATAACTTTGTATTGTGGAAATCGTTTATCCCTCTAGTTTCTGTTCATTCCGTTAACCCCCAAGCTCCCAGCCAAAGAGTGCCACCTCCGCCCCCAGTCTCTGAAGAGCAGCAGCACATCTCCCCTCCTGGCACGTGTCCCTTCAAAAAATTCTCCAGGGAAATGGCCAGAGAGATGACCCTCTGAGAAGGTCCCAAGGGCTGCTATCATGCCTCTGGGTTTGCCACCATCTTTTCCTTTCCTCCCTCCTGTACACGCACACTCACTCTTCTGCTGTCTTTGTTGCTTGGGGTGTTGTTGGCTCCAGGGTTGAAAGACCATAGATGACATTGGAGTATCTTGTCTCTGTAGGAAGTTATTTTTAAAACAAGTGTGGAGCAAGAAACCACAGGCAGTGAAAGGCTGAAAGAACTCTGCTTCTGTCCCAGCAGCAGCTCCAGCTGCATGCGGGACGGTCCCTGATGCCCTCCGCTTCTTTCTTCTTTCACGTACAGGGATCCTGGGATCAGAGAGACAGACTGCAAGGGGCCTTAGGGTTCCTCTAGCCAGCCCCCTCACTTTGCAAAGGAGGAAGCTGAGTAAGGCTCAGAGAGGCCTCCAGATAGTCAATGTCAGAGTGGGATTTGAACTCAAACCCTTGGACCCTTCTGGCTTTAATACGCCATTGATTGCTGTTTGCAAATAGAAAAGCTTACACTTATACTTTCCTCACCACAGCCTCAGTTTCCTCATCTGTGAAATGATGTTAATAATAGGGTTGTTGTGAGGGTCTAATGAAAACATAATAAAACACTTAGCACTTTATAATAGAAAAGCTCTTATCACACAGCCCAGCAATTGGTCTGACTCTTCATGACCCCATTTGGTGTTTTCTTGGCAGAGATACTGGTGTGGTTTGCCGTTTCCTTTTCCAGCTCATTTTACAAATGAAGAAACTAAAACACATAGGGTTAAGTGACTTGACCAGGGTCATCCAGCTAGTTGTATCTGAAGCCTGATTTGAATTCAGGAAGATGATTCTAGACCCTGGCATTCTATCCGCTGAGCTACCTAGCTACCCAGTGTATATGTTGGTTATTATTACTATTTAGTGAGATGAACAGGATTCTAAGACTTTGCCCCAAGGCACTGAAATTTAAGGGGCACTGATAATCAGAAGTCCTCCTTCCCATTACTTCCTTCTTCCTGGCAGTAATGATCCAAGGGATGGGGAGGAGGCCATCTGATAGGTTCCTATTAGCCAAATATTTACATGAACTAAATGGACAGATCGGTTGTTTCTACCAGTTAAAGAAGTACAACTGTCAGGCTTCATATTGTATAGTAAATATGTTTAAGTTTTAGAGAGGGAAAAAATGGATGAGTCAGTTCTTCCCTTAGGTGAATAGTGCATTTATATAGAATTAGTCATGTTTTAGTCTCATTCAATTAATTATTCAACAAATATTTAGTGAGTACAGTGAGTGCTAGGGCCCAGAGAGAGGAAGACAAAAGTGATAACTGTTCATGACTCAAAGGAGCTCACATTTTATTGGATAAAGGGTGTGTGTATATGTGTATGTGTGTATTACATATTTAAATTAATTTTTTTCGATCAACGAAAATCTGTCTCCTCTTCCTCCCAAATCCACCCCACCCTCATTAAAAAGAAAGAAAAACAAAATTCCCATCAAAAACATATGTAATCAGTCAAAACAAATTTGCACATTGGTTAAAATATGTACATATATGCATATACCTATGTATATATGCATATACAAGCAAAAGTATGCCCACATGCACGTGTGTGTGTGTGTCTACTCCTTTCCGAATTATTTTATTTGTGGAAAGATACAAAAATATGGGCAGTCCTGGGAGAACTAAGTAGCCCCTCAGAGAAAAGGACTTGGGGAGAAATCGAAAATTCTCAGAGGACCTGAGAGAAGGCAGCGCTCAGAGAAAAACGCTTAATGAATGGAAAGATGGATCCAGCGTCTTGTTTTCTAGCAACTCATTTCCATATGATTATAGTGAAGACTTTGAGATTGATGGGGGGAAATCCTCATAACTAGAATGTTTTGGTAACTCCGGGTTAATTGTCTCTTTCCTAATTGTGCTAGGTCTGGTTGAAAGGTTAGGGTGCTGGGTGAAACCAGGTCATTCTAGTTCTGAATCTCAAGGTCAATCAAGGGGAATGATGAGGAGCAGAAACTCCCCACCCCTAGATGTTGCAGCAAGGGGGCCCTGTGGTTAAAGCTCTGAATCTAGAGTCAGGAGATCTGAGTTTGAATCCTGCCTCAGCCCCTGACTAGCTGGGAGACCTTAGGAAAGTCACTATAGACTGAGGCTGAAACCTCAGTCTCCTCATATGTAAAATGAGGATGATAATACCATTTACCTGACTGGGTTGTCGTAAGGAACAAAAATGAGATTCTATATGTAGTTTCCAAAAGCTGAAGGCACTATATAAATGCTTATTATCATTAATTATTATTATCATTTCATGAAGGGGAGAAGGCCTTTTTTCTTTCTTTGAATCCCCAGCACTTGGCAAGGTGTTTGGCACATAGTAGGTGCTTCATAAATGACTGCCCCCTTCCCTCTAAGTCTGTTCTCTGAAAGCATAGGGTACTGTATCATACTACCAGAGGACCCTAGAAATTCCCCTTCTATATCCCACAGGGTAGATGGTGAAGTGCTCCTGAAACCAAAGATTATGGCTCAACCTGCTTGTGACCAGTGAAGGAGACTGTGACCTGGCCAGAGCACCAATACACTCAGACACACATGGAAATAAACAAAACGAACCTCAGGCATGGCTGACCACCAACAGTTTCATGGCTGACACGATTGTTCAAAGGATATTTAAGTTTACAATGACCTAGGCCAGTTGTAATGACCGATGGGGCCGAATCTTAGATGTGGCCCCAAAAAGTTTGATGCTGACTTGGATATTTAGGAGAAAGAAGGCCAGGAATGACAGGTGGGGGGCCTCAGTGACCCTCTAATACAAGTCAAGTCCACAAGCATTCATTAAGCACCTACTAGATGCCAAGCCCTGCGCTAAGCTCTGTGTAAGAGTGGTCAGGCAGTCTTTGCTTAAAGACCAGAGTGAGGGCAAATCCACCCCTGCTCTTGGTAACCCATTCAATGGGAATAAATGTAAATCTGAGAATAAATCCAAAAGAAAGCTCAAGAAACATGAGATAATGCATTAGATGAAGAGAAAGTAGGCACACAAAGCTGTATCCTGAGCAATTTAAAGATATTGATGATTTCTGTTGAGTTCCACTGAAGAAAACCCTCCGTATAATCCTATCTACCCAGGCTCTGTACCTACTTGGTTTCCTTGGATTCAATGCATTGCTACAGTAGAGAGTCTGGAGCTTTCTGCCTTTGGCGGTGAAGTTAAGACTTCTCTTTCAGGGAGTTGGCAAAGTTGATTTGTTTGGTCCAGCATTGGTTTCAATGGGACAAAATGTGTATCTGGGGATAAATCCAGAGCCAAGCTCAAGAAGCACGATGTAATGCAGTAGATGAAGAGAAAGCAGGCAGGAAGAGCCGTATCCTGAGCGACTCGAAGCTACTGATGATTTCGGATAGCTCTTATTTTAAGGAAGTTTGTCCTGGACTCAAGCCTAAATCTGCCTCTTCCCAGAGTCTATCCAGGGGCAGGAAACCTGCGGGCTCAAGGCCACGTGTGGCTCACAGGACAACTCTGTGAAGTTTGGATTCAGTCAAAGGGCCACGCTTGAGGACCAAGGGGCCCACACATGGCCTTGAGGCCACAGGTTCCCTACACCTGAAGAGGCAGGGTGTCATAGTGGAGAGGTACTAAGCCTGGAGTCCAGAAGACCTGGGTTGCCCTGGGATGTTAGGCAAGGTACTTAGCATGTCTCAGCCTCAGTTTCTCCATCTCTAGGATTAGGAGACTGGACTCAGTAGCCTCTGAGGGCCCTGACAGCTCTAAATCTGTGCACCCATTCAGCCATCTGGGGTGAAATAGAACACATGTAAACCTTCTCCCACCTGACAGCCCTTCAGATGCCTAAAGACAGCTTTTCTGTTGCTGCCTTCTTGACTGTCAGACCCTAGGAAATTATTTCAGTAGACAGCGTATGCAGGGAGGACACAAGGCTCTGCTTAGTACATTTTTTCTGTGGTAGGGTGAATATTGGGAAAATGCAGTAGTGGCCAGCAAAGAATCATCGTGCATCTCCATATTCTTTTAACTCTGCAAGAAGTAAAAAATTGAGGTCTCAGTTAAAAAGCAAACAGCTGAGCATGTTTGCCTCAAGGTTTAGTAGACTCCTTGGGGAAAAAGAATGTCCTCTCTATCTTCAGAATTTAGAAGAATGTTTGGCACATAGGGACCAGACCAGTCACTTCTTTGGTATGTATAGGGAACTCCCATATGAGGAGACTCCCTCTGCCAGGGGACTGCACTTGCCCAGAGCACAGAGAATGAGCGGTGTAACATAGCTAGCATGTATCAGAGGAGACACAAACTCGGGCCTTTCTGCCTTCGAGACCAGCCTTCTCTCTACTTCACCACATTAATAGGCACTAAATAAATGTTTACTGAATCAAATTTAAATGAGATGGAGTGCCTAATCTTGGAGGGAGGGATGAATAAGGATAAGACAGGGCTTACAGCTAGGTGACCCAGTGGATAGAGAACCAGGCCTGAAGTCAGGAAGACCTGAGTTCAAAATTGACCTCAGGCACTTACTAGCTATGTGACCCTGGGCGAGTCACTCGACCTCTGTCTGCCTCAGTTTCTTCAACTGTAACATAGGGATGATAACAGCACCTGCCTCCCAGGGTTGTTGTGAGGCTCACATGACATAGTAAGTGTTTGGCACAGTCCCTGGCACATAGTAAGTACTATATAAATGCTAGTTACTATTGTTATTGTCATTATCATTACTTGAGAGCTAGAACAACAAGGAAAAGACAAATAAAGGGGGAGGGCTCACAGAAAAAGAATTATGGCATTTTTCAGAACTTGTAAGGTACCTTAAAGCTCATCTAAATTTCTAGTTCTCAGATAAGGAAACAGGCTTTAATAGGCTAAGATTTGCTGGAGTACAGAGACTCCCGGAGGTATTCTGGAAATGGGGCCTTTGGGGGAGAAGGGTTTGGTACTAGGTGGACAGTTAGTTCTGGAAGGGAGGGGAAAAAAGAGGTTTTGGCCTGCATGGAAGAGATAAATGTGGGGCTGTCAGAATGGCAGAGGATTCATGTGGGTGCTGGAATGAGGAAAAAGAGAAGGTGTCTGTAGATTGATATAGTCAGGTTGATCACACCAGTTGTTTCTAACCTATGAACCATAGACCATCAGAAGAATAGAGATATTTCAATGGGACTGCAAATCCATACCTGAACCAGAAATTCTCATTTTATTTTTGTTATGCATTTTCGCAGTCAGCATACATGGCAATGCCACTATTGTGTATGGGTCCAAGAAATTTTCTGATATTAATAATACCAATAGCTAACATTAATGTTGAGGGTTATGGGGGACAAGGTCCAGGAACCCCAAAACTGGAGTTCCCAGGAGGGCTCGTTGAGGGGGAGTGTCCCTCAAAGACCCGAGTACTGGAGAGGGTCAGGTCCATCTGGAATGAATTCACAATCTCCAACAATCTTCAAGTCAAGGCGGCAAAGATTTATTACACTTTACAGCAGGCAAGACTTCTTAGGGAACCTGCAACCTTACAGGGCTACAGGGAAAGTTTAAATACAAGATTTGGGGGGGAAACCTGTCAATTAGGTATTTTAGGGTGGGATTAGGAAGTGGTTAAGGGGTGGTCAGTTCTTAAAGGAGCATGCATTTTTTGTATCTACTGCGCAAGTGTCTTACCCAGAGTTAACTAGGAAATAGCTTAGGGTGGGGGGTGGGGGCTACCTGGGGGTGTGGTTTTGACTGTGAATCATCACTAAGTCAACCAAAGGTCAGGACTGGCTGGAAATATCCAGGTTGCTTCCATCAAATGTCTTGTTAGACAAGACAAATGTAAGGGAGTATATATTTGACTATGTCTAGGATACATATCAGGCAGGTCAGTAAATAGTAAATACTGTTACGCCCCAGCGCACAGCCAATTAGCAACACACAGAGAGTTGGACCAATAAATTCTATATGTGCAGCTGGCTGCAGTATCAGGAGGAGAGATGAGTGTTTTGCTAAGGCATGCTGCCCTTGAACTGGAGAGAGAGTGTTAGGGCCAATGCTTTGAAGCTGGGGAGAGATGTGATTTTAGAACTGGGGTCCAGGCACAGACACCCAAGCAGAGGCTAAGGAGAAATGTCATGTTAGGATTAGGGTCCAAAGGGGGGATGATAGAAGGGAGCATAGATCAGGAGAGGAGGTAATCAAGAGCAAACACTTTCAAAAAGGGACGGGGTCAGCGGAGAAAACTGAGTAAAGGGGGACCGGATGGGACGGAGTGAAATGTAATTAGCCTTTACAACATGAGTCTTGTGGAGGTGTTTTACAGGATGGTGCATGTGTGGCCTGTGCTGAATCGCTTGCCTTCTTAGGGAGCGCGGGTAGGGAGGGAAGAAGGGAGAGAATGCGGAAGTCAGGGTTTTAAAAGCGGATGCTCAGAGTTAGGGTCCGAGCGCAAGTGGCCCCGCGCCCCGCCATTTACGTGCTCACACGGTACTTTAAATTTTGCAAACTGCTTTAAATGCGTTCTTTTGTTTGATCTTCATGTGAAGAAAGAGCCCGGGAACCGCCGAACGGTGTGCCAGGCGGCGTCTTAAGCAGCACGTGTTTCACTCAGCTCTCCAACCAAGACGACAGATGCCGCTCCTATGGCTTTAAGGGAAAATGGGATGTTGTAGAAATGGCGATTTTTGATGGCACTTTGGAAATACTATTCAGAGCGATGGTTTGAGAGAAGCTAGACATATACTATTTTCCTATCAGAGAGAGAGGTTGGAGAAAACAGAGAGAAAGTCAATGAAGAAGTCTTCTTTCTTGATTAATTGTTTTTAACCCAGGAGAATGACGAAAATTCTGGAGAAGAGATATTGCTTGGTATCTGGAGAGAACTAAATGGTGGGACTATGTTTTCAGAAGTAAGAAAACAGAGAGAAAGTCAATGAAGAAGTCTTCTTTCTCGATTAATTGTTTTTAACCCAGGAGAATGAAGAAAATTCTCAAGAGATTTTGCTTGGTATCTGCAGTGAACTAAATGGTGGGACTGTGTTTTCAGAAGTAAGGAAAAGTCATTTGCAAAATAGCTATGTTTGAGGTTACTCTGTGACTTTCCTCACACCCAAACTATTGTAAATTATTATTTATACTGATATCATTATTGATTGCTTTGTTAACAACTTGTATAATCAGTAACATTAATATTTAATACTAGGAGATTAGGAGTTTTGATACATAGAGAGATATGAATAACTTCTTAAGGGGAAAGATGTTTCTCTGGTTTAGTACTTATTAATGCTTAATAAACTGGAGTGGGGCATCAAACTAACTTAATTAATTGATAATACTGAATCATTTTTAATTAATGAAGAAATATGCAAACATACTCTTAGATCATCCTGGAATTTGCGATAATAAGATTAAATATGAGAGTAAATAAAGTATCAGATGCCTGATGACCTACAAGTGAGGTGGATTAACCCATATCACCTTGTTATGTTTATTAAATGCTTGTTGATAAGTTGATTTATATTCCGATATTTCCATGGACCTTTAATTTCTTTGATATGCATGCTCCCTCTAGTAGTACAGATGATAGCCTATCCAAGCTGCCCATCTCAGGGGACTCATTCACGGCATCCCACTGCTCCCCCGAGGGGTCCACCCAACATATGGAGGGCCTTTCTCTAGATCACTTAACATCGTATAGATGTCAGTTGAGCGCACAGGTCTTTAAATGATTTGTGCTAAATTTGAAGACCTACAATACTGAGCCCTCCATTTCCTTAGTCTGTAGTTGGGATTTGGAGGGTAGTGAGGGCCCTGAAGGTGAATGGAAAAAGCAGAGGGTGGAGGCTCTTCAGCTGCATCATTGATCAAACAAAAGGAAGTGACAATGGTAACCAATGAGTTACTCTGGTCTCCTTATCAAGCTGTCCCTGTAACAGGATGTGCGTACAGCCCACGTTGTCCCTTGTTGACATAGAAAAGTCCCTATCTGAAGGGGCTAATGGCTTACCATAGGATGTTAGAATCCAACCCCCTCATTTTGCAGATGAGAAAACCGAGACCCAGAAAGCAGAAGTGATAGCCCAAGGTGTCACGTAGGTAGTTAGCAACAACCGGAGGTCCTCTAACTCCCTGGTTTTCACATAGGCCTTGTTGTCTTTGATATGGTTAAATTCTCCAATTCACTTTGACCCAAGGTAATTGGCTCTTTGTTTTCTTTTGTTTTGTTTAAGCTAATCGAGCTCTAACTCATCCTTATCTCGGCATCACAATCTAAGGAGGAAAAGAGTGACCACACTTTCCTTTCAATTCAAAAAAGCATTATTCGTGTCTATTGCATGCTAGGCATTGGCAACTCAAGGATGAAGAAGAGCAAAATTCTTGCCTTCCACAAACTTAGAGTCTAAAGAGAGGATATGGTACCCACATATCGCTGTTGTTGTTCAGTCTCTCCCAGTGTGTCCGACTCTTCAGGACTCCTTTTTTGGGGATTTCTTGGCAGATAGGAGAGGTTTGCCACTTCCTTCTCCAGTGTACACATAAATGACCCTAATACTATTGAGAATGATAAAAGAACAAAAGAAAAATCCTGGGAAAACTGGGAGGAGGAGAAATCATTTTCACTTGGAAGGAGAGAGAAGGGCAGCCAGGGAGGATCCATGAAGGAGGTGATAAGTTCACTTACCTTGGTAGTGTACTTTCCAGGGATGTACACATTGACAATAAGATTGACGCACGCATTGCTAGAGCTAGCTCAGTGTTTGGGAGGCTCCAAAGGAAAGTATAGGAGAGAAGAGATATAAGACTGATTGCCAAACTGAAGGTCTACAGAGCCACGGTGCTGACCTCATCGTTGTGTGCCTGTGAAATCTGGACAATCTACCAATACCATGCCAGGAAACTGAATCGCTTCCATTTGAATTGTTTTAGGAAGATTCTGAAAATCACTTGGCAGGACAAGGTCGCAGAGGTCCTTACTCAGACTAAACTGCCAAGCATTCAAACTCTGCTTCAGAGAACACAATTCTGCCCATGTTCAAATGCAAAACATACACTTGCCAAAAAGACTTATTTTATGGCGAACTCACAGAGGGCAAGCGTTCACATGGTGGTCAGAAGAAGCGATACAAGGACACTCTCAAGGTGTCTCTCAAGAAATCTGGGATTGATTGTGTGACATGGGAGACACTGGCACAGGACCGTTCAGCATGGCGCACCTGCATCAGAGAAGGTGCTGTGCTTTATGAGCAAAGCAGAATTGAAACAGCTCGAAGGAAAAGCAGGATGCTCAAATTTAGAATATCCACCCCAAATGTTCACATGAACTATTTTTGCCTGACCTGTGGCAGGGCATTCCGAGCTTATATTGGTCTGATCAGCCACAGTTGGACTCATTGAAATTTGACTCTAGCATAGTGATATCATTTTGGTCGTCTTTGAGAAAAATGGACAACAACCATGCAGGATGTGATGCCTGAGCTGGGCCTTGAAAGAAGATTTCCTCACTGGCCCTTTCAGCCAACAAATGTACTAGGGTCTTTCCTATCCTAGAAAAACCTACATGTAACACATCTATCCATCCCTTCAAATGATTATTCTGCCTCTTCTGCCTCACAAATAAGCTCATAGACATAGTCTACACTTGCTGCCTCACTTCCATCCAGTCCTTAAGCTCAGGCAGTCTGGCTTCCTGGGACCTCAGTACTCACCTGGAACAACTCTCTGGGAGGTCACAAATTAGCTTCTCCTAAGTAATGACATGCTTTTTGTCTGTTCCCATCCTGTTTGATCTTTGAGAGTTCATTCTCCTCCTCTTCCTCCTCCTCTTCCTCTCCTCCCTCCCAGATATTGAAGTGCCTTCTTTGCTTCAAGGCTCAGCTCAAACACCATCTCCTTGATCAAATTTTTTCTTGACCTCTACTACCTGTCTCTCTCTCCTGAAATTTCTCTTATATATTATCTCCTTCTATTAAAATATGAGCCCTTTTCAGAAAAGGAACCATCCACATTTCTGTTTGCATCCCCAGGGCCCATAGTAAGTGCTTTTTCCTCAATTCCATTCATTTGTGACAGTGTTTTCTTGGCTCTCCTTTATTCCTCATGTCATACTTAGCTATGACACCATTAGATTATAAACTCTGTAAGGCTAAGGACTGTGCCATTTTTCAGCTTTGCATGCACAGCACACGGCCCATGGCCTGACATAGTGTATTAGGTGATTATTAAATGTTCATTAAATTGAATTGAGGATAGCAGCATAGAACAGTAGGTAGAGAGCACTGGTTTTGAAAGGGGAGGACCTGTGTTTAAATTTCATTTTTATTCTTAGCATCGCTGTGAATTTGGATAAGTAACCCAATCCTTTGATGCCTTAGATTCGTCATTTATATAAAAAGGGAATGAGACTAGAATATCTCTGAAGGCTCTTTGAATTCTAAATCCCACAAACAGACAGAGTTAGGAGGGATTGAATTTTAGGTATGGAAGATGGCTTGGGACCGTGAACAGAGGTGCAAGAAGAAAGGATGGAAAAAGTGGAAAAGAGAATCCAATCTGGCTGGAACATGGAGAAGAGAAAGAGAGGAACTCGAAATAAGCCTGAGAGGTAGCCAGGAGCCAGACTGTGTACACAGGTAGATGCCAGGTAAAGGAACTGGTTTTTTATCACATAAGTAAAAACAAGCTGGTCTTGATTCCTCACAGTGTTGATAGTACGGAGAGAGCATGGGTTTGTCAGGTTTCTCTGGGGAGTGAATGCTGGAGAATAACAGAGGTAATTCCCGTAGGACGCTTTGTTTCAGCCTGTGTAACAGCAGGTGAGCTGAACGCTAGGGGTGATCTCCCAGCCCCCTGGATGTTCTCCAGATGATCTCCCTGCTGAGACTGACACAACTGAGCCAGGCAGGGCTGAGGAGGTGGTAGCTGCAGGCTCCACGGTTGCCTTGGAAAAGATATTGAGAGCGATTACTCCGATGTCGGGTGTATGTCAAGCCCTGTAGCGGTTTGCAGTTGGGATGTAACGTAGAAGTCGGGCTGCCGCTGTTCATCCTCATTTGGATCTCAGCCCATCCAGTCCCATTAAGCTAATTACCCAGCGTTGTCAGAACTGCCATCTCGAGATGAGCCTGCCCCGCCATGATTAAAAATATGTTTCCACCCAACTTCCCAAGGAAAGCTACATCTCAACTCATTTGCAAACACGTACAGCAATCGATCACAAGGAACAGAGGAGACGGAGCTCCCGGTTCAGCGTCGTAAGCCTAAAGAGTCTAGACCAGAGGCCGCCCCCTTTTATCCTCCTAAATGATCCCTGTAATGTACCTATTCCCATCATTTGTAATTTTCAGCTTCTCCCACAAGGGTAACTTATCTGCCACTTCTCTTTATACTCTTTTACACATAGTGGGATGATATGTTTTCTAATCTAGCCAAACTGGGCTGTTTGCTGCTTCCCAAATCTAATATTCCATCTCCCGCCTGCATGCATTTGCGTGGACCATTCTCTATTTCTGGAATATGCTGCTTCCTCATCACCTTTCAGAATCGTTTCTTTTCTTCAGGGCTTAGTTTAAATGCCTCTTTCTCTATATAAAGTCATTAAGTCAAGTCAACAAGCATTGATTAAGCACTTACTATGTGCCAGACACCTGATCAATCCCTCAGTTCAAGGAAAATGTCTTTTCTTTCCTCAGATTTTGTTATAAGATTGTAGATCTCTTCTTTCTCTCTATCAGACCCTACTTCATGATATGCCTATCTGTGTATATATCATATTACCTGCAATAGAGAAGATCCTCTTGAAGGCAGGGGCAGAGTCTATTTTTACCTTTCTATTCCTGGTGTTTGCATCGGATACCTTCCCCTGTTTCTCAGAATTCTTGGTATTTATCTTTTTCTTTTCCAGCATAATCTACCCCATTATATTAGTGTATGTGCCATACTGGTTTAGCCATTCCCCAGGCAGTGGGTTCTCTTCTACTATGAAGCTACTTCTCTGAATATTTTGTAGATTATATGATCCTTCTTGATATCTCTGAACTCCTAGGAGTAAATGCCTAGTAAATGCCTGGAGTCTCTTGGTCAAAGGCTGTGGACATTTTAGTCACTTCCTGAAGAAAGATTCTAATAATATTGTCCAAAAAACTGCATTAGCTGTTTAGGATGTTATAGCATACTCTTGACTTGTTTGAACTTGTTGCCCTCTAAGAACCCCAGATCTTTTTCAGACAAATTACTATCTAGTTGAGACTTCCCCAGGTTGATATTTTCAATTTTTCCAAAGCTGATTTTTCAGATTTTATTTATAACATTCATGTTTATAAGATTTCAAGCTCTAAAATTTTCCCTTTCCTCTCCTCCCCACCCCAAGATGGCATGCAATCTGATATAGGCTATACATGTATAACCATATTAAACATATTTCCACATTAGTCATGTTGTAAAGAAGAATCAGAACCAAAGGGAAAAACCATGAAAGAGAAAAAAAAAGAGAGAAAATATTGTGTGTCAATCTCCATTCAGTCTCTATAGTTCTTTCTCTAGATGTGGATAGCCTTTTCATCATGAGTCTTTTGGAATTGTCTTAGCAAAGTTGATTTTTTTGAACCCAAGGGTAATACTTTCCACTTATTGTTATTAAATTCCTTGTCTTGTCTAGATCTTTTTTTTTTTTTAGAAAAAATTCCAGTTATGTTGTCCAGTGTGCTATGTATCCCTTCCAAACTTGGTGGTAATTTTAAAGAAGCCTTTGACTTTTATCTAGCAAGATTGATTCTTTCTAAGACCTCATGTGTTCCTAGTTGCTTTAGTGTCCATATTTTCAGATGTTTAAATATCCTCTCTTTCTCTGTCTCTGTCTCTCTGTCTCTCTGTCTCTCCCTCCCTCCCCCCTCTGTCTCTCTCTGTCTCTTTCCCTCCCTCCCTCCCATCCTCCCTCTCCCCTCCCTCTCTCCCTCCTCCTCCTTCTTCTCTCCTTCTGTCTGTCTCTCTGTCTTTCTCTCTGTCCCTCTCCCTCCCTCCTTCTTCTCTCTCCTTCCCCTCCCCCTCCCTCTCTCTCTCTCTCTCTCTCTCTCTCTCTCTCTCTCTCTCTCTCTCTCTCTCTCTCTTTCTCTCTCTCTCTTTCTCCTCCTCCCTATATATTTTCTACAGCAGAACTTTCAGAATCATTTTATTTTTCATTAGAAGATTCAAATTACAGCCTCTCCCTCCAGTTATTAGTTATCTCACCTCTCCAGGTTGCTAAATGATACAGGAGGATTGTTACCCAGAACCTTTAATGTCCTTTGAACAAGCTTCTTTTTGTGTGCTTGTTGAGCACCTCCAAGGATTTACTCGCTCATGTGTCCCCAGCACCATTTTTCCTAGGGTTTTGATCGTTTTCAAGTGCTACATTATCTTTTCATTTTTCTTTGTGATGACAGCAGATATCTGTTTCCTAGGCAGCTTAGAATTTCTTTATTTCTTAGTTAGCATATTGAAAAGCTGGCCCAGGGGAGCAGACTCGCCTGCATCTCTCCACAGCAGCACCCACCTCCTTTTCGTCTTCACTCTTAGCGTTCCTCTGCCATGCTATGTGTTTACACAGGGCTGTTTTCATTTGCATGTCTAACCTGTAAGATACATGTGTGTTTTGGGGTTTTTAGCCAGTAATTTTAATTGTAACTTAAATTAAATTTGTAACCAAATCTCTGGGTTTTCCCAAAACAGGCTCAATCTTGGGGGCTGCTCAATAATCATGCTTTTTGGTCTGCTCTCCAACCAGAATTTCCCCTGAGATTGTAAGAATTGGACTCATGGGTCTATGTAGAAAAGGAGGAAGGTCCTCAGCTCCCATACAAGTCCTCAGGCTAACAACACATCCAGAGTAGGACAGGTCTGTTGTCCTTAGCCTGCTGCCCTCACCAAAAAAAAGCAAAACACCAAGTGCAAAGGTCTCCTTTCTCACACTATAAATAGTTAAAACAATCCTTCTTCCCTGTTTGGCAAAGTTCCTTTGAATCTTCCTGATATATCTTAGAGACCACATGCACACGCACAAACACACACACACACACACACACACATACTACTCAGCAACATTAAGGGTTCAAATATCTCATTTCGCATGGCACTTATCTAGACCCCATGATTATAGTACTGTCCCAACATAGAAGTTTCTCTACAAGGGAAAAGAGCCTGAGTTTTCCCCTCCAGCTAGCCCTTCTAAGGGACTGTACAGTATTTCTCACTTACTGTAGCCAGGTGGTGTTTCTCAACAGGGAAGCCCTGGGTAGGAGGGAGGCTGCCACAGATCTGCACAGTCCACATGACTCACAATTCCAGTTATGTCATAGCTTGGTCTCTCGCTGTGCCATCGACCAAGCTCTTCCTTAGCCTAGGAACTCCTCACCACTCCACTGCTACCTCCATCTGCTGCCATTTTTGGAGACACATGGTTCCCTGAAGGGAAGTTGAGTCTCTGTATATAACCCATTTCCTTTCTGAATCTCTCAGCTCTGAATGTTCTCATCTCCCTTTCAATTCTTAAAGGTCAAGTACAAGTTATAAACTTAATCAACATCAATAAATATCCATCAATCAATATATATTTATAAAGCACCTACTATGTGCCAGACACTGTGCTTCTGCTGGAAATACAAGTACAAAGAATAAAATGGTCCGTATTTGCAGAAAGCTTATATTCCAATGGAAATGCTTATCCATGAAATTTATTATCAAGGTGGAGTTAACTCAGTGATTCACAGGACAAGATGTGTCCAAACCTGATGTAAAGACATCAGTAATGTTAGAACAAAGGCCTCCTCTTGGGTTAACCTTATTAACAAACATTTAACCAGCCAGCCTTCTGCTAGGAATACCTCTACATCAATTTTTGCTTTTTATAATAGTCGTCCTTTTTATTTTTTTATTTCCTGAGAAATTATAACCTTTTGGGTTTTAATGATAATTTGTCTTGGAACAGGTTGATTTTCTGCATTCATCACTTCTGTATCATACTAATGTTTATGATTTTTTTCAAATTTAAATTTCTAGTCTGGAAGAAAAGGAGAAATTATCTCCTCCTTTCACTCTGTTTTCAATCCTTTCTATTTCCGTTTTAATTATTACAGGATCACAGGATGTTAGAGCTGGAAAGGAACTTGGGCAGAAATGTACTTGTGGGTACCATGAGCCTCCTGGGTTTTTGGATTAATATAACCCTAGAACCTCTCCTTTTTGACCTCCATGTATTAGGTTGAGCATTAGAGATAATATAGCTTTCTACTATCTTCTGCAAACATAGAATATGGTGTGTGCCATAGCAATTCCATCTTTTAAAGTCTTTGGCTTGAAAGTAGATAAAGAAGGAAGGAAGGGAGGGAGGGAGGGAGGGAGGGAGGAAGAAAGATTCCAAGATACGGTTGGCCCCACTTAGGGTGTGGTGTCAGGAGGGAAGCACCATCATGCACATTTCTATAGCCCTTTAAGGCTTACAAAGTACTTTTCTCATCACCCGCCTGTGTGAGGGCATTCTGATCCTTTTTTTAAAGAGAAGAAAACTAAGATAAAAGGACTTGCCCAAGGTCACCTCAATCTTCAGTGTGCAGTTCCAGATCTGACATCACTCATATCACCCACTTTAATCTGATTCACTCAGCAGGCATGTATTAGACACCCACTAAGAAAAACGCACTTGTGTTAGAACCTAAAGGCTAGGGAGATTTAAAAAGCCAGAGGCCCTCCCCTCAGGGAGCTTCCGCTTTACTAAGGGGATGGAATCTGAGCTAGGCAAAGTGGGTAGAGGGCAAGCTTTGGAGTCAGGAAGAGCCAAGCTTCAGTCCAGCCTCGGACTCCTAATGGTTGGATCCTAGACAAACCACTCGTCCTCTCAGAGCCTTGGACAGCTGTCTAAGAGTTTAAGCTGTATGGAAATGACTGATACCACACTGCTCACCTGCTCAATGGGTGGGGGAGGGGAGGGCAGCAGGGACAGAATTTGAACTCAGAAAAAAATGTAAATGAATGCTAAAAATTAAAAAAGAAATTTCTCCTGAGGTGTACGTTGCCCAACACGATGGCATTGCTGGGGGGATTTTTCTCACTCAGAGCTCTTCAATAATGATGGAATCACCCTGACAGAAACAAATACAACATGTAAACAGAGAGATGAATGCAAAGAATGTATTGATTCAGGGTACTGACCTGGGTTTGAATCCTCACTCAGCTACTGACTACTAGGTGACTTTGGGTGAATTGCTTCCACTTTGGGCCTCAATTTTCTCATCTGCAAAATTAAGAGGATGAAGGTCCTTCTAAGTCTATATCTATGACCCTATGACGACTGAACATCTTGGAGATTCACTTCTCACCTCTGTAAAGTGGAGATGGGACAGCTAGATGGGGCAGTGAATAGAGTTCTGGTCCTGGAGGCAGAAAGACCCGAGTTCAAAATCTGACCTCAGACACTAGCTGTGTGACCCTGGGCAAGTCACCTCACCCTGTCTGCCTCAGTTTCCTCATCTGTAAAATGAGCAGGAGAAGGAAATGGCAAATCGCTCTAGTGTCTTTGCCGTGAAAACCTCAAGTCGGGTCAAGGAGAGTCAGACACAACCAAACAACAGTAACAACTAAAATGGAGGTGATGATGAATTACTTGTGTGGCCTTGGATAAGTCCCTTCCCTGCTCTAGGCTTCAGTTTCCTCATCTGCAAAATGGAGTTGGACTAGATGCCTTTAATATCTGTTCCAGCTCTAATCATCTGCAAGCTTATGATTCTCTAACCAAGAAAATATAAGTTGTGTGATTGTGGGCAATTCACTCGGTCTTTCTGGGCCTCTGTTTCTTTTGGCGCGAAATGAGGAATGTGGGCTATGTGACAGCTAAAAGCCCCTTGCATTATGCGCACACTCAAATACAGACACAGACACCTATAGACACATACATACACATACACAGACACACACACAGACACACACATGCACACACACAAGAGCAGACATTCTGAGCCTCTTTGAACTTCACCATATGTGAGGGAGAAAAATAGCCAGGATCACTCACTACGGACTTATTGCATCCTGGTTAAGAGTCTCTGTTGAATGTCTCTTGACCAAATGCTCGCAGGCTCCACAAACATCTTGTGTTCTGTGGCTTGTCAAGCATGGCCCTGGATTTTAGGTAATTACATTGGCTCCGCTGATGCATGGCTAATGACTGCATCATTCTGGATTCTTTTATAAGGCAAAAAAAAAGAGAAGATTTTCAGGGATACAGGCAGTCATTGTCTAATTACAGGTTCCAGATCTTGGGGGAAGGAATAGAAACGCTCTCTGGTGGCTGTCAAGGGAGCAGTGATGGGAGTGCCGGTCTGGCTAATGGAAGGAGGGAAATGGCTGCCAGAGGACAGAATGTGAATGCCTGGGAGGGGAGGGGGCTCAGAGCTGGCTTAAAGGCTGGAGTAAAGTTTCAGCTAATGCTTCATGTCCCTCTCAGTCAAACCCTGCCCCTCAAAGAGGAATCTGAATCTGAGACTTCATCTGAATGAGGAATTTCCAGGGCGCAAACAGCCTCCACTGATGTAGACCAACGGCTGCTCTGCAACACCGAGTCTGAGAGGGTCGTCTGGAATACTTCAGAGTTAAGCGACATGTCCATGGGTCACACAGCTCCTACACGACTTTGAGGCAGCATTTGAATCTAGGTCTTCCTGATTCCGTGGCATACCCTCTAACCACTTTTCCATGATGCCAATTTGCAGATTCTGTTCTGTTTCTATACATAAATGAATAGATTTAATGAGCGGCTAGATAGGGAATAAAATCACATGATCGTAGCTTTAGATGCCTTTTTACAGATATGGAAACTGAGGCCCAAAGAGATGGAGTGACTTACCCCAGGTCACACAGCTGCTTATTTGTAGAGCTGAGAGCAGTCAGGAAAAGTCCCTACTCTCCATCCTCCCAGGATGCTGAGATTTACAGTTTCAGAGAATTCGTCAGACGGTCTTTGACAGGTTATACTAATAATAGCTGGCACTGATGGAGAGCTCTGAGGTTGGTAAAGAACTTTTCACATGTTGTCTCATTTGACCCTCACTCCAACCCTGTGAGGTGGGTGCCCCTACTATTCATTTCTACTTAGGGATGAATGAACTGAAACAAGTCTGAGTACTTGCCCAGGATCATACAACTGGTATCTGTGGCTGAGGCTGAATCTGAATTTGGGTCTTCCTACCTCCAAGTCCAGTTCTCTATTCATCATGTTACTTAGCTCCTTCAATATAGTTTTCTCTTAGGCAGGGAAGCATTTAAACCATCTCAGATGAGAGCTTGTGTTGTTTTTTTCTTTGTTTTTAATTTTTTTAAATTGTATTTTCTCAATTACATGTAAACTTTTTTCTTTTAATTTTTCCTAATTACATGTAAACAAAAAAAATTTAGCATTCTTTTCTTTAATTCTGAGTTCTAAATTCTCTCCTTCCTTCCCTTCCTCCCTTTATCCCTCTTTGAGAAAGCAAGCAATTTTATATACATTATACTTGAGAAGTCATGCAAAACATATTTGCATATTAGCCATGTTGCAAAGGAAAACAGACCAAAAAATCACAACAACAACAAATGAAATTTAAAAAGTATGCTTCAATCTGCATTCAGACTCCATAAGGTCTTTCTCTGGAGGCATGTAGCATTTTTCATCATGAGTCCTTCGGGAATTCTTGTAGGTCATTGTATTTCTCAAAATTGCTAAGTCATTCAAAGTTGTTCATGACACAATACTGCTGTTACTGTGTACAATGTTCTCCTGCTTTTGCTTGCTTCATTTTGCATCAGTTCATACAAGTCTTCCCAGGTTTCTCTGAAACTATCCCAACACTTGTTTCTTACAGCACCATGGTATTCCATCACTTTCATGTACCATAATTTATTAAACCATTCTCCAATTGATGGGTATTCCCTTAGATTCTAGTTCTTTGAAGCTGAGGAATTTTATAGTATTAAGATTCAAACTCTGTGCCTTAGGGCCAGTGTTTAACTAAAGGAAATACCCCAAAATAGTTTATGATCACTGCCTTTGCTGTTTTGTGCCATGTTTATTGAAACATTTTCTAATTAGCAAATCCAGTATCTCAGAATGGATTCAGGGGAGGCTACCATTAGTTAAAATGCTGGGAATTGAGGAAAGGAGGAAGATTTTAATTCCAGGTACTCTGGGTGGGCACCATATGCCCAAAGACTAGAAATCAAGTCCAGGCAAATGAGCTAAGTCAATCAGACCTGGGAAAGATGGTGACAGAGCCCTGGAAGTCAAAAACTTAGCCAGAATAGAGAGCGCAACATTTTAAGAAAAGCTTTGACAGACAGAGACATCTGCAGAACATCCAAAGTAGAACAGCTGGGATGCTGAAGGGACTCAAGACTGTCCAGATGAGGAGAGGGTGACAGAATGTGGAAGATGTGTGCAGGAGACAGTGTGCCATGCATTAGAAGGGCTGTGGTGTGAAAGTGGCTAATTTGCTCTTCCCTGACTCAGAAAGCCCAAGTCAGAGCAGGAAGTAGAAAGCAGTAGGGTGTGGGGTGAGAATTAGAATCTGGTTAAATGTCAAGAAAAACCTCCTAATAATGACAAAGTAGAAACGCGGTATCTTGTAAGAGAGCGGGTCCCCACCACAGCCGCCACCAGCAGCAGCAGCAGCACCTCCAGAAGCATCGAGCAGAGGCAGCCGGAGATCAGAGATGTCAATGAGCAGTTTCCTCATCTGCAAAAATGGGCTAATAGTCACACTTACCTTGAGGGGCTGCTGTGAGGATCTGATGAGATAACTTAGTAAAAGCCCTATGTATATGTGAGCTATATTGGATCATAGGCTCACAGAGGTGGAAGGGATTATTATTTGTATGAGCTCCCTAGAAGCAGAGCCATAACATAACTAGGGTGAGACATTTGGGGCTTTGCCCTCAGGACATTTAGGGGCTCTTGTCAGCATCTTCTGTGGAATCCTTCCTCCTCTGCCCACCCCACCCTTCTGAAGGAGGTAGCAGCCTGGGGTCCTTTCTCCCCTGCCTAGCTCAGCTCGTGGCAGCACTCGCCTGTATTTTCTGCTAAATGGCCATGCTTTCAGGACAGGAAGCTCTGGTTGTTCCAAGGCGTCATCCCTATTCCCAGCATTTAGAAGCTGCTTGACTGCTCCCTGCCTAAAGCTCCCTCTTTCCCTGTTCCCACAACATACCACCCCATTCTCACTCACTATGTCTCTGCTGCCTGCTTTACTCCTTACTGTCTCTCAGCATCTCGTTTTCCTTCAAGGCTCCTCCCAGGTACCACCTCCTCCAGGAAGCCTTCCTTGATCCCATAGGTGGCTAATACTATCTCCACCTCAATTATCCTTATCTTATACTTAGTTGTACAGGATGTAAGCTCCTTGAGGGGAGCACAATTTTATTTTCATCTCTATATTAGTAGTGGTTTCACATAGTGTTTTTTGTTATTTAGTCATTTTCAGGCATGTTCGACTCTTCATGACCCCATTTGGGGTTTTCTTGGCAGACATATTGGAGTGATTTGCCATTTCCTTCTCCAGCTCATCTTACAGATGAGAAACCAAGGCAAACAGGGTTAAGTGACTTACCCAGGGTCACTCAGCTAGTGTTTGTGGTTGGATTTGAACCCATGAAGATGAGTCTTCCTGATTCCAAGACCAGCGCTCTATCTACTGCACCACCTAGCTTCCCAGTCACACAGTGTTTGGACCATAGTAAATGTCTAATGAGCATTTGTTGAATTGATTTGTAATTGTGTTGAAGACAGCAAGACACAAAATAAGAGTGAGTCGATGTCTAACCAAAGGAGTTTAGTAAATAAATTCTGCCCTGAATCAATTAGTCAGTCAGTCAGTCAACAAGCATTTGTTAAGTGCCTACTATGAGCCAGGCACTGTACTGGGGCTAGCTTGTACTTAGTTACCTTAAAATCGTATTTCTGAGGAAGAAAACTCCTTGGAACACTCTCCTATATCTGTTTACAAGTTTTCTTAGCTAGGACAAAGTTTCGTAAATGCTGAAGCCTAAAATATGCCATTCCTGCTTAATAGAATATCTTATATGTCTTGAAAAACAAAACAACTACATGCCTTGTTTCCTTAAAATAAGATTTTGGTGATTCCTTTTTTTTTTTACATATCTCCACACTAAGAGAACCATCCTTTATAATAAAGAAGAAAAAAAGAGGTGAAAAAATCAGTAAAACTAACCAGCTTATTGAAGAGGCTAACATTGTTTGTAGCATTTTACACCCTGGTCATCACCTCTACAAAGAAGCAGGGAGAAGTTATTTGCACAGATCTTTTCTTTGGGGAGAAGCTTGGCTATATTTTCAGGCATTTGATTTTAGCTATGAGTTTAGCTATGCGTTCTCCCTATTACAGCATTGTAGTCATGATATTTGTATATGTGTCCACATGTATGTATACATGCATACACACATGCATGCTCACATATGTTTACACACAGACATATACATACATACGTATATGTTTACACACACCCGTAATTTTCCTGGGCTACTTACTTCACTTTGCATCTGTTCATGTAAATCCTCCTATGCTTTTCTGTCTTTATCCTTTTCATGGTTTCCTCCAGCACAGTGCTAATTCAATCGTATTCATGTGCCACAGCTTGTTTAGCCATCCACTAATCAATGATTCATACCCTGTTTACAAGTATTTATTAAAAAGAAGTAGCAGAGAATGGTGTAGTGAGAGCCGAATTTGGAGTCAGATGCGATGAGTTCAAATCCAGGCCCTCGGGACACATGGAACCCTAGACAGAAGGATTCTAGATCCTAGATCTTAAGCTGGAAGAAACCGTTGAGATAATCTAACCTAAATCACTCATTTTAGAAACTGAGGCCTAGAGAGGCTGTGACTTGCACAAAGTCACCCAGAGAATAAGTGACAGGGCCTAGATTTGTACCGAGGTCATCCATCACCAGGTAGAATGTTTGTTGCCAATGGATCGCCACCCTGCCTCCCATGACCTCATGGAGACCGTTCGATCACATTTAAAACTGTCAGTTCATCTGTCAACATTTAAATGGTTCCGTCTTCTGAACCTGAAGAATTCTCCTCTCCCAGCTACCCCACCCCCATTCTAGCTTGATGAATAGCGCCTGAGCCCTTCATGCTTGCTTGTAATTCTTCCACTCTGACACTTCTGATAGGTTTTCTGGGAAATATCTAAATCACACATCGGACCCAACTCAAGGAGATAATGTATTTTCAATTGAATTGTCTGTGTCCTGCGTCCATCAGACCTGGTACTTGGACAGCCCAGCTGCTGGGTTGCAAAACTTCAAGATTAAATATCACGCACTTCCCTCTTTGTGATTTTAATAAATGGGCAAGAGGTCGGCTTTGAAACCAGATGATGAATTATATGTTTATTATTCCAAGACAAGTACATGCTGTCGGAAAACCTTCCTAGAGGGCCCGCGGAGTTAATTACTTAAAATATCCTTTTGATTCACTGGGCTCTAGGAAAATGGTGAAGCAATTGATTCTGTCACGTTAAGTTATCAGAAAGAGAAAATGGTGTTGAGTCCACAAGTGTTGGAATTGACATTCTCTCCCTCTTATCTGAAACCTCACTGTAAATGAGTGTGCAGTTCACTTGGGGGCAGAAATGCAAATTGTGCTGCCAAGCTGTGGCTTCCCTAGAGAAGACGACTTGTTGACAGCTTGACTTTGGGCTGATGGACTGATTTCTTTCTTTCTTTTTAAATTCTAGATGCTGAAGAATACCAGCCCCCAATATGGAAATCATACTGTGAGTACCCGAAATGAAATCCATCTCAAAAAGCTGTTTGTCTTCTTCCCCACCCCCTTATTTAATTATTCCTTTAATGACTTTAGCATGCTTAGGCAGCCCCTGATGGATGGCACTGAGAAGCAAAACCTGCTATTTGTCCACTAGGTGAGCTTCAGCCAAAGACTGAGAACAAGGCAACGAGCTTCACTCGCTGTGGCCATGGCCCACACACGAACCCACAGCATTTGGCTAACAAACAACAGGAACTTGAGATTTAGATGATAGGTGAATTCTGGCTTCCTGCCCTCTCAGCTCTTGACATTTTTTGCTCAGGCTGTCAGCGAGGGTGCAAGTGGTGGTTTTATGAGCTGGAGATCTGCCCACCCAAAGGTAGATGCACAGGTGACCTGGTGAGTGTGGAAAGTGAACTGGATTCATAGTCAGGGGCTCTGCCATTGTCCTCCTGTGCACCCTTAAGCCCTCCCCTTGAGTTTTCTGGATATCAGTTAACTCATCTGTGTAGTGAATATTAGGTGAGGTCTCCTCCAGCCCTCTCTCTGACTGCTGTCCAGAAGAAGGTTTGGAGGAGATTTTCATGTGCTCTCACCCACCCCAAGTCCCCATCCTTTCCTTTTCTGCCAACTCTGTGCCTGCTCTTTCTAAATAAAACTGTGAAGGATGATACTTAGAACACCCAGAATCTTCCTGACTAGAGGCGGGAGCAGAAAGACACAAAGAATGACGCCCACCCGTGTTTAGTTTGGAGGGAGGCAGTCTCATGGTACAAGACAAAGCCAGGCCTTGAAGACCCCCAGTACCAGATCAACCCAGTGGTTCTCTCAGATCTGGGAGATACTGGGATAGTTTTTGTTGTGTTTTGTTGTGGTTGTTTCTGCTCCAATCGACTTCTCTGGGGGGGGGGGGGGGAGTGAAAGGGAGTAATTTTTATCCCACCCTTCCCGGAATTCAAAATGATAGTCGCTGTGCTAAAAAGTTATCCTTCATTTTGGTTAGTCAGGGCAGGGGCAGAGTTGTCAGGGCAGGAAAGGGATGGGCATTGGGGGTAAGCAAATTTTTTTGGCTTCTTTTCTAAAGCAGTCAGGCTGAGAGGACCTAATGGGCAGAGCTGGCTGTGGCGGAAAAGGGCCTCTGTCATTTTCTGGTAGTGGTTCTTTGGTCTGGGGCTGAATAGCTGCAGCTGTGGCCTGGAATAAACCCAGGAGGGGAGAGAAGGCAAAGTCGGGCAGCCGCCTTTACTCTTAAAGGGCTTTCCTTACAATGTTTTCCAACAGGACAAATGCCAGCAGCAGCAGGGGCAGGGCAGGGGCAAAGGGGCTAGGAGGCAGTGGCAAAGGCAGTGCCCACACTTACCTTTTTTTGAGCTCAGTTCTGAGTTCACTAGTGGGATTACTAAAGCCTCTGCTTGGTGTAAGAAATTTCGTTAAAAGAAAGGAGCCATTGAGACTTCTTCACTTTTTAGGAGGCCTGGACCATCCAGCTCTGTGGCCCACAAAACTCCCCACTGTGGTCTGAACCAGATGGAAATGTAATTGAGAAATAGCTAACAAAAGAAATAGAAATACAATGAAACATAGATGATCTTAATTTGTGGTTTTCTAAGTCAAGAGCCTCTAAATTTTTCTCAACTGAAAAAGAAAGTTTAGACTAAATGGTCCCTTGGTGCAAGGAGGTGGCTCTAAGTCCAACAGGAAATTTGTTTAATGAACATTTATTAGAGTCAGCATATTAGTTTTTGGTCCAATTTATCAAATTATCTGATCAGATTGTATTTTGGGTTTGTTCTCCATCTACTTTTGCTTTGTATGTACTGATGGCTTGGTGTCCATCGATAACATCAATCCCACAGCAGACTACATGCCAGACAAGTTGAATGGCCATTCATATCACATTGACTGCCATCTCCCCTCTGACCCCAATAAAACACCAACAACAACAACAAACTGTCAAATGGTTTAACACCAGAAACTGATATGATTTTTTATCTGTGGAAATGACATTCACAACAATCCATGGCTAAGATCAGACCCATCAAAGTATTAAATATATATTGCTTATTAAAGTAAACTATTTTTTTTTAAAGCACATCAAGGCCCCTTGTAAATAATTGTCCGGGACCACGGCCTTCAAATAAGCGCCACACCCAGGTGGCGAAATGCACAGATGTTATAATCAGCACTTCCTGGGATCCAGGCCCTATGCTAAGTGCTGGCCCTCAAGAAGGTCACGTCACATTGGGGAGGTGATAAGATAGATCCAGCTGGATGCGAGGGTAGATGCTAGGTGGGGAAAGGAGCAGAAAAGGGGGAGCGTATCCAGTTCCAGACCTGAAGAGGCAGTGGGTGATCAGCGTAAGCTGGAGCTCGAAAGAGGTTTCGTTGTGTTCAATCATGTCCGACTCTTTGTGACCCCATCTGGAATTTTCTTGGCAGAGGTGCTGGAAGGGTTGGCTATTTCCTTTTCCAGCTCATTTTACAGATGAAGAAACTGAGGCAAACGGGGTTAAGTGACTTGCCCAGGACCATACAGCTTTTTCAGGCTGGATTTGAACTCAGGTGTTCCTGACTCCATGCCTGGTGCTCTATCCATTCCACCCCCTAGCTGCCCCAGGACAGAGGTTAGGATTGGACAAATAAATCTGAGAATCATCTGCTTTGGGACAATCATTGAACCCAGGACAACTGAGGAAGTCATTGAGACTACAGAGAGGGCAAAGAGAAGGGCAGCCAGCACACAGTGAGTACGTGACCTGGAGGAAGATTCTCCAAAGGAGCCTGAGAAGGAAGGGGCAGGCAGGCAGGAGAACCAAGAGACAAGGGAGAGCTATCTTGGAGAAGGAGGATGGACAGTGCCACAGGCTGCAGAGAGGTCCACATGAGTCCTGAGAACAGGCTGTTGGACTTAGTGACGAAGAGCTCATCGGAAGCTTTGGAGAGAGTCGTTTTACTTGAATGATGAGGCTGGGAGCCAGACTACAGAGCACACATCCCATTTCACCCCATTTCTGAAGGACTTGGAGCATAATGTGCCTTTTAAATGATTATGGAGTTTTATCTTTTCCTTCAAGGCTTATACCAGGCATTTCACAAATACTTAATGATTGATTGCTAAATCCTTGGTCAGGAATTCAATTCCAATTATTGTTTCCAGGGGAAATTTTTCAGAGATCTACCTTATGATAGGTTTTCAGAAATACATCAGGGCAAAAAAACCTAAGAGCTGCCTTAGATTCAGCGACAGTGAATTGCAGAGAAGGAAGCAACTTCAGAGATTGCTTAAATTCCTTCCCATTTGGTGTGTTGTGGGAGATACAGCCCTACAAAGAGAGGATCACTTCAGCTGACTTCTTCGGTTCTTCTCCAGCTTCTGGAGCAAAGTGGAGACATCCCCCCGTACAGTTTCTGAGTTAGTTTGTTACCAGAATCTGTTCCAGAAGTCCCTCTTCCAGACAGAGTTCACAGATCTGACCAGCCGCTGTGGAGTCCAAGGCCAGCAGCACTAGGGTGCCGTTGAATCAACTTTTAAAAGCAAATTGATCTGTGAGGTTGGGGAAAACTCCAGAGAAAGACAGCCGAAGACATTGAGTCACAAGGTCCCCATGGTGGAGTGACCCTGGACGCCTTAGGCCTCTGCTGAGGAGGGATGGAGAACGGCAGTCGTGGTGTGCCCTGACATAGGGAGGAATCTCTGTCTTGTAGCTTCTCACTTAAATGAATTAATTCAATTGTATCTACCTCTGAAAGACTGAGAGTGCAGTCAGTGCTCTCTAAATGTTGGCCCCCTGAGACGAAGCTCCTGTCTCTCTACCCTAGTTATGGCTCTGAGAGAATCCTGCTGGGACCGTAGCTGATCTTTTAAAATATTACCAGGAGATGCACTTAAGCTGAAAGTCACGCTGTCACTTTGGGTTTCGCCCTTATGGACAAACGACTAAGCAAACTTAAATCTTTGAGCCAGAAAGAAAGTTGGCCCAGTCTCTGGACGTTGAGGGAGCTTTAGTAAAAAGCCTTCATGGTACCTTCCAACTATAAAGGTTTGTGACTCCATAATTCCTGAATATGAAGGCCCAGAAGTGATTCTCCTTTCCCATCCCATCATGCTATAGATTATGTTAATTTGAAGTAGCTAGACAGCACAGTGGATTAAGTACTGGACCTGGTATCAAAAAGAACTGAGTTCGAATCCAGCTTCCGGTGCTCACTAGCTATTTGACCCTGGGCAGAGTACCCTAACTGAACTCTGCCTGCCTCTGTTTTCTCATCTGTAAATGGGAAAAATCATAGCCCCTACCACCTCGGGTTACTGTGAGGATACAGTGAAATAGTATTTGTAAAACATTTCACAAACCTTGAAGCACTATATAAATGCTGGCTATTTATTATTATTTCATAGGTCAAGTGTCAGTGATACAGCAAAAGCTGCAGTCTAGACAAACTTTGGGTCCCCTCAGGCCTGCCCATGGCTCTGTCAGGATGTCGTTATTGGCGGCTTGGACAATGTCTATGCCAGGCAGGATTCAGCACTGCCTGCTTATCTACAGTGACCAGCCTGGCCGGCCTTTTGGCACCAGGCTTGGGGGAGGGTTTCAAGGAGCCCTTCCCCCGCATGACGTGTCTTCTGGCCTCTGGCCTTTGGTCCACAGCTTGATACTTTTACAGCATGCAAGACAGGGATAAAAAAGTGGGGTGACTTTGACCTGGTGCTACGAATAATCAGTCAGTTAAAGAATGAAGCAACCCCTCGTGAAAGGCTTATGTTCTAGTCACGGGGACAATAACGCTGCATATAAACATGCACAGTCCAAATTTAAAGTGAAGAACTACAGAGAAGTTCAATCCCAGGCAATGTAGGAGGGAGGCAGCAGCCGACGGGGGAGGGGATCAGGAAAGGCACTGCAGAGAGAGGCAGGCTCAGTGGGACAAGGAGGCCTGCTTGGTGCCCTGGACCTTCACAAAGCATCCCCTCCCCCACCCCCGCCTTGGGTGGAAAAATTCCCTTGGTTTCCAGCCTGACTCCAGAGTGGTTATGCTTCATTGGAATCATGAGATTCTGCAGGGTCTTTGATAATGCAAGAAACCCTTCTGCCTTAACCTTCTCCCATCCTCCCCTCGGCTGCCCGCCTTAGCTCAGGATTGCCTTTTTGTGAGTTACAATGAGCCAGACTAAGGCCTCTTGCTTTTGGCCTCGCCAACCAGTCTGACTCTTCAGCCTAAAATTCCCCAAACTAATGGAACAAGCTGGGACAAGGTTATAGAAGCATAGCTCTGGCTACGTCCCCCACACCTTCAGCTGAAAAGGATCTCAGATGCCATCAAATCCTGTCCTCTCATTTTAGAAGTGAGGAAACGAGGCCTAGAGAGACGGAGGGATTGGTGCAGGGTAGCGAATGGCGGGGTCAGGATCAGAACCATCCAAATCAAGACGAGAGCTGGTGGTAGAATGGACGGATGTTACAACAATTGGGCCAGCAGCTGTTGTGGGGGTGAAAGACCAACACGAGCCCAACATCACAGACGCTGCCAGCACAGGCTCTTTAGATCTGCTTTACTAAGGAAAGCAATGTTAAGGGGTTAACAATCTTATTTCAATCCAGCATACAAATATCGTTTACTTAGTTCAGGGGGAAAGCCAGCACCCTGAACTTCAGAGCAAATATAAACAAATTACAAACAGACATTATAAGCAGACCCAATAAAATTCATAGTTACCAAGGAACCATCAACATCCGAGTTCAGGAGCCAGGGAGCTCATAACAACGGCTGGCTCAGAGTCACGCACCACTCTTCTTGTAGCTCAGACCCCCAAGCAAATAGCTCTTTCTCTCTTTTTACACAGTCTTTGGACATCATCAAATGTCATCTGAGTGACCAGAACTTAGGCTCCTACTCTTGGCTCTGGTCTTAGTGACTCCCCTTAGGACCCTGAGGGCTTCACACTCACATAGGCTTAGCACCTAATAGATAGGGGTTTGGGCCTGGGGCTTTTCACCTAGTCTGGCTCGATCAAAGATAATTAATTTATCATTCTAAAACAGTAAAAAAAAACGGCTGAACTTAATTGGTATTACAACAGAGTGTAGGACTTGGGGCTGGAAAGACTTAGGTTCAAATCCCACCTCAAGTACTTACTGTGTGAACCTGGCAAGTCACATAATCTAAGACTCAGTTTCTTCAACTGTAAAATGAGGAGTTAGACCAGCTGGCCCCTGATAACCCTCCCAGATCTAGGTGCCTTCTAAGATAAAGGCTCTTGACCATCTTGGACCTCAGTTTCTTTTTCTGTAAAGTGAGGGGGTTGGACCAGCTGGGCCCAGCTCTAGGTCTAGGATGTTATGATGGTGTCATCTAATTTGAAAATCAGAAAATCAGCTCTTTCTACTATACAACAGGCTGTCTCTCTGGCACCTTGCCTTTAATGAAATTAGAGCATCCATAAGCATTGTCCCACAGTTCACGGGTTGTTGTCATGTCTTGGTAGGAATGAGAGGGAAGGATGGGCAGAAGCTCCTAATGGAAAAAAATGTCAATATTTTACTGTCTTTTAGGTTTATTGGTTTCCATCAGATTATTAGAGTGAGTAGAAAGTACAAATCCATATGATATCAAGTCCCCCTCTACATGATGCCTTCCTCTGGTAGTGTGGACCCTCAGGGAGCTCCATGCCATATTGGAGAAATGCCACCATCCCTATTTTCCAGGGTCTTCTGGGATTTGCCACCCAAGTGAGGGCATACAGCTGACAGTTGTACTCTTTTCCCCACTCCAAAGACATTGCCATCTACCCTTTTATCCAAAGTGTTGGAGGTATAAGAAATAACTCGTGTTCACAGAAAATCTGGGGGCCCAACCTCAGGTGCCTATTCCCCAGTCTGCTTGTGCAGGGTCACTGCTCACCACTCCCCATCTCAGTCAACGGTGATCCTGTTAGCAGGCTGACTCCCTTTGTAAGAGTCAGGCTCCCTTTCCATTGGCTCCACATTCCCAGTACTTGTCTGAGCTGAAGGTGAACATGGGCTCTCCCCATCCTAGATGCACCTTCATTTATAGATAGACCACACATCCCTAGGAGCAGGGAAACCATTCCTTTTAAAGTCAGACATCTCATAAAATGTCTAAGAGCGCTGGCTCTTTCCTCTTCTGTCCTCAAGATTGGGTCACCCACAGTTTTGATTCTTAGAGATCATGATGTGGCATGATTCATAGCCTCACAGCATCACTGGGGAAGTATTGTTGTTCCACTGTGGGGTTTGGGGAGCCAGGTAGCAGGAGATGGGGGCATATGCCAAAAGAGGATATGTGTGAGAAGTAAAAAATTAGCTAGGGAATACTTGATTGGGAAAGGAGGTTGGCAGGTCATGTATATGGTGCAAATGAGGGGTGAGAGAAAAGTACCCAAATGTTGCACAGAGGCCTAGGAAATGTTGGGGGGGTTTAATTTATTTTTGGTTTTCAACATTCACTTTTATAAGATTTTGAGTTCCAAATTTTTCCCCTTCTGCCCCCTCCCCTTCCCCAAGATGGCATACAATCTGATATACAGCCTAGCAAATGTAAAAAAAAGCCCCAAGAAAGGCCTCTAAGAAGTCCTTCTTTCAGTCATTCAAGTATTTACTAAACACCTACTACAAAACAGTATTGCCAGGCATTCTGCAAAATACAGAGGGTTAAAATCTCTCTGCCCTCACAGAGCTTCTGTTCTATTGGAAGATTTCAGAGAGGACTTAAACAACAAAACTAGTGGAGGAGAAGGCACAGATGGCTTGTAACATGCCCCATTAAAGGGGGCACTCGTAAATAGGAACTCTCAGGTGCCTAGAAATATCAGTCTCTCCAAGATGAATAGAGTCGACTTTAATGTGGTCAAGATGGCAGAGAGCTGAAGCTATAAATGCGAAAAACCCAAGATTACACCATTTATCCTGTAACCTTCACATCTTCCTCCACATGGCAGCGTCACCCCTTCTCCATTTTGAGAACATTCTGTAGCTTGGGGCCCTGCGAAAATCAAACCATTTTCTCTTTGTTTTCTAGTAGGATTAAGTATCTTGAGGCAGTTCAGGAAGATGGACTTTTCCCTTGATGTGGATTCCATCACTAATTAACTTTGCCCTTGTCAAGATACTGAAAGAAGCCATAGACTTTTTACTCACTCGCCCCCCCCCCTTTTTTTAATATAGTAGAGTCGAAAGGTACCACCGTAGGGCTGGGATTTTTCTGCAAGAGCAAACAGAATTGTGGGCCTGCAGGAGAACCAAGACTCGTTCAGGCTTCAGTCATTGAAATAATGGCAAAAGGCACACTGATAGTGACAGGCTGAGCTAAATTGGTTTTCAGTCCGTGAGTTCTCTGCTCAGCTCTGTCATAGTCTGAAGTTTGCCTTGAAAACAGGTGGAAGAGAGGTATTATCCAGAGTCTTTGAGATCAGAAAAGAGGCCAAGGAAGAGAAATAGAAAGAGGGGGAGGGGGAATGAGAAACACTGAAATGGAAGAGAAACTGTGGTGATAGGCAGCATAGAAATGGAAAGACAGTAGGAAAAAGAAGAAAAGGCGCTACGTTTTACTCATTCACAGGAAGCTCTCTGATGGGCCTTTGTAGATGCCTTTAGAAAATGACACTTCTTTTCATGTCAGTGCTTGTCTGGCCAGTCCAAAGACCTCTGGTGGTTACATTTAAATTCAAGAATCCTGTCATTTGGTCTTACGGTTAGGTACTCCCAAGTGGTATTCTATCTTTAAAATATTCAGAATATTTTCAATTATATTTAGGCTTCCAAGAAAATCATAACAACAAACAGTTCCAGTAACAATTACCCAAAAAATCAGCCTCATAAGAATAAAAAAAAATCAATTTTGTCAGTTTACATTCTCAGTGACTAATTTCCATATAAATGACCTGATTCTTATGATCGCAGGATATACCTGTATCTCTCTCTTTAAAAAACAACAACAGCGACGCATTCTTAGTTTCTGAGGAGCATTTGTGTAGAAGTCTTTCTGAATGCACGTTTGTGCGTATGTGTATATTATCATTTACTAATTATCATGACTGCGTTTTTCTCTTTGGCAGTGTATCAGTTACAGCAAGAAGCACCAAGGCCCAAGAGGATCATCTGTCCTCGGGAGGTAAGGATTGTGACTTCTTGTCCTCATTAACCGTGATCAATTGCCAGCCTTTGTTGACATTGGTGATCTTTCTGTGTGATTCCCATTAACATTTTATGGCATGCCCTGTCTCATATGTGACATCTTAATTATTTGTTTTCTTCAGTCGTGATTCAGATGCCTACTGACTTTGGCTTGGGCATCAGTGAGGAAAGGCGTGTTGAGCATTTCATGATAAAGGATGCTTTGTAAAACTTAAAACAAAATATTCCATTTTCTTCATGGCCACTCTCTGGAGATCCCATATTTTAACCTCTTTGTCAATCTTGGATTCGGCTTCAAGAATCGACTAAAGAATTCCATTGATTCAAAAGTCTTTACAAGCCCACAGTCTTCCCTTCAGCCCTCCCTGGATGGATGAGATTCTCATCCGTGATGCATCCGGAGTTCGGATCACCAACAAAGTGAACAAAACAATAGAGCCAAGTCTATTGTTTGCATTTTTATTTTGAATAGTTTTGGAAATGCTTAAAATAAATATTTTATTGATGCTCATTTTAGAACATCATTGTCACTTCCCAAAGAATCCCCCTTCCTCCCTCACTTCCTATCCAATAGATCCATCCCCTTGTAGTATTTAATACAAACCAAAACAACCCATTGGCCCCTTCTGACAATGCAGGCTTCATTCTGCAGCAGTAGTGCATCGCCTTGCTGCCCAGGAGGAAAGAGGCATGTCCATACCAGTCCTCTGAAGCCAACACTCTGGCAAACTCTCTCCGTGCCAAAGTTATTCTCAGACTTGGATCCCAGAGGCCTGGGCTAGTTGTTTTGTGTGATGACTTAGATACATCATATTTATTAACAGTAGCATCCATCGGCCAATCAAGCATCCATCAAGAAGCTTTGATGCTCTGGTCACTGCTAGGTCCTAGGGAAACAAAGAAAAAAAAACCAAAAACCTCCTCAAGGAGTTTATATTCTATTGAGATTAAATGACGTGCACATATAGGCTTACATAAGATAATGGGGTTGGCAGAGGAGGGGATACACCAGTGGAAACATGAAAGATCTTATTTTCTCGATCAAATATAAAAAGCTGGTTTTCCCCAAATCCCCAGGATCCCCGAGAACTGCCATCTCCAACTCTAATCATTTGAGTAGATTTTGTTTAGTGCCTACACATAGTTTAGTACATACACAGCGCAGTGAGATCAAGACGTGTGTTGTTTTTTGTTTCTGTTTTTTTCCTATATTAAAAGTACTTTGGGTAATGTTCATTAAAATTAATCTCCTGGTTTAATTAAAGACATTTCCATTCCCCTGTCCTCAGAAAAAGGTCAGAGTAATGTCAAGACCTGATCGAGAAGTCTGGAGTTCCTTTCCTTAATAATGATCAGCTTGATGAGAATATTCTCATGCATCGTGACTAAAATGTTTAGGTTTAAAAAATTGGAGGGAGGATGAGAGTCAATTTTCAAAGTGTTAATGTTCTGCCTGAATATTTAACAACCAGCTCTTTCTAGGGCATATGAGCAGGCTCAAAGCTGGCATCCAGAAGGGGCTTTTAAAATTGAATTGATACCACCACTGAGCAGCTACAGCATAAAGGGTTCCCTTCTCAACCTCAGAGTTGTAAAGTATGTGGACAATATGACTTTAAACCCTCTGTTCTGCTTGAGACTTTTAAATGTTCTCGACTGTAACACTGACTGTCAAGTGCATTTCATTCTTCCTTCTCAGAAGGCACCAGAGCTAAGTGACTTGCCCTGTATCCATGTAATATTTTCACATTTCTTTTTAGTCACATAGTTGACTGAAATGTGCAAAGAATACAGGATCCCTCTTCTGCTCACTGTATGTTGACTCTTCAGGGCATTTGGACTGATAGAGGAGCAGACAGCTTCCAGGGCTCATTTCTCTTCAATGTACCCCCATGCACACATTAAGATCATATGAAATGCCTAGATAGACACATGGCTGAGATAACTCGGAACCTATTCCAAAGGCGATAGCTTGAAGGAAAAGATAGGTTAGAATATTAAATTCTGCCCATGAAACTTCTGGTATAAAGGACTAATTACAAAGAGTGGAGGCACCCGCTTGTAACCTTTGGGGCTGGGGAGACAGAGGCTAATGGATCTCTCCAGCTCGGAAGTTCTGAGCTGAAGAGAGCTAAGACAATTGGGTGTTCTCATTACGTCTGGTATCAATATGGTGAGTTCCTGGTAGCAGGGGATGAGGAAGTCACCAGGTCATCTAAGGATGGGTGAATTGGCCAAGTTGGAAACATGGCATGTCAAAAATCTAGTGCCAGTGAGTAGTGGGATGGAACAGAGAGTGGTGGCCACCCTTCCAATCTGGGACAAAGCAACAACAATAACAAGAAAAAGGCTGTCTGCAGAAGCCACCAAGGACCCTCCACAGAGGTGGTCATAGCAAGTAGATAAACAAAGTCTAGAATATGACTCTGTTTCTGTCTCTGATTCCCAAGGTTGACATCAGACCTCTTCTGTCACCAAAGATGTGTTGTGTGCAGAGCATGGAGGTGGTTCCCAGGGTGGCGCCCTCCCTCCAGGGTTGCCCTCACACACACACACACACACACACACACACACACATACATGCAATACTTGACTTTAGGTGGGGCTGTGTAGCCCTTTTGCCTTTAATCTCCTAGGCTTTTATCTAAGTATATCTTCTTCTGAGCTTTGCTCATCTTTTTTTACATCTTTTTTAAAACTGGCTTTGATTTACATGACAGTTCACTGACTGCTGGCTCTTTCACCTGGGCTGCAGTGGAAACAGTGTTGAATTCAGAATCAGAGGACCTGGGTTCACATTTTAGCTCTGTTACTTTCTGGGTGACCTTGGACAAGTCGCTTCTCTGGAGCTCCATTCCTCAACTATACAATGGGTGGGGGGCTTCACCAAAAGGCCTCTGAGGTTACCTCTAACTCTAAATCTTGGGTCTACGGTCCTCTGGTCCTGTGACTTCAAAAGCCCATTCCATCTTTAAGCCTATAAGGTGAAGAAAGAAGGTATCAATTCGTGAATGTTTGTAAGACAGTCCAGAGCCTCTGCACATTCCCTCTGTACACTGGGGGAACCTATCATTCTAGCTAAGGGGTGTTTTAGACGTGGTGATTTTAAGTAGCCATAGGTCATGGGCTCATTGAAATAAGGGCTGCTCCATTTTAGGAAGGACACCGATAACATGGAAAGTATCCAGAAGAGGGAAGCTGGGGTGGTGAAGGGCCTCAAGGTTCGATGAGCCTTCGATGAAGGAAGAGGGGACGTTTAGTCTGGGGAAGAGAAAACTTGAAGGTGCTCATGATGGAGCATTCATCATGGTCTGCTTAAGCACTGAGGACAGATCTAAGGAACGATCAGTCAGAATTATAAAGATAACAGGTCCAGGGGCTTCCTAACAATTAGAGCTATCCTAAAGTGCAAAAGACAACTTAAGAAGTATATTCCCCTTCATTGAAGGTTGAAATGTATGAATGATTGAATAAATGAATGAAAAAGCATTAATCCCAAGCCAGAAAGTGATGAAAGAGATGTGTTACTTCAGTGGTGGCATAGCTTGGCAGTGTCTAAGAAGTGATGCAGTAGCCTTGTTATGGGTGAGATAGAGCAAAACCTCCCCTGCTAGAGCCCAAGGTTCCAGGAGTGAACTCTTGAGTTCCAAAAGTTTGGGAATGAGGTTGGTGACCACTATGCATTCTGAACTATAAAGGCCTGCCTGGGTATTGGCTCTTGCTTGCTAAAGGTTTTCAGGCAAAGGTCAGACACCCAAAGATGACATATGACGCCAGGGACTCTAATTCTATCTTATTTGGGCCACAGAGCTTTTAAAGTTCCTTCTGACTCTAAGATTCTGTGACGTTCATACCACCAAAGACTAATGATGTGAGCATGGCATAGGGTGGTGCTCACTTCAGCAGGGCCATGATTTTGAATGGAAATTCCACATTTTCCCTTGGCTTTCTGCTACATGGCAGAAGTTCGCCACAAGCCAGTGCCACCACCTGGTGTAAGCTGGGATACTGTCATCCTGCCTGTCTCTGAACAGAGCCTTTCACCAGTTGACATTTACCTATTTGCTCCACTAATAAGTTTGACCTGGGTTACACATGGGTCACATCAAGAAATCCCAAATCATATTTCTCCTGGGTATCTTAACATGAAACTGATATTCGTCAGCCCCATTCATTCAGCAGGCAAGGCAGGTCATTGCACCAGGCAGGTGTTAAATGATAAAGAGTCAAGGTTCCTGGAAGGGCAGGTGCTATTCAGAGGAAGGCCAGCAGGAAGCAGCTCATTTGACAGCAATGGCTTTTACTCTGGAATTCAGTGATGTTGCTCCCATCAGTAGTCAGCTTGACCCTCTAGTTATGCATTTGCGCTCCAGGGGACATGCTTAATGAAGACACAAGGCCTGTCAGGGAGAACTAGTGACCAGAGGAGTTGCATCTTTATTGACACATTTACATAATGCAAAGACCCAAAACCTAGGGGAAGAATCTCTGTGGCTTCTTTAGAAGGCCAAGAATTATGATTGACTAAATTCCTGCAACTTCCTCTTACTACTGGGGTCTTAGGAAGAGGGCCTTCTTTTTAACACACACACACACACACACACACACACACACACACACACACACACACACAGGTTTGTTCCTATCCCCTCCCTCCCAAACATCCTCTGTTCACATCCAATTCAATTCAACAAACATTTATTAAATTTATTAAACAGCAAACATTTGTTAAATGCCTTCTACGTGCCAGGCACTGTGTTAAGTTCCAGAGATAGAAAGACAAACAGTCTCTGCTCTCAAAAAGCTTACATTATTATTTATAAGAGTAAAATTATTTTTTTTAACATTCTTCTTTTAAAAATTTCGAGTTCCAAATTCTCTCTCTTCTTCTAGCCCCTCTCCTACCCCTTGAGATGACAAGCAATAAGATATCAATTATACATGTGAAGTCACAAAAACATATTTTCATATTAGCCATGTTGCAAAAAACAAAACAAGAAAACAAGAAAAAGAAAGAAAAAGAAAAAAATATACTTCCCTTCAATCTGCATTCAGAGTTCCTCAATTCTCTCTCTGAAGGTGGATAGCATTTTTCATCATGAGTCCTTTGGAATTATTGTGGGTCACTGTATTTATCAGAGTAGCTAAGTCTTTCACAGTTGGTCATGGTTACAATATTGCTGTACTGTACATGATGTTCTCTTGGTCCTACTCATTTCACTTCGTATCAGTCCATATAAGACTTTCCAGGTCTTTCTGAAGCTATCACTCATCGTTTCTTACAACACAGTAGTATTCCATCACAATCATACACCACAGCTTATTCAGCCATTCCACAATTGCTGGACATCCCCTTGATTTCCAATTCTTTGGCACCACAAAAAACAACCCCCCCAAAACTACTATAAATGTTTTTGTACATATAGATCTTTTCATTTTTATTTGATCCCTTTGGGATACAGACCTAGTAGTGGTATTGCTGGGTCAAAATGTATGTGCAGTTTTATAGCCCTTTGGGCATATTTCCAAACTGTTCTCCAGAATGGTTAGACCAGTTTACAATTCTACCAACAGTACATTAATATCTCTATTTTTCTACATCCCTTCAGCATTTGTCATTCTCCTTTTCTGTCATTTTGGCCAATCTGATAGCTGTGAGGTGGTATCTCAGAGTTGTTTTAATTTATACTTCTCTAATAGTTATTGAGAGCATTTTATATGATTATAGTTTTGATTTATTCTTCTGAAAACTGCCTGTTCATATCTTTGTCCATTTATCAAATGGAGAAAAACTCTTATTTTTGTCAGATTGACTCAGCTACCTATGTATTTAAGAAATGAGGCCTTTATCTGAGAAACTTGCTTTAAACACCCCTCCTCCTCCAGTTTCCAGCTTTTCTTTTAATTTTGGCTATATTGGTTTTGTTTGTACAACATCCTTTTAATTTCACATAATTAAAATTATCCATTTTACTTCCTGTAATCCTCTCTATTTCTTGTTTGGTCATAAATTCTTTCTTATCCATAGATCTGATATATAAAATTATCCATGCTTCCCTAATTTGCTTATGATATTACCCTTTATGTCTGCATTCTGCGCCCATTTTAACTTTATCTTGGTATATGGTGTGAGATGTTGATGACCTTTCATTCTAATGGGAGGGACAGCATATACATACATAAGAAATACATACCAAATGAATATAAGGAAATTTTGGGAAGGAATACACTAACAGCCAGGGGCATCAGAAAAGACTTCCTGTAAAAAATAGAGCTTAAGTGGAGTCTTAACAGAAGCTAGAGATTCCAAGGGACTGAGGTGAATAGGGTGAACTCTCTGAACTCTCTCTCTCTCTCTCTCTCTCTCTCTCTCTCTCTCTCTCTCTCTGTCTCTTTCTCTGTCTCTCTCTTTCTCCCTCTCCCTCAGTTCTGTCATCTGTAACATCAGGATAATAATAGCACCAAACTCACAGCATTGTGGTGAAGGCCAAAGTAGATAACTTAGGTAAAGTGCTTTGTGAGCCTTGAAATCCATATTAAAATAAGATCTATTATTACTATTGTATTATAATGAATCTCATCAGTTGAGTGTAAGCTCCTGAAAGGTAGGAACCAGTTTTGCATTTTACACCCACCCCTCCCAGCCAGGAGAGACCCAAACAAAATACTCTGAGGAGGGAGAGAATTCTTTCAGCAGGAGGCATCAGGAAAGGCTTTGTGAAAGAGGTGGACACTGAGCTGAGCCTTGAAAGCAGAGAAAGTTTCCAAAAGGCAGAGCCAAGGAGGGGTGATGTTGCCTCTCCCTGACCAGCTCCTCCAGTTGGGTCCTTCTTCCTCTTATTTCTCTGGTGACTAATGACATCTCTAGATCCCAGTTGTTTGCTGTGGCTTGATGTGTGAGCCTTCACCTTAAGTTGATAAATGTGTAGAGGAGAACATTGGGAAACCAAAGCTGTGATTACAGAAAAAATTATGTGGACAAATTCATTCCAGGGTACCACGGTTCTGGGGCGCCATGGTTCCAGGGTGCCATGGTTCCAGGGCACTGTGCAGAGCCAACCGCACACAGCCAGCCACAAGGAACAAGGAGGTCAAGGATAGAGACAAAGTCAGCAGACCAATCACTGGAAGGAGAAGGCAGGCTACAGAAAAGATACAAGTCCAGGGAACCAATACTGTTTCTCCAAGCATCTTCGAAGGAAGCAGAAACCAAAAGGCAGTGATCTGGATGGAACAAGACAAACAGTCCAGGTCAGGGATCAGACACAGATGAGAAAGATGCTAGCAAGAGGAACAGGAGGTGCCTGTACCCAAGCCTGGGCTAGCCCTCCAATTAAAGAAGCCAGCTGGGGTAGCAAGGTGGTGAATGAAACATAGAATGCTCAATTTGGAAGTGGCAAGGCAGCTGTGCTAATTTAATGATATGCTCTGCTCCAGTGATCTAAGGAAGAATGTGAAATTATTCTGATGCACAGTCCAAAAGTGAAAAGATCTTTTGTGAATGACAATGATTTTGTGTCTGTCCTCTTCTTCTGAGATTGTTATATTGGAGAAGTGATTAAGAAAAACAATTTCGAAAACAGAAATAAAATCGCCATTGCCATCTTGAATGGATTTCAGTTTTAAAGGAAGGCACCTTCAGCCCTCCCACCCCCTAAGAAGAGGCTATTTAAAAAAGAAACAAACACACACAGAATTTCTTAAAGTGAAAAGGAATGATGGAATTGAAACTCCAGGCCCATACAATCAAATCCATTTTCCTTCTTTCTTGCCAATGGCTGAATTGAGCCCAGATTACGGGAGCGTATCTCAGACAGCAACAATATAGTTCATGCTGCCTTGGTTTACCTTTAGTCACTTGCACTTACTTTTTTAAAAAATACTGTATGAGGCTCTTTTTCCAACTGCCTTAGTTCATTCTAATGTTGTGGCCAACTACAGACTTTCCCCTTCCTTTTGTTCCTTTGTTTTCGTTATTAGTCCTCTAACATCACAGAGTGATGATGGATGCTTAGAGCTCTGTTCCTTTATTTTAACAAACAAAAAACAACTTTTCTCTTTACATAAAAAAATGTTCTTCAGCTATGAACTTTCCCCCATTTTTGTTATTAATATTAACAAACCTCCCTCATGCTGAGGTGTTTGTGAGGTCCTTGGGTCATGTTCCACTGTTCTCCCAAGAATCAGAAAGCTCCTGGGCCACCATCCCGTATTGTCATATAGAACTTGAGGGTTGGAAGGGAGCTCAGCGGCCATCCAGCCCAACCCTCACCCACAGGCAATCCGCCTCTCCTCTCATGCCGGACAAGTGAGCATCTAAGCTGAACTGAAGGTGTCCAAGGAGGGGGATCTCACCAGTTTTGGTCAGCCCTAATTCTTAAGAAGTTTTTCCTGATATCAAGCCTAAATTTGATGTTGCCAGATCTGATACATTATAGAATTTAAAGAACCAAAACCGAAGAATTAAATCTCATTTAATGATCATGAGCCTCTTTCATCCCACTGTGGGGTCGAAGGGCCAGGTTTCTCGAGCCCCTCGGACTCCAACCAGAGAAGTGAGCTTTTACCTTATCTTACCTGAAATCAGTCTTCCACCTTCCAAGTCTTGCCCATATATGTGAACCTCTCTTCTTTCTACCTCTCCTTTTATGTGTTGTCCTCCCCATTAGAATATAAGCACCTCGAGGACAGGATCTGTCTACTTACTTGGATTTGTATTCCCGACACAGTGAATTCCAGTGTGTAGTAAATACTTAATAAATGCTTTATTATTCATTAATTCAATAATTCATGAACCGATCATTCGTTTATGCCCCTTCCCCCTCCCCTAACCCACACACTCAATACTTTTAGTCACTCTTCTGGATACTTGCAGGGAACACTTTGTACGTTATAAAGTGCTGTAAAAATATCATCTCAGTACTCAGAAAACAATCATTCTCTCTCACCTCCAAAATGGCAGGCAGCAACATTATATATTATATATATTATATATTATATAACATTGGACTTAAAAGTCAGGAAGAACTGGGTTCAAATCCTGCCTCAGATATTTCCTAGCTGTGTGCCCCTGGATGAGTCACTGAAACTTTCTGAGCCCAGTTTTCTTATCTATAAAATGAGGAGGTGGAACTCAATTACCCCTATGGTCCCTTCTATCTCTTCCTCTATAATGCTGATGCTGCCAGGATTTCATCTCTGGTTAGGCCACATGTGCTTAGTTCTAAGTGCCACAACTTAAGAAAGGTAATGGTCATCTAGAGCAGAGGTTCTTAACTTGGAGTCTATGGATAAATTTCAAGACATCTATAAATCTGGATTTAGAAAAAAAAAATTACACCTTCATTTTAATAGAATTTGTTTCCCTTTTATATTTTATGCATTTAAAGCTTTATTCTGAGTAAGGGCCCTTGTGCCAGAGGGATCCATGACTCACATAGGGTTAAGAAGCTCTGGTCCAGAAGGTGGCTAGTGAGTCTGGTCAGGAGACTGTATAACATGCTACATGAGAATCAGCCTGAGGAACTAAGGATATCTTAGGTTAAAGAAGAATAGGCTTTGGGGGAAGAAGAGGGGTAATTATTTTCAGGTATTTGGGATGGTGTCATATAGATACAGAAGAAAAATCAGACTTAGTCAGCTTAGCCCCAAAGGTGCTAAGGGACAAGGAGCCCCTGATAGAAATTATAAAGAGACTAGTTGGGTTCATGGTAAAGAAAAGCTTCCTAAGACACAGAGCTACCTGAAAGGCAGGACTCCTCAGATCGAGGATAGAAGGTCTCCATTTATGGGATGTCTTCAAGCAGATCGTGGAGTAGAGGCCCCTGGGTTGAGGGGGGGGGGTGTCACAGGGCAATCCTGGTTCAAGGACAAGTTGAATTTCATGGCCTTTGTGGTTCCTTACATTATAGTTTTAAGATTCTGTGCTTCTGATGGATGGGGCCTTTTTATATCCAATCACCCTTCAGCCCCTAAGCCCCAGGATGAAACAGACAGACATCAATGGGTCAGGCAGAATGCCTGCCTGCTGAGTTGTGTGCAGGCTTCTGAATATGGGAAGCATAAGTCAGAGAAAGTACAATTGTGTCCCTTTATGCAAAATGAAGGTTCTTCTGAGCAGTGACTAATAACCATTGAAGCTTTGTTACCTCATTTATACTTAGATCTTTGGATTTCTTTCAATTGTTTATACTCTGTTAGGGTAGGGACAAGACAATGCTGGAATTTCATTGGCATAAGATAACTCCCTCTGTCAACGCAGCTTGGCACCTTCTATTTGACTTGGACTCTCAGAGTTGCTTGGGGAGTGGACTTGCCCAGGATCATTCAACCACTATGTGTTAGAGGCCCAATTTGAACCCAGGTCTTCCAGGCTCCAATATTTGCTCTCTAACCACTATTCCATTCAATGTCTTGTGTTAATAATTAGGCAGTAATCACTAATAGAGTTCATGATTATGACATCATTTTTAATAATTGTGATTCCTAAATTATACGTCTGCAGTAAATGGATCTTTGAATTTGTGCTCAGTTATCCAAGCCTTGGAAATGACTGACATCCCAGCAGCGACGGCCACACTCATGGCTACGACGTAAGTTGGAGCCTAATGGTTGGGAGGAAGTGAGCAGCCTTGGAAGGCTTAACCTCAAATCCCAAGCTCAGAAAGTTATTGCAGTATCCACGGGACTCCCCATCATGGGCAGCCACACAGGTCGAGATGCACGTCAGGGAGCACCAGTTAGACTTGTAAAGATACCCTCACAACTGCATTAGGGCCGAGGCCCAGAGCTGATGCAGGCATGAACTGAGAGACGCCCTCGGCCCCAGCAAAGTCTGCTCCCCGGGGGGTCTTGTGGCCTAACACGGTGTCAGCACTAGGTTGTGGCTCTGCTGGTTATTCTATTCTATTGCTCTATTTTTCCAGCTGAAAGATGATGACATCTCTAACAGTTTTCTGATTAATAATTCATGATTGCTTCCCAGAAGGTTATTTCTGGATGTTTTGCCCCTTTCCTCATTTTCATTCATTCACTATTCAGTCATCCTTTCGCTTTACCTGAAGCTATAAAGCAAGTGGGCAGCGTCTCCCTTGGAGAGATCCTTTCATCCAGGGTTAAGGTTTCTTGACCTTTTTTATGTTCTGGACCCCTCTGACAGTAGGCAGGTGAAGGCTATGGAGACTTTTTCAGAATCATGTTTTTAAATGCATTAAAATGAAATACATAGGGTTACGAAGAGAATCAATTATATTGAAATACACTAACCAAAATAATTCTTCTTTAAAGTTCAGAGACCCCAAGTTAAGAAGTCATGCTTAGTTCATTAATGAAGAAGCTGACTGAGCATGTGATGGGCGTAGACAGACTGTCCTGGCAGCATCGTTTCTTTAAAAATAGGATCTGAGTCCAGTTACCTTAAAATAATCTCCAGTTTGGAGAAAGTCTCCTCGTCTTGTCACAGACTATCTCTTCCCTGGACAGGCTGCCCCTTTCCACCTACCACCCTGCCCTGCCCCTTCCCCTAAATGTGGATTTTTTCTTGCTGGACACTTCTAGCATCGTGGTTATTTGCTGCTTACCTGCCTGTAACATAAGAGTCAAAAACAAAGTAGCTTCATAAAGGGAGATGCTGCCCTTCCTTTGTAAAGATCAGATCTTCTGGCAGCCTTGCTGAATGGTTGTGCTGTGTCACTCTGACCCCACCCCACACGGCACACTGAGAAGGAATGATGAGAAGGTGATGAAATCTAGACTTCAGGCCAAGGGCCACCTCTCGTCAATGCCTCTCACTCAAGGCCCAGATTCCCCAGGCAAAGTGGGCAATACATCCTGGAATCACAGAAGGGACCTCTGAAGACGTCTAGTTCAATCTCCTGATTTTACAGATGAGGAAACTGAGGCCCCCAAAGACTTCTCTAAGACTGCCTAGGTGATAAGTGTCATAAACAGGATTTGAATTCAAGCCCTTTGAGCCCAGAACCAGGATTCTCTTCACTATATCGTGATGCCTCCTGTATCACATACCTTGGGACATCCAATTATAACCTTATCTCTCAGGTGACTATGATCCCAATGAATCCTTGACCATTCTTCTCATCTCCCCCAACCCCAACTCCCCACCTTGAGTTAAGCACCTTCTCTTGTGTGTAGCAAAATGCACCAGTAATAGCACTATTGTCTTCAGCATTTGGTAGCTGGTTTACTTCTTCTGCAAAGGTCTCTAAGTCCCCAAAGCAGCTGCCAGACATTGGGACATTTAAAACCTCTTAACCTTCCTTTGTTCTTGGCTAACCAAGCCGGGCATGAGCCTGGAGATGGGTGAATTGTACATCTCTTCGTTTGTGGACCAGCCTAGAAGCTGAAAGAGATATGTGCTCAGTCTGGCAGAGGTGATGAATGATTTGGCTCAGAAGCGCTTCCTTGTTTTAGGGTTATGATTGTTGGTTTGGTTTGGTTGGGTTTGGGTTTTATCCAAATCCCTGATTTCATCGGTTTAAGGAAGTCCCATTGAGGAAAGGGGCTCTTGGGTGGCCAATCTGATTCTTATCCTGAAGAGTTGCCTAGAGCCCTGAGGACATAAAAGACTTCACCAAGGTCAGCCATGGCAGCTTAGTGGCAGATGAAGGTCATTTACCAAGATGAAAAAATGTCAGCTTCTGGAGGGCAGGCATCATTTTCATATTTTACTCCATAATATTCTCAGTGATTGGTACTGGGACCATTGGTTTAGGAACTCCTGGTGAGCAATGATAAGACAGTTTGGGGAGTTGTCTGGGACATAGAGAAATTAAGTATTTGGCCAGAAGCCCCCAGCCCAGGATCTGTCAGAGGCAGAATTCTAACCCAGGTCTCCATGACTCTTAAGCCAGCTCTCCATTCAGAGTTCTCTGTGCCCCATGCTTTCCCTCATAACAGGCACTTCAGAATGCTGGTTGGCTTCACATGAACCAAGAAACAACTTGGTGTGGTGTTTACAGGCCTGGGCTATAATGGAATGAGGAAGAGCTGGGTCCATTTCCTGCCCCAGACATTTATTTGCTGCCCTCCTCTGGGCTTCTCCTTCTATCATACCTTCCCTCCCTCTTTTTCCACCCCCCTCCTCTGCTTTTCAGCTTCCTCTTAGGTGTGGTTTCCCCCATTAGATTGTAAGTAAGCCCCTTGTAGGCAGGAATTGTCTTGTTGTTTTTTGTTTTTTTTGGGGGGTGGGGGGATTCTCAGCACAGTATCTGGTACATAGTAGGTGCTTAATAAATGTTTATTGACCCACTCACTGTGTGATCCTGGACAAATTACTTAACCTCTCTGGTCCACACCCCACCCCAACCATGGAGTGAATGGGTTGGACTGGATGGCCACTGAGGTCCCTCCCAGCTCTAAATCCACAACCCCATGACTTGAATTACTAAGGTATAGAGGGACGACTGCCCTAGGGACCGAGTTCTTAAAATCACAGATTTTTTGAAGAATGGAAGAATGAAAATCTAAGTGTTTTCTTCATAAAACTTTCCCCTCCCCATAAAGAACCTTGGTTCTTTCCTCTCAGCCCTTTGTAGTTTTTCCACATTCTCTTATATTACTGAGGCCCTAAATGGAAAATGCCTTCTCTCAAGAGCCTGGATTGTGCCAAGTTAGAGGAAGGATTATTTCCCATGTCTCGTGTATTATTTTCCTAGTTCTATACCTTGATGTCATATGAACACATTAAAATCACAGCAAGTCAAGAAACTCCATTAAGCCCCTACTATGCACCAGGCACTGTGCTAAGCTCTGGGGATACAGAGAAAGGCCAAAAACAATCTGTGCCCTCTGGGAGCTCACAGTCCAGTGGGGGAGGCAACGTACCAACTATGCACACATGAGATACCAAATGAAATACAGGATCACAAAGGAAAACAATTCTATTGAAATACAGTTGTCAAAATATTTTTTAAAAACAAGTTCATGGACCTGGGGTTAAGAATCCTTGGACTAGCTGACCCTATCCCAAAAGGCTATGATTCTGTAACACTTCAGGGAATTTCTTAAATCCTAATCCTTTCCTTGGGTGAAAATCTTGCTTGCAGACTTAAGAAGGCTCTCCTCAATCACATAAGGTGATTAACTACCAAATGGAAGGAAGCCCAGCACTGAGCCTGAGGAGTCCTGCTCACCATGTCCACGCAGGGAGCCACCTTTCGGCCCTACCGGCTGGTCCAGCTGGTTGTTCCCACATCCACCTGGCAGGAGATGGAACCAGAGGATGCACACTGTAACTTCCTGGCTCGTGGATAAGAACATCCCGTTGGGCAGACTGGAAAACTTTCCTCAAAGAGGCACCGATTGTTTTCTTGTTTACACAGACCTTTTTATCTCCCTATCTCTTTTAGAAGGAAATTAAGCCTCATGGAGGTACAAAGGCATGTGAGTGATTACCTGTTCCCTCACACACAGAATGATCCTGGACAATTGGTTTCTGTATCTATAACTGCTAGAGGTGTATGACCTGGTTCAGCCTTTTCTGGGATAGGCAACACCTTTGCCTTTGGAACCTAGGATTTTTCTGCATTAATAGCTAGTAACTCTATGGTGAGACCTTCCATTTCTGCTGATCCTAAGGCATGTCACATTGGAAGAGTAATTTAAACAGATGATAAGGGAAGTCAACAGTACCAGAGAAACGATATACACAATAACTACAACATTATCAATGGAGAGGACAAAAAATAAAATCAGTTCCTATGCTATTATAATCACCAAATTTGCCACCTCCATACTCTCACCCCATCCAAAGGTATCAGAAAATGAACCTTCCTTCCTTCTTTACAGAGGTGGGTGATTACGGGTGTGAAACACAACATATTCTGTCACATCCAGTTGTTGCATTGATTGGTTTTGTTCAACTGCCCAGGTTGGAAATAGAGAAGGTCAAAGATCCCATGTCAATCAATAAAAAGATAAGGCCATGGGTGACCTCTGTACTTCCAACCTGGGTCAGATAGGGAGAGCCAGACTTTAAAAAAAAAGAAGAGTGTTAGCTATGATGATAATGATGGATGGTGGTGTTAAGATTGAGGAGGAAGTATGCTACTCACTTCTGAGAGAGAGGTAATGGACTCGAGCTACTCTAGAAGACATTCATTTATCAAGATGGTCAATGGCTGTATTTGCTTTTGGTGACTGCATGCATTTATTGCAAGAAGAGCTTTTATTTTTATTTTTAGTGGAGGAAAAGTTGACAGTTATGGGAGATAACAATAGCGATATTCGAGAAGAAAAGAAAAAGCATCAATGAATCACTAAAAATATGCTGGAGAGAGAAGAGGGAAGTTCATAAGAGGTCACAGACAAGCAAGGTGGTGTTGCAACTACTGTGTTGAATTGGAAATATTCTTATAAAGAGCAATCTATTCATGGTGGAGAGTCATTACGTCATGTGTAGCCCTATTTTTCTGCTATTTGCGTGGAAGAATATTCAGATTTGTTGATGTTTGTCAAGTTAAGAATGATAACAATGATTTTTTTAAAAGAAAGGGCTTCTACATTACTGAGTCAAAGTTTCCTTTAAGGGATGCCTTTAGTTCACTACTGCCCAGGGCACATTTTAACAAAACAATCTTGGTCCAGCCTCAAGTGAGCTCTTTGCCAGTGCTTAAAGGTCTTTTCTTTTTGCTGTGGTTCCCATCATCTATTTCTGTCCTTATATTTCCTAGAATGTCTCTTGATTCTTTTGGGGGCCGTGAATCATGCTAATTTTAAAAAGTATGCAATATTGATGGCAATGGGAAGAAAAAAAGCACCATGACTTAGGGAATGGAATTGTAGGATTATGCAGTTCAACTCAACAAACACTTGGTGACTCCTTCTCTCTTCATTATTCTGGGTACTGAGAATATAAAACTTAAAATGAAACAGTCCTTGCCCTAAAGGAGCTTATGTTCTACTGGAATGATACAGATAACTGGGGAACATAGGGCTGTGCTGAGGGTCAGGAAGAGCTGAGTTCAAATCCCACCTTTGAAACTTCCCAACCTGATGAAGGTCATTGAGCCTCCATTTCCTCATCAGTAAAATGAAGGAGCTGGAATACCTGACCTCTGAGGGCTCTTTTCGGCTGTAGATGTGTGACCTGCAGCCTTCACTTTACAGTATTTTGTGAGGATCAAATTAGATGATGTAATGATAATAGTAGTTAGCATTAATGTAGGGCTTTAAAGTTAGCTAAGTGTTTTACAAATATAATTTCATTTGATCCTCATAACAACCATGAGAAGTAGGTGTTAGACTTATCCCCATTTTACAGATGACAATGGTTAAGTGACTTGCCCAGGGTCACATAGCTAGTAAGTATCTGAGGCTGCATTTGAACTCCTGACTTGAGGTCCAGCATTCTGTCCCCTATACCACTTGGCTGCCTTATGGATGTAAAGTACTTTGTAAACCTTACTTTTCTATATAACTGCGTATATAGGTAAGTATAAAACAAGATTTTTAGAGGTAGAGGAGAGCATTAGCAGCTGGGGGAATTTGAGAACTTAGAGACCATGGAGTTCAACCCATTCCTCCCCCTACAACAATCCCAACAAAGTATTATCAACCCTTTCCTCAAAGGCTTTAAATGTGGGAAAACCCATCACTTCTGGAGGTAGCCCTTTCCATTCTGGGACAGTTCCAATAATTAAGAAAACTGATTGACACATCACCCCTGGGGTGCCTTCACGTGGCAGGGATCGGGTTTGGCTGGATGCCCGAAACCATTCAGGAAATTGGCAACTCAGTCAGTTAAATCTTTTTAAGGCATACAAGTAGTGAGTGCCAAGATTTGGGTTCAAGATTTCCCATCTTACTGTGCATCTAATCTATTTCCCTGGAATTTTTTTTGCCTTAAACCCACTTCAATCAGAATTGTATCCACTGAGCCTCTGAGGCCTGTGTCCACTAATCATGAATAGGTGAGAGGAGTACACTTGTTGATAGACCCTGTATTCACAAAGGCAACAGGGCACCTTACTGACATGGTAGACTGGAAGGTCTATGGGCCTGAGGAAAAACATGGAAACCTATGCACAATCTATATACCCTGAAGTGACAGAAAGACTTCCCTCAATGATAGCCCACTAGCCCAGAGCCTTGAGCTCCAGAGAAGCTTCTAGAAGGAAGGAGACTGTCCAAGCTCCCAGCTGCATTGTCTCCCAGCTGATTTTGGGATGGGGAGTTGCTAACACATTGCGACTCAAGAATGATGCTCCCAAAGATGAATTCTTCATGTGAAGAAAATCGATGCCTTACATTTCGCCCTCTGTGGGATTTTCCTGGACTCACTCCACCTTCTCTTTGTTCTTTGGATATTTTGCTCTTGAATTCAAATCTTATTTTCTTCCCTCACCTCCTAGATAGGCTTATAGACTTACGGCTTTGATCCGAGAATAAGTTATACATTATGATTTGGTCCTGGGACCACAGAGATGGGAAAACTAGCGTGGCATAATGTGTTCAAGTCAAGAAGACCTGTGCTAGAGTCCAGTCTCTGCCACTGGCTGGGTAACCATGGGCAAGTCCCAGCTTCTCTGACCTCTCATTTCCTTATTTGTAAACCTGGAAAATAATACCTAACATATTTACTTCATAGGATTTTTGTGAAACTCAAATGAGACTTGGCGAACATTAATGAGTTATGCAAATATCAGTTGTTACTTTTAATTACTCTTTTGGATTCCTGAGACAGGATAATGTTGGGCTCACAGGTCCCTTTCAAACTCTCAAAGCTTATGCTATCTGCCGGGCTGGTAGACACTCCCCCCTCCTCTTGATCACACTTGAATCCCTAGTACAAGCTGCTCCCCTCCTCCCTGCTCTCCATCTACAGGGTAGGGACATGCCACTTCCAAGTAATGAAAGCACTTTTAAAAAATGAGTTTTAGCTTTTTCCAAAGTCAAAAGGGAGTTTCCCCTACCAGTGAGACTTCTTGAGGTTTTCCTGTCGTTGGTTCTGTGTTCACCCATCCTGTGAGAGCTACTTTTGCACTTCGATGCCTCCACAAAGATTTGAAGTACTCTTTTGCATTTTAAAAACAGAATCAGACTTATCAAGTGCAAGTGACAGATATTTCCTTTTCCCTAACTCCTATTATATTAGCTCATTTACTGCATTCCTCTAGTTATTTGTTTTTGGAGTTACTAAAATCTGTTTTATTTTAATGATTTCCTTTGGAAAGACTTTACATTAATGGAATTATAGGGTCCAGATGACTGCCCATTGTCTGGACTAAATAAATGGAGGGATGGCCCACAGAAAGGGTACCCATTGGTGGATCTGTTCACTTTGTACCAATTCATGCAAAGTCATTTTAGGTTTCTTTCAAAGCATCCCCGTGATCATTTCTTATGGCACAATATTATTCCATACATTCATATGTCATAATCTGTTAATCATTCCCCAAATAATAGCCATCCCCTTTTAGTTTCTAAGGCTCTGCCACCACAAAAAGAAGTGCTATAAATATTTTTGTATGTATGAAAAGTCCTATCTTTGAAGACCAGTGTTCTTCTTGTGGTGAGCTATGTCTGCAAGTCATGGAATGCCACAGTCTGTGAACACTGACAAATGCCCAGAGGCCAAGGGAGAAGAACATGGTGGGTGTGAGCAAGTTGGGACGCATTATAAACAAATAGCCACACAAGAAAAGCAGTGTAAAGGATGTCAGCAGAGAAATGTCTGACTAGAGAAACAAACAAAAAAATGGGCCGGTTACCCTCAATGGTGGCATAAGAGGGGGTAAGTAATGACCAGCCCTTATGCACCACTGCTAGATTCATAGTGTCAACATTTATTAAGTGCTGACTATACCTGGAACTGGAGAAACAAAGAAAATGAAAGGATCCCTGCCTTTAGGGAGCTTGCATTCTACCAGGAGAAACAACATGTATGCTTGGAGGAATATATACAAATGAAATTCAAGATAATTTTGGTGGGAAAGGGAATAAAGAATGCCCCCAGCCCTTCAGTGGACCCCCAACAGGAAACTTATTGAAGAACATAAACAAAGGTGCACACAGGATGAGGAAGCATGGACTTTGGTCTGTAATATTGTTGTTGTTGAGTCATTTCAGTCACGTCCTGACTCTTCATGACCCTATTTGGGGTTTTCTTGGCAAAGATACTGAAGTGGTTGGCCATTTCCCTCATCAGCTCATTTTACAGATGAGGAAACTGAGGCAAACAGACTTAACTGACTTGCCCAGGGTCACACAGCTAAGTGTCTAAGGCTGGATTTGAAATCAGAAAGTTGAGTCTTCCTGACTTCAAGACCAGCATTCTATCCACTGTAGTGCCACCTAACTGCCCCAATCTGTAACATTAGAGACATAGCCATAAGATTCCAGATTCATGGGTATATATATTCTGATGTGTTCTTTATTTTTTATTATTATGACCTTAAAAATGCCAGCAAACATGAACATTTCCATACGCAAAGAATAATTGGAAAAGGGATTGTGAATGACACCATGACTACTCTCATAGATCTGTGATCACATTGGTAAAAGCATCCTCTCCAAAAGTGCAGATTGCCACCCATCCATACCTGATGATACCACTGAACTAGACTTTTGTTCATATCCTTTAGTACAGCTTGGTTTATAATCATCACAATAATTATTTCCTTCTGTTCTTTCTAAATAATGAAATCATTACTCATAATAAAAAAATTTTCTAACCCTTCCCCCCTTGTAATAAATCAGTATCATCAATCGACACCTTGACACTATCTGAGAATGCATGTCTCATTCTGCAGCCTAGTGCTTATCTTTCTGCTAAGAGGCATCTAGCATATCATTACCAATCTTCTAGCATGGTAATTGATCATTGCATCGATCAGAGTTCGTAAGTCTTTCTCGTACAAAGTTGCAGTCTTTCTGTAAATAGTTCTGCTAGTCCTGCCCACATTGTTCTGCATCAGTTCATAGAAGTCCTCCCAGGTTTCTCTGAGGCCATTCTCCTTTGCCATTTCTTGTGGCACAATAACATCCCATTATATTGTCGATGCATGTTCCAAAGCAGACAGTGAGCAAGTTGCCTCCTCATTACTCTGGTGACATCCAGAAGGCTTTAAGGGAAAGATCTGAAGAAAAGCAAGAAGTAGATTCTGGGTGAAAAGCAAACAATAATTTTTAGGTTTTACAAATTTTCATTCCAGGCAGAATTCCTGGGTCACCAGTGTGTGATTTACCATTCTGTGGCTTCCTTTTCTCTCATCCTCAGGATGAAACCATAATTTTTAATTTGAAGTGAAATCCTTATATTTTCCATCAGAATTAAACTGAATCAACATTCATAAGTCTAAGCTCCAATCAAAAGCATCCCCTCTCTGCTTAATGAATTCTGAGGGAAAGTCAGTGCTCTAGCTGTGTGTGTAAAAGGCTTTAAAATTCTTGGGATTTTTTTTCCTATTTAATGAATTCTAGTAGATGAAAACTTAACATTTACCAGCTGCTGAGGGATTAGAAAAGCTTTCTTTTTCAATAATAGGAAACTTTGTTTACAGAGGACTCAGCAATCTTCATTAAATTACTTTTCGTTGAACATGAAAGAGTCTACATTTACCTTTGTGGGAATAATCTTATACACACAAAAATAAACTCATTTACAGATTAATCTTCCCTTCTCTCTGAATATAGCTTTCGTTGAACAGCAGAAGCAGCTAGATGACAAAGTGGAGATAACACTGGCTTTAGAATCAGGAAGACCTAAGTTCCAATCTACCCTGACATTACAAGCAAGATGACCCTGGGCAAATCACGCTATCTGCCTCAGTTTCCTCATCTGTAAAATAGTTGTACTTTCCAGAGATAGTATCTGTAAGTCACTTTGCAAACTTTAAAACATTATATAAATGCTTCTCCTCCTCTTCCTTCTTTCCTTCCTGATTGGTCTCCCCATCTCCACCCATCTCTTCTCTACTCCATCTTCCGCATAGCAGCTGTGTTGTCAGGCAAAATGGTCTCCTTAGCACTTAGTTCAACAAGTGCCCTTGAAGAGTTTGTCTTTTGTTTGCTTTGAGTAATTCAGCTATTTCACTGAATCTTGCTAAGTGCAAAGCCCCAGGCCCAAACCCCTATTAGGTGTAACATTA
>CM053623.1:15314137-15330513 GCA_028646595.1 Phalanger gymnotis
AAGGGCTGGCCCAGAGTCACGCACGCCACCACAGCTGTGGGTGAGAGCTCCAAAGAGCAGCTGCAGTTTGGGGAGGAGACATCCCCAAGGGAACTCTGTTTGTTTGTTTGCTTTAGGACTTTACTAACTAAAGCATGCTGATGCCTCAGGGTACTGGGAAAAAGCCTGCAATGGCAGTGTGCTGCTGAAGAAGTACTTTATTTGGACACTTTGTATTAGCTAAAGAGATTAACTTGCTTTGACCTAGGGGTGGCATTTGAATTGTAAACAAGTATTTTGGGAATGATTGATTGAAGAGATTATTTTGCTGGGACCTAGGGGTGGGTCATGTTTGTATTATAAACGAATATTTGGGAATGTCACTGAATGATATGTTTCACTTTGTTGCGAATGATATGTTTTAGTCTCCTGTGTAATTGGATCACAATGTATAATGGGTCAATATATGTTCTAGGATACATGACTGATTAGATTATGTATCCTAAAACAAGGGGTGGAGTGTGTTGGCAAGCAAAATGGGCTCCTTAGCACTTAGTTCAACCAAGTGCCCTTGAAGAGTTTGGCTTTTTTCCCTTTGAGTAATTCAGTGTATTTCATTGAGCCTTACGAGGTGCTAAGTCCCAGGTCCAAACCCCTATTAGGTGTAAAACCTTAGTGGGTGTGGATTGGCAACTAAAGTGGGGCCCAAGGTGGGGATAACTCCAGGGAGGGCCTGGTTTACATGTCTGGGACAGCAGAAGCTTTTAGACCACGTGGGTTTGTGACGATTCTAGGTCATGTGGGTGTGTCGCATGTGTGACTCACCCCTGACACTGAAAAAGATTTAAAACCAGGGGTTAGACTTCTCTTCTTTGGAGCTCTACCTGCAACAGTGGTGGCATGCCACTCTGGGCCAGCCCTTGTTCTGAGCTCCCGGGCTGAACCTAGATGTTGGTAACTATGAATTGTATTGGGTCTGTCTGTTGATGTTTGTAATTTATTTGTATTTTGTTCTGAAGTTCTGGGTGCTGGCTTTTTCCCTGAACTAAGTGAATGATATTTGTATGCTGAATTAAAAGTAAGCTTGCCAACCCCTTCACCTTGCTTTCCTTAGTTAAGCAGATCAAAAGAACCTGTGCTGTTGGCAGCTTTCTGGGTGCTGACTGTGAGTGGATCTTACACCCCCACAGAAGCTTCTAGCTGGACTGTTGAAACAAGGGGTCAGGTGAATAAGTGCCTTGATTAAATTCAACAGTCACTTATTGAGTGTCTTATTTGCAAGGTACCACACTACAAAGCAAAATAGGGGCTAACATTCTAAAAACAATGACCAAGCTACTTACCTCCTTAAGTTCTGTAAGATATGGGCAAACATCCACAGCTGTTGGTTTTTCTCTGAATTTCCACAATACCTTATTGTCACAGACATCTCTTTTAATGGAGAATAAAAAATGACAGGTTCATCAGAGGATGACAGAATCTTAAAAATCAATTGGGTGGTTCAAATGAAAGAGGTTAAAATTAAAAAAAAAAGTTTGAAAAAGAGTTCCAAATGAAAAAGAGTTCCCCATTCAAAGGCTCCCTCACCCCACCCCCCACCCCCAGCGCCAGTAAGACATTCCTGGCAGGGGGAGAAATCAGGTGATGAAATAAATGCCTCGTTAGAGATTGCTACATCTGTCTGTCCGTGATGCTATTTAGATCTCGGTCCCTCTCCAAATGATGGTGAGCAAAGAAGCATCAGTGCTTTCGATATGCAGGGTCATAAATCCCTCTTGTGGCTCAGTAGTTTTCCCTTATAATATGCACAGGAAAATGAGCACATATTTCCAAATGCCTAAATGATGAGTGTGTATGTTGGCTGTCTCTGGGAAACAGGGTTTCCCTTCATGATTTTGTCAAGTTGAGACATTCATCTTTGGAGCCTTTAGCCCCCTCTTTCTGCAGTTGTTTCCTTCTACAAGGGTAATCCCCATCCTGCTCTCTGGTAGGCATGAATCAGGCGTTAGTAGTGGAGGCATTTCTAGTGAGATCAGAGCAGAGTACTGTGGATTTCAAGTCAGTTGACCTGGGTTCAAATCTTATCCTTCCCACTGTGGCCATGTCTGAGAGTCCACATCTTTGGCCCCCTCTGTGGCCTTGGGCAAGTAACTTAACCACTCTTAACTTCAGTTTCCTTGGTCTAAGTTGGGGACATTGGACTCAATGATCCCTAAGGTCCTCCCAGGTCTAGATTTCTGCTCCTATAACATAATTGAATGTGACTCTGCTATAAGAAAAGATGAATACTCTGGAATGCAGGGAAATGTAGGGAGACTTGTTGAAAGGGATGCAGAGTGAGGAAAAAAGAGTCAGGAGAGCCATGTAATATATGTGATACAGGAGGAAAAGCCCTGACTCTGGAGTCCTAAGACCTAGGTTTGAAACCTTTCTATCCCTATATAGGACCTGTTGGACCTTAGGAAAGGAACGTAACCTGTTATGGCTTCAGTTTTCTCTTCTGTAGAATAAGAGGGTTGAACAAGACAGTCTCCCTCCAGCCCTAGGTCGGGGAGCCTACGATGCCACGGCAGTCTGGGCAATGATGGTGATCCTGTAAATCCTAACCCTGAAAAGCAGTTGAACTCTGATGAATTATGACCAAGTCTTGGTCCTGGAAAACTCATAAGGAAACATTCTTTCTTCCTCTCATTGGTGGGGAGTGATGTGGAATGCAGTCTACAGAATCAAATGTGGTCGCTGTATCAAATGGCTTTGTTTAGATGCTTTTTCTTTGTTGCTAGGAAGGCTTTCCATTGTAGGGGTGAGTTAAAGAGAAGGACTGTGTCTAGAACAAAAGATAACAAGAATGAAAAGCATTACAAAAAATAAAATAAAATATTACAATGAAAAATAAGGTAAAGTAAAATGAGCGAAACATGGATATTAACATAAACAAAGACATTATTGCCATGCTTTGTTATAAATTTGTCAGATAAAAAATGAAATAGGTACTTAAGTTTTACTTATGCTTGAATAATTTTGATTTTATTCTATAAAATCAAGTTAACATTTGAATGTAATGACCCTTTTTTATTGCTGAAATGAAGGGGGCATTTTTGTGGGGTTCCATTTTCCTAGAAATGTTTTTAGTCTAATTTGTAAAAGACAAATAACTCCTTTTTAGAGTAGGGGAGTGACTCTAATCAGCCCTGTTCAGAGGCATGGGTAAGGGGCTCCTTAGATCTCTGGGCAGCTTCCCAGCATCCTAATTCTGCATCTATAAACTGCTTAGGTTAGCAGATAGGTGGAACAGTGGATGGACTGCTGCACCTGGACTTAGCAAGACTCCTTTTTGTGAGTTCAAATCTGGCCTCAGACACTTAGCAGCTGTGTGACCCTGAGCAAGTCACTTTGCCCTGTTGCCTCAGTTTCCTTATCTGTAAAATGAGCTAGAGAAGGAAATGGCAAAGCGCTCCATTATCTTTGCCATGATAACCCCAAATGGGGTCATGAAGAGTTGGACACAACTGAAAAATGACTCAACAACAAAGCTGTTCAGGTTATATTTCTTATTCTTTCTACAGTCAGCTGTATAAATCGTCCACAGATCCTTAATGTGATCAAGTTGCCATCAGAATTCTTGCCTTGTTTACTTCAATGGTATTTTAATCTCCGTGATTTGAATTCCAATGCATTATTAATGTATCTCTCTCTCTCTCTCTCTCTCTCTCTCTCTCTCTCTCTCTCTCTCTCTCTCCATATAGGTGGAGAACAGACCAAAATATTATGGAAGAGAGTACGTATTATACTGTTCTTTATTTTAATAATTTAAAATGTAATCAGTTGGTGTGTCATACCGTATGTTCTTAAATATTAAATATTAAAATATTCTACAATTTATGAGTTCTTTTCAAAACGGCCATACTATAAGAATCTAACAATCAAGAGTAAATGTAATCAGACTTCTTTGTGCTAAATTTTCTTTATGGTCTGCAGGTGCTGGCTTTCTTTCCATTAATGCTGGAAGGGGAAATGCCTAATGTCAGGTTATTTTCAAAATGGGCAGCGACTGAGCGTTGTTGCCATCTGGACTTTAATATGGCCCCTGTACCATAACTGAGGGCTGATAGTAATCCTTTATTTCATTTTCACTCAAATTGAAGGTAAAACTCTGGATTGTCTGACATTCTGAGTGCAGTGAAATCGATAGACACCCCACCTCTGATACTTGCTATCTGTAGGACCTTGGGCAGATCACTGCCCCATCTTGGGCCTCGGTTCCCTCTTGAGGAAGAGATGAAGGAGACTTGTACAAAGGGATGCAGAGTCAGGAGAACAATGGGAGTCCAGGAAAGTGCCCTGACTCTGGAGTCCCAGGACCTGGGTCCTACACGTGTGTAGGACCTATCTGACCTTAGGAAGGAAATGTAATCTCCCCTGGCTTCAGTCTCCTCTTCTATAAAATGAGGCTCTGGCTGAATTCTCCAAGGCCACATGAGTGAGGTTAAAAAAATGTAATTGCTCTATGCTGTGTAAGAGCTGCTATATGCTATATACTGCTATAAATGCTTTGGTATATATGGGGACTTTCTTGTTATCAATGGCCTCCATGAGACAGAAGGCCAGTAATGGAGTCTCTGGGTCAAAGGACATGGATATTTTCGTAACTTTATTTGCATAATTCCAAATTGCTTTCCAAAATAGTTATACGGATTCACAGCTCCACCAACAATGCATTAGTGTACCTCTCATCCCACAATCCCTCCAACTCTGACCTCTTTTGTCTCCTCTTTTGTCATCTTTGCCAATTTTCAGGATACGAGGTGAACTCTTAGGGTTCATTTGACTTGCATTTCTCTCTTGGTGATTTGGCTCATTCTCCCACACGATTGTGAACAGTTTCCAATTCTTCTCTTGGGGCCTGTTTTTTCATACTCTTTAAATACTTTTTGGAGAGAAGCTTTTCATTTCATACACACACATACATATGCACACATTATATACTGGTATGTCCCAATTAGTATGAATAGGGAATCCCACAAAGTGGTCAAATGTATTTTAATTTACATTGCTTGAAGTTATAATTATGTAGTCCCAACCCAATGGAAGTATGTAGTGCATCTTCAAATGAAGCAACCACTTCACAGGATGTGTGGTGTGTACATGGATACATATACATGCATAGATATGAACTGTCTTTTATAAATACATATATATATATATGAAATCTGTTCATTGTTTCTATGTCTCGAATACCAAGCCCTTATCAGAGAAATTTGACATAAAGGTTACCCCTTTCCCTTCAATCACTCCCCTTCTTCCCAGGTGCATTAACTTTGTGCAGGAGCTTTTTGGTTTCATGTTATCAAGTTGCCCCCGGAGTGGCCCACTGGACAGGGACTTGGAATCAGAGACACCTGGGTTCAATTCCTCTCCTCAGCCACTTGTTGGCTATGACTTTGAACAAGTCACTTAGTTTCTGATCCTTGGTTTCTTCAGCTATGAGATACGTGTAATAGTAGCCCCTACCTTGCAGAGTAGTGAGATAATCCCCGTAAAGTGTTTTGTAAACCATAAAGAACTATAAGCTATTATTAGATAATAGCTATAGATGAGATAATAGATAAGAGCTATAGCTCTTATTATTTTCCATAATAGTAATTAAATTCCAGCTATTATTAGCAATAATATTATTATCAATAATATTATTATCAATAATAATAACAATGACAATGACAATGATATTAACAATATTAATAGTAACTAGTGATAGTAATGGCACCTCCCTCACTAGGTGAGGGTGGAATGAGCATTAAATCATCGATTTAGAGCTGGAATAGGACCTCAGGGAATGTCAGGGCCGACTCCCTTATTGTTTAAGGATAAAGAATCTGTTCCCAGGATATTAAGTGACTTGGCTAGTCATGCAACGAAGAGTCTGAGGCAAGATTTGAACTCGAGTCTCTCTTGTCTTCGGGTCCATGTCCTTGTCCACTCTACTACCCAGCTGCCTCATGAGACGAGGCATGTAAGGCTTTTTGCAAACTGTAAAAAACTGAATAAGTGTGAGTGGTTGCAATTATTATTTTGTGCCCCTCTCAGGCACATCAGGATGCTAGAACCACAGAGCCAGGCTCAAGCTCCACCAAGGAGACAAGAGTGCCCTTCATCACTTGCCCTCTTAGCTCTACCTTTTGGAAATTAATGGAGGGATTTCTCTTCAAGTCCATCTTTCAGGCTGAACCCTGGCCTTCTTTCCCTCCCTTCTCCTCTTAGGCAGTCGGGCCTTCATGACTAATAGCCCAATTACCTGTCCTAACCCAGCACTCCCTAATTAGAGCACTTAGATTTTTTTAACTTTACTCATGTGGCCTGGGAGAATTCAGCTACAGCCTCAAATGGCTTGGGTTTGAAAGCTGGCCTTGAGCCCTCAGCCCGGGACCACGAAGCCTCCTGACTTCTAGCCTGGAGCATCACTAGGGTGTTTGCCTCCCTTAGGGTTTAATCTGCAAAGCCAAAACACCAAGGTAAACTCAGATCCACCCTCTTCTCAGGAAAATTTGTTCTCATGTAAGGGAGGCCTGCCCTCCATGGGTTTCCTCATTATGGTGTCACTTGTTCTTGACTAACCCTGTAGTCTGATCAGAGCTGCCCATGGCACCAGTACAGTGTCTTTAGGAGGCAGAAAGGTGGGAAAAGAATACAGGGGCCCCTGTACACATTCAAGGAAACGCTGTTGAATCATCAGTTATCGATCACCAGAATTTCTCTGCTTGAGCTTCATCTCAAACTTCATTATTTACCTGAAGGTAGCTGTCAGCAAACCTAGGGACTTCAGAGGCCATTGAGTTTGAAGACAGGTGGTTCAGTAGATAGAATGCTGGGCCTAGAGTCAGAGACATCTGAGTTCAAATTCAGCCTCAGACACTTACTAGCTGTGTAACATTGGTCAAGTTACTTAACCTGATTGCCTCAGTTTCCTCATCTGTAAAGTGGTTATAATATCATCTACTTCTCAGGCTTGTTGAGAAGATAAAATAAGACAATATGTGTAAGATATTTTTCAAAACTTAAAGTTCCACATGAATTCTACTTTTCATTACCTACCATAATAACAGCACCAACCATACAGAGCGGGTGTGAGGACTGGATGAAATAATGTATGTAAGAGAAGGAAACAAGCATTTATTAAGGCTTTGCTGTGTGTCAGCTACACTGTGATTTCAGTTATTCCTTACAGCAGCCCTGGGAAGTTGTCCACTTTTTTACAGTTGAGTAAACTGAGGCAGACGGTGGTTAGGTCACCTTCCCAGACTCATACATCTAGTACATATCTGAGGCAAGCTCTGACCTCCAATATTCATGTCTTCAGGTCTCCTGCTCCATCCACTGTACTACTTGGCTGCTTCATGTAAACTTTACAAAGCTAAGTAAATGAGAATTTTATAATTATAATAATAATCATTATTATCCACTCCTATGTGCCATGTTGTGGCACAAGGGCAGCATGACCAGGGCAGAACTCTACTGAGTAGCAAAGTATCTTTGCCAACCCTGAAGGACTGTAAGAAAGGGAGGTCTTATCTCTTCCAGCCCTGACCTGTCTCTACAGTGCCCCTGCCTGGTGATCCTAGAATCATGGGTCTAGGCAGGGGTGGGGAACCTGTGGCCTCGAAGCCACATGTGGCCCTCTAGGTCCTTGGGTACGGTCTTTTGACTGAGTCCAAGTTTTACAGAACAAATCCTTTTATTAAGGGGATATGTTCTGTGAAGTTTGGATTCTGTCAAAGGGCTGCACTTGAGGACCTAGAGGGCCATAAGCTCCCCATCGTGGAGGGACCTGCAATTCATTATAAAGTTGAGGAAACTGAAGGTCTGAGAGATTGGCTTGCCTGAGGTCATCACACAGGTGGTATCAGAGGTTGGATCTACATTCACATCCTTTGACTCCAGAGCTGGGGCTCTAGGCCATGCCCTTCATTTTATTCGATGTCATAGAGAACCAAGGGGCTTTGAGTGACGTTCCCAAGTTAGGGGCTGAGCTGGGACAGGGTTCTCTCTGCCTCCTCAACCAAATCTCTTTCCACTGCATTTTGCCATTCCCTTCATTCATGATCTCCTCAATTAATGTTTGGATTATTCTCATACAGATGTTGTAGTGACCGATCGTTGACATTTTCCTGTTTGCCCCTTTTTTGTTTAGAGATGTCTAGTGAGGAGGAAGCCATTGCCTCTCATTGAGGCCCATTCTCCTTCTGATGGCTCTATTATTGGGAGCTTTTTTAACATTAAACCCGAATTTGCCTCCTGTAACTTCCCCCTCCCCCACCGGCTCCTGATTCCCCTCCTTCTGACCAGGTAGAACACATCCATCCTTGGTCATATGGCAGCCTTTCAAATACTCAGAGACAGCTCTTGTCTTCCCTATGAGCCTTCTCTTTCTTAGCATCTCCAACTGTTTTCAAGGATCCCCAGTGGTGAGTTTTTGAGTCCCCTCATGTTTCTGAACAACTTTGAATGAAAATATCAAAGACTCCCACATCAAAATCTTAGATGATATGGATTTAGGAGAGACAGCCTCTCTCCTAAATATAAAGATGATAGTCGAGGACGAGAGATGAGCCAGTCATGTGGCACCAGTGAGGGTTGACAGGTGGGCAGAGTGCTCCACTGGTACCCTGAAGACACAGAGAGAGCAAAGAATGTCTCCAGACACACTGGAAGGACCATCTGTTGGGAACTCATGAGAGAACAAGGGGGAATGGACCACGGTCTGCATCATTGGAGGGAACTTCTGAACTGATGAGATCACAGACCCAGTGGAGTATTGAGACAATAGGACAAAAGAGAATCCAAGACAATTTGAATGGGAGGAGCCTGTTCCAAAGATTCACCATAACTTATTATGTTCCCAGACCAAATTCTGACTTTAGTAGTTTCTAGGCAGATTTGACTAAACATACAAAAATGCAATGACAAATAGGTACAAATAGGGTATAGAATGCTTTCCCACACTTTGAAATAATAATAGCAACCAGTGTTTATTTAGCTCTTTAAAGTTTGTAAAGTGCTTTACAAATATGATCTCATTTTGTCCTCATAATAACCTTAAGAAGTAGGTGTTGTCCCCATTTTATAGATTAAGGAACTGAGGGTGAGAGAGAGTTAGTGACTTGCCCAGGGTCACACAATTAGTAAGCATCTAATGGAGAATTTGAATTCAGGTCAAATCCAGGGTGATATCTATTGTTCCACCAAGCTGCCTCGAGGAACTTAACTTTCTATCAAGAAACCAGTTCTTAGGGGAAAATTACTTTAGCCTATCCTATATAGACAGTCCTACTTTTAAAAAATTGACCATTTGAAACTACAGATTTCAGAAAAAAATTTAGCTGGTTCCAACAGTGAGCGGAAAGAACTAGGACTGAATTGACCAGGGCTGAATACGGTGTTCTGAATTTAGATTCCAAAACATTCATTGAACAGTGCAGATGAAGGAGACTCAGCACAAACATTCATGTGAAAAAAGACCTTGGTGTTTGAGTTAACCACAAAAAGATCTCAGGATTGCAATTAAGCACCAAACAACTAAGGGGTTTCAACTTAACATAAACTCACAGGAGCGAGCCACAGGATGGACGTCACTACTCAGAGGAGCTGGTAGGACTTAGGGCTTCATTAATGGGAATGTACTGTTTGCCGGCTGTCCAGACCATGGTACGCCTTTACAGGGACAACCCACAGAGACTTAGGCAGGCACCGTGCAGAAAAAAATGATCTGGGGCCAGAGTGGAGCAGCAGGCGGCCAGCAAAGTGACTGCCTTTGGGAAGGTGTATAGCACATTTAATGAGCCCCAAACTTCTCCCACCAACATCTTTCCTGTGAGGTTGTGAGACATGTGACCCATGAATACCCTAGCCTCAGAAGGATTAAAATTGAGGCTCACTCAAAGGGCAATGGAGGGGTGCATGATGGGTAGGGGCAGGCTGCAGCCCATTACAAAAGACAAACTGCCCAGGAGACCTGGGAGACAGGATATCCCCAAAGACCGAAAAAGACACTGGGCTGGCCACGCTTTGAGAGCGAGGTATCACCAAAGAGTAGCTTGTGTATGCTTTTGGTATCTTTACAGAAGTGGGGAAAAGAGCTGTGGTCTGTCCTTTGGCGCTGCTTTCAATTTGATGTCAAGGAAGAAAGTTGAAAAAGCCACCATACAGGGAGAGTGGGTCCTTATGTCTCCATCATCCTGGGAGGATATGGACAGAGTTTTCTTGCTTGGGCATGGGTGGGTGTCCATTTTAAGGTTGTAGGGAACTCCCAGTGAGGAATACCCCTCTGCCAATGCATATGAGCAACCATTCTGCAACTGAAAGCCTTAAGAGAGTTGGAGGTTGGGGTGGGGGGTGTCTATATAGAAGTTAAATGACTTGCCCACTACCACAGACTCAGCAAACCTCAAGCTGTCCCTCTCAATTGATGTCATTATCCTAGTTTGCTAATCAATTAATCAATAGGCATTTATTAAGAGCTATGTGCTTAGCTCTGGGAATACAAACACCAGAGTCAGTCTCTTCCCTCAAGGAAGAGGCAAATAAGGGAAGAGGGGATCAGAACAGGTAATGGATTGCCCAAGAGGCAGAGCAAAAAACCTTGAACTTAAGGGACCCCAGTCATCAGCCATAGGAGGAAGCAAAGCTAGGGAACAACGTTAGATGCTGAACCTGTGGAGTGTCTGTCTCTTGCTCTAACAGGCCAATGCCCTAGACTGGTCAGGGATGAGTAGGCTTCCCCTTCTCTCTACCACTAGCAAGGGAGACCTCATATGGAGTGAGATTCCACTTCACAGCCATTCCCCACCCCCACTTGAGAGCATGCCCCCCCACCCAGGGCTCTGGTTGGCTTTGAGCCATATTTGTTGTGCTGTGTTCTGACCATGGAGGCTCAGGCTGTAATGTTCTTCTCCTCTCCTAGGTTTCATGGGATCATCTCTCGTGAGCAAGCTGATGAGCTTCTTGGGGGTGCAGAGGGGGCCTATATTCTCAGAGAAAGTCAGCGACAGCCCGGCTGCTACACTTTAGCCCTAAGGTAAACTTTGTACCATTTGCAACATTGAAATGAGGGTCATTTACTATTTTTATTGCGTCTTTTCTTAACTCACTATGAACTGTTCATGAGGTATCTCGATGTAGGGGATAGAATTCCGGGCTTGGAGTCAGTAAGACCTCAGTTCAAATTCTACTAAATTTTGACACCTTAGTAGTTGTGTGATGTTAGACAAGTCACTCAGAGTCCCAACGAAGGTAATTAATGAATTCCCTAGGGCTTATCTACTAACTCGTAGACAAGCTATGATCCTCATGGAGGGTATTTGCACACCCAGTGTTCCTTGCACTGAGGAAATCACAGAACCTTCACCTACATTTCTGTAATATCAAGACCCATGATCACATCAGGGTAGAAACTCCCAGAGTGGGGACTCTCTCCACCAATGTAGGTCAGCAACTCTTGTATGACTTAGAATATTAAGAGAATTCCTGGCTGGCATTGAGAGATTAAGTGATTTGCTCAGGAGTCATATAGGCAATATGAATGAATGAATGGATAACATTGAAAAAGCACCTACTAAAGAGCCTAGCATGTGCTAGACAGGGTGCTGAGCACATGCAGATACAAATACAAAAGTGAGGCCATCCCAGCCTTCAAGGAGCTTACATTCTAATAATGAGAGACAATGTGTTTAGGAGCATTGTGGTCAAGCAAGAGTAAGGGCATAGGGATGATGACGAGGGCCATAGGGCAATTAGATAACATCCTCTTCCTTAAGCAATGGTTCTGTTGACCCAAATGTTGGTCCCAAAGCCAAGTGGTAGAAAAGGGAGTGGTATAGTTGGGTGGTGGAGGGAGGGGGCTAGCTCTAGTGAGGGCTTACCAGTTAGCATGGCCCCAGGGCAGAAGCTAGCAGGCTGTCCAGCAGGAGTGGTAGCCAGGGCACAGCAGGAAGATGTAGTAGGTGAGCTAGGGCTGGCTGAGCTCCCTTCAGTCATTAGCATGACTCAAACCCAAGTATTCCTGACTCTGAGACCACCTCTCTATTTGCTGCACCAATTCCTGCTTTTAAATGAATGTGTGTTCCATTTATCCCAACGGCATCTTTGCACATTTGAAAAATAGTCTGACATACATATATGTGTGAGACATATTATTTATTCAGCCCACAGAAGGCATATTTGCTTACTTATTATGCTAGTATTCATGCTGCATGTTGTGTTGGAGCTAAATAAAGATAAAATGACAGTCATGGACCCTTGGCAATAACTCCATGTACCCCACCAATTGAGAACCCCAGGTCTAGAGGCAGGAGGGTGGGTGTGCCAAATAGGGCAGGGGGGCACAGGGGTTCTAATACTCTAGAAGCAGCAGGATAGCCCACAGTAATGACAACAAGCCTCTGTCCCCTTCCTGCCCCCAGTTGTTTCTAAACCAGTCCTCAATGACAAAATACAACACCTATTCCTATTAAAAAAAACACTAGAGAGCATAGAAATAAATGGAGTCTTCCTTAAAATGATAAGTAGCATCTACCTAAAACCATCAGCAAGTGTTAAATGTAATGGGGATAAGCTAAAGGCATTTCCAGTAAGATTGGGGGTGAAACAAGGATGTCCATTATCACCACTGTTATTCAGTGTGGCACTAGACCAGTCCTCAGGTTGTTTGTAAGTTGGACCTGGTCCATAATGTGGTTCTTCTTTAAAGATGAGGTGAATGGTAATGCTAGCATTGTTTGCATGTCTGACTGCTGATTGCTGATTGCTCTTAATAATCCATTTCTCATCAAAGCTGATAATGAATTCTCTCATTCTCAAATATGCAGGTTTGGAAACCAGACCCTTAACTACCGGCTTTTCTATGATGGGAAACACTTTGTGGGAGAGAAGAGGTTTGAATCCATTCACGACTTGGTGACAGATGGCTTGATCACACTGTACATAGAAACAAAAGCTTCCGAATACATTTCCAAAATGACAACAAACCCTATCTACGAACACATTGGCTATGCCACTTTGCTTAGAGAGAAGGTGTCCAGGAGACTGAGCAGGTCAAAGCATGAATCAAGAAAAACGAGTGTAACCAGCGAAGAGCGTCCGGCAGTTGAAAAGGTAAAGCTCAGTCTGTAGAAAGAAAATGACCTTTGTGGTTTTTATTCCTCACTTAAGAATTGGATGATTTTTTTTAAATGTTGTGAAGTGCTTTGAAAATCCCCAGTGAGTGATCTTATTGAGGAGAGAATCACCTCAACTCCTGTTCATTATTCAGACATTAAAAATATGGTTTGGAACGCTGAAATTAACTGATGACCATGGCAAAGAGCCCCTTTCCTTTGACTGGTATTTGAGGGTGCCTCTGCTTTTAGTGGGGAATAGGTACTAACTCTAGTATTTGAACCTGGCATTTGGCTCAATGTGTTAGTATTTGAAAGGCTGTCTCATGGAAGGTTTAATTAATCCGCATTGCCCCAGGGAGGTTGGAAGTCAAAGTGGCTGATTTAGCCTTAAAGTTAGGTAAATCTCCCTATTAACCGATCAACAAGCATTTATTAAGAGACTTATCCATAAGTGGAATGGGCTGGAGGTAGTAGATTGCCCCTACTGGACTTGGAGAGAAGAGTCCTATCCAGGTACAAATTAGACTTAGTAGCCTCCTAGCTTTCATCTCTGAGATCTGAGTATCCAGTGATTATGAACCCTACTGGCCTATTTCCCACACTGTGAGAAGTACTTTCAACTCACTGCAGATCCACACATGCATGAAGTGGATTGGTGGGTATTTGGGGTACTGATCTTTGTTTTTCTTCATTTTTTTAATGCTGTATTGATGTCTTTTCTTTTATATTAATACCACTTCCCAGTGACTCTCCTCCCACCACAACAGACTTAACCAATCAACCAACATTTATTAAGTACTTACTAGGTACCAGACATTATGCTTTACTTTGGGAAAAATTAAACAGTCCCCGCCTTTGAGGAGGTTATATTCTTTCAGGGAGACAACCTGTTCCTAAATTAGCATCCTTCTAACAAATCAATATCAGTGTCTGAAATTGCCTGCCTCGTGCCACACCTAGAGTCCACCCACCCTGAAAGGGAGAGATGCTTCTCCATCAGGTCTCTGTAATCAAAGTTGGATGTACCTTGATCAGAATTCTGCAGTCTTGCAGCCTGATGCAATAACTTTCCAAAGTGGAGACTAGCTCTGATTCCACAGAGATGGCATTATTTACAAATATTCTTCTCCAGAGTGTTCAGACATTTTCACAGACTGTCCGTCCCATCTAGAACTCTCTCCTTCCTCATCCTCATCTCCTGGCTTTCTTTAAGTCCTACCAGGACTACAGGAAGCCCTCCCTGATTCCCCCTGATACTACGGCTTCCCTTTGTTGCTTATTTCCGATTAGTCCTGTCTCTATTTTGTTTGTACTTAATTGTTTTCATGTTGTCTCTCCCATTAGACTTTGAGCTCCTCTAAAGCAGGGGCTGTCTTTTGCCTTTCTTTGTATCTTCTGGACTTAGCACAGTGCCCGGCACATAGTAGGTGCTTAATAAATGTTTATTGATTTACTCATTAGCAAAGTCTTCCTGGGAATGTCAGGATGATGGTTGTGATCAGTGTTCTGCCTTGGAAGATTAGAAGACAGGGATCATAGACTTCCCCATGATTGGTCTTGCCTTTGAGTGGATTGAAAAATTACTGACTGAGAGTGTGTAATGTCCAGAGGGAAGATGAGTATATGATGCAAGGATTTCTTCACCCTGCCCCATCTCCCAGAGGAAATCGGGGTTGAGTGCCTTACTTGCCCAGGTCACACAGCTAGTAAGTGTCTGAGGCAAGATTTAAAGTCAGGTCCTCCTGATTCCAGGATCAGTGTTCTATCCACTGCACCACCTAGCTGCAGGGATTCTTGATGCAAGGATTCTTAACCTGTGTAAACTTCTTAAAAAAAAAAAACTATGGGGGGGGGTGCAGCAGGGCAGCTAGGTGGTGCAGTGAGTAGAGCACTGGTCCTGGAGTCAGGAGGACCTGAGTTCGAATCTGACCTCAGACACTTGACACGCTTACTAGCTGTATGATCTTGGGCAAGTCACTTAACCCCAATGGCCCTGCCTTGCCCCCTGCAAAAAAAAAAACAAACTATTTTGATAATTGTATTTAAATATAATTGGTTTCCTTTGTAAGCCCAGGGTTCTTTGTTATATACGTTTTAAAATGTTGTTCTTAGAAAATACCATAAGCTTTACCAGACTAACAAGGAGGTCCATGGTATAAAAAGGAAAAACCCCTCTGACAGAGGGACAGGATGGCCAAGCTGATTTCATCCTTCCCTATGTTTTCATAGCTTTGAAAGACAACACCACGATTTGCTCACAGAATTTTTTTTTGGATGTGACCCCTTTACAAACCATCTGCTTCACTCAGCCCTAACCATGTTCCCCTGAAACAAAGTGACAGCCGGCCAGATGATTCTGAAGTGATGGAGCCCATGCTGGGCTGATCTTCCAAAGCAAGCAAGGGTGAGGACAGATATCAGGAGGCAGGGCAAGGATTGTTCCTTCTGTTCCCGGCTAATCTGTTATTAAAGTCAAATGTTCCTCCCCTTCCCCCTGCCCCTCCCCTGCTCCCCACTCCCGATTAGATATGACCAGCACCAAGACCAAGGAGTTTCCAGTTGTTTTCCATTGGGGTTACAAGGAATCAGATCCAGAAAGAGTAGTCATCTTGCCATGTTGGCAGGAAAGGAAGGTGGTCTTAATTGATTTTCTAATTGAGCTTTCTAGGCCGAGAGAATGAGTTTCCGTCCGGCCAGCAGCTGTTCCGTGAAAAAAATGATTTGTCGTCTCTTCTTTCTTAGAGCTTCCGTGTCTCCAGAGAAACTGTTGCTTCCTTTTGAAATAAATCACTGGGAGAGCTGGTCAGGTTTCTGGCTGTTTGCTTCAAGAAAAAAAAAAACATATTCTGGATTCACGATTTGCTTATTTTTCATCCTAGAACGATTTTTAAATGTCTATTTACCAAATCTGCCCCAAAGTCATTTTCTTGAATAGTGATTTTCTCTCCTTGCACATGTGTGTATGTATGTGTCTGTGTCTGTGTCTGTGTATATTTGTGGATGCCCTTTGTTTTTACACCAAAGTCATTTTGTGATACTCTCTCTCTCTCTCTCTCTCTCTCTCTCTCTATCTATCTATCTATCTATCTATCTATCTATCTATCTATCTATCTATCTGTCTCTCCCTTGTAAGTAGAGGGAGCCCTAGCTCTGGAATCAAAGAGTCTGGATTCAAATCCTGTCCTTGGATTTTCCTAGCTGTCTTGACTTTAATAAAGTCACTAATAACCTCCATGAGCTTCTGTTTGC
>CM053623.1:15331013-15368395 GCA_028646595.1 Phalanger gymnotis
TTCAGTGAGGAGAGAAAAGCAAAGCCTCAAAATGCATATTCCCCTGCAGCACTCTACTATGGCATTTATTCTTTGCTGACCAAAATAAGGTTGAAATGCATTACTCTAAGATGGGCTAACTTCGAAGGGGGCACCCACTTCATCTGGACCTTCTCAAAAGAGATAATGGGCAGCTAGGTGGTGCAATGAATGGAGTACTAGTCTTGAAGTCAGGAAGACTCATCTTCCTGAGTTCAAATCCAGCCTCAAACACTTAATAGCCATGTGACCCTGGGCAAGTCACTTCACCCTGTTTGCTTCAGTTTCCTCATCTGTCAATGGCACTGGAGAAATAAATGGCAAATCACTCCAATATCTATGCCAAGAAAATCCCAAAAGGGGGTCATGAAGAATCAGACACAACTGAAAAACAAAAGAGGTAGAGAACTGAAATTCAAAGTGTGGAGGTGGGCTTAGAGAGGGGTTTAACTAGGAGAGGCTGAAAAAGGTCATCCCCTCAGACTCTAAAGACAGTTTGATCCTTACTGAGGGAACCCCCCCCCAAGGCTGGAGTGAAATGCTGGGGTCTGCTTGCTCCATTAGTGGGCTTTGTAAGTCATTCAGTAAAAATCTGTTTCTTCCCAATCTGCATCGACAAGAGATTTTATGAAACGTTTTAGGTCTTTGCAAAGAGTCTATTTCCCCGATGGGCAGGTCAATGGGCAGTTGCCATGGCAGCAGCAAGTAGAAAAGAGAAGGCACAAACGAATCGAATGACTTAGAACCACCTGGGGTGCCTGTTGGCTTCGATAATGGCAAATCACGAAGATTTTGATGAGTGAAATGGTTTAGTTTCTGAATAGTCCTTCCTTATAAGCAGAGAAGTGATTCATGCATGTGGCAAGTTACTTACATTTTATTCATTTGTCCATCTGTCTTATTGATCATCTCTGGAGTAATCCAGAGGGAACATATTACATTTAGATCAGGGTAAACTGACAGTGATCGTGATAAAAAGAAATACCTGGTCCATCTCATTTTGAGTGGCTTCCTGGTAGTTTTTCTATTCTTTACAAAAAAAATAGTCTCAAAAATGTATGCATTCATTCATTCACTTATTTAGGCAATTATTAAGCACCAGAGATAAAAAATGAAATAGCCCCTGTGTTCAGCAAGCCTACATTCCACTAGGGTGAAAAAACACATACATAGTTAAAGATGAAGCATACAACAAATAACATGAAAATGTGTTCGGTTATTTCTAGATTTCCTGATTTTGTCAGGGTGGGACCTCCCTGCTGGCACAGATCACACTTTCTGTCTGACTTAGTCCTTATCACACCTACTTGTATTTCTTTTTTTAATAACATTTTTATTGAAAGCCTTGAGTTCCAAATTCTATCCCTCCCCTCCCCCAACACACATAGCTAGTAGGAGCTTGAGGCTGGGTTTGAGGTCAGATCTTCCTGATTCCAGGGCCAGCAATCTAGCTACTTCACTACCCAGCTGCCTGTAGAGATTTAATGCCTTCATTTTATGATTGGGAGATAGACCTTGACAAGTTAAGTGACTTTGCCAAAGGTCCCACTGAGTCAGGATTTGAACTCTGATCCTATGACTGCTGAGTTCATCACTAAATTAAATGTGGCTTTTTGAGTTAGCTGTGTAGTGTTTCTCACTGCTGGGTGGCAAACTCCATGAGGGCAAGAGTCTTATGCAACCCAAACTTTTTCTCTTCCCTGGCCTGTGACACATCTTCTGTACCCAGGGCCCTTACAAAATGCTAATTTAATTAGATAGTGAACCACCCCTGCTTCAAAGAGCAGCCCAGTTACCATGTACTTAAAATCAGACATAGGAAATCCTTAAGTTTTACTTTAAGTATGGGTCAATAGTTTCACCCAGCAACGCTGCACATTTAAAATACAGACCCTCAAATAAAGGTGCTACTCTTCCCTAAGTCCTCATTTCACTTCTACCATTACCCCACTTGGCTATTGGCTCACAGGGAAGTTAGCCATCCCCGAATAAGACTTTGCCAAATGCTGTTAAATAAATAACCACAATTATTTACAGGGCTCACACGGGGTGTTTCTGGGAGCTCTGGTCAGCCCCTGGCTCTCTTGTCTCTTCCTTAAATGTTTACCCCCCATTTACCACAATAGCATCTCCACAAGAATATTTAATATTATTTAATAAATGACCATGGACTACAAGGGAGAAGGGAAAATAATAAAATCCTTTCACTTAATCAAAGACACTTTCATGGTGGAGATACGGTTTAAGGAAGTTTGGAAAGATCACTTAGCCCCAGGCAGAGTGTCAGAAGCATTAACGCCCGTTGCTTTTTTCAGATTTCTCCTCTGATGGTTACAGCAGGTTCTAGGGTGGCGTGGGTGGTCTCAGGGATGGGAGACTTGATCCCACCATTGGTGGCAGGGGAGCTGGGAAGCCATCATCTCTGATTGACCTGAGGTCTGATTGTCCAGCCCCAGAGGGGAGGAGGCATATCTCTGAGCATGAGCTGCCAAGATTCAACTACCATCTCTTTTTATTTCCCTCCCTTGAAAGTGCCGCCTTGGACAGTCCCCAGACTGCCCCCATGCGTCCCGAGTGCCTAAAGAGACCAAACAGAGGCCTGAGCCCAGACCATCAGGAACATTATAATAAACAGCCTGCCTCTGAAGGCAGAGCATCCCTCTTCCAAAGCATCTGCCTGCCCCAAGCAAAAGGATGCAGCCTGAGAGGGATCTCTGCAGGAACACTGCCATCTTGTGGCCAGTGGAGGCATGCCAGCTAGGCAAGGCTCTCAAAGAGTTGGCTTTATCTTAGGGGCAGGTAAGAAGGTACCGTCTTAAACGGGCAAACGGAGATATTGGTATTGAGGTGGGTGGAATGCTAGACTTGGAGTTAGGAAGTCCTGAGTTCAAATCCTCCTTCAGAACCTTCCTAGCTGTGGGTGACCCTAGGAAATGACCTAGCTTTTTAAGCTTCAATTTCCCGAAGTGCAGATCATGGGTGATAATAGCCCCCCAGAGTTTTAGCGAAGATCGGATGAGCTGGCTATTATGCCCCTGCTGTGTAGTTTGTTTCAATCGACAAATCAACAGGCGTTTATTGAGCACCCACTCTGTGACGGCCACTGCACCAGGCGCAACATGAACAGATGGGTCATGTCCTTACGGGATCAGGGAAGGTGGAGGCTGATGCATCTGCAGGTGTTGACTCACCCCCAATCCTTGCCAAAAAATAAAAAATGCTACTTTCACATCATCAGTGAGAGGCTTGAGGAATATTTTTTTTTCACTTTCACTCAACAAGCATTTATTAAGCACCTACTAAATGGCTCAATGGATAGTACACTGGCCCTGGAGTCAGGAAGGCCTTAGACACGCACTAGCTGTGTGACCCTGGGCAGGTCACTTAACCTCTGTTTGCCTTAATCCACTGGAAGAGGAAATGGCAAATCATTCCAGTGCCTTGGGTGAGAAAATCCTACATGGGGTCATGAGGAATCAGACAGGACTGAACAATAACTTATGGTGGGCACTGTGCTGGGCACTGAGCGTCCAAGGAGAAATGAAATGGTCACTGGCCTCAAGGAGCTTACATTCTACTAGAAGAATGCACCACATTCGCAGATAAACAAACGCACCACAACAGCTAGGCACATGCAAGCTACATCCTGCAGAGGTGGAAGGTCGTCTCAGAGAAGAAGACATTCGGAGCCAGATGGGTCTTTGTTCACTTTCTCCTAGTTTCCTCACCACTAAAATGAGCACTTTGGACTAGGAGGATGATCTCCCTGGTTTCTTCAAGCTGTGAACCAATCCTATGAGTCATTTCTGTGTTTGGTCTTTCCTTTGAAAAGACGAGCCCCCAGTGGAGCAGAGACCCACAGAGACCTGCCCTCCATCGCCAAGGAATGCAAGGCCTCCTCGCTCCAGGGGTGGAAGGTGTTCCTCACGCCTGATGCTCTGATCCCAGGGGGCTTAAGCAGGCAGGAGCCAGCCATGATTTCCCAGATGATTTGCGTTGACGCTGATGGAAATTCAAGCATCACGGCTCCGTGATAGATTATGTATTTCTGTTGTTTCTGGGGCAGTTTGTAAAACAGGGATTACTCATTTCTTAGTAATGAAACGTCCGGCCGCTTTATGGTGGTGGTTTCTAAATGTCTCTGCTGGCTTTGTCTCTTTTTACACTTAATCACTGAAGAATTTCCCCAGTTGATATTTCACTTTCTGTCTCTCTTCATTTACAAACCTGATGAAGTTCAGGAATCGGGAGAGTTTAGAGGTAACAAGAGGCAAAAAATAGAATTTTGTCACTTTCCTGTGGGTTTCTTTATGTCATCACCTTCTTTCTTCCCTTTTTTCTTTCACTTCGTTTTATATTAAGAATTCAAATGTCCCACCTTCTCATCTGTGACTAGCTGTAGTAGGCGCTCTTTTTAACACTAGCATTGAGGAGAGCAGTGGCTGAGGAGACGCAGCCAAGAAATCAGGCACGTACACGACAAGTACCCCTTGGGTCTAGAGGAGACTTAGACAGGGTCCTGAGACAGACCCTTTGATCCCAACATACCCCTACTAGACCTGTATTCTAAAGAGATCAAAGAAAAAGGAAAGGGACCTTTGTGTACGAAAAATATTTATAACGGCCCTTTTCATAGTAGTTCAAAACTAGAAACCAAAGGGATGCTGACCTATTGGAGAATGGAGAAAAAGTTAGAGTATGAATGGAATGGAAATGGAAATCAAAAAGGCCTCTATGATCTGATGCATAAAGAGCAAGCAGAATTAGGAGATATCAATTTATGTAATGACAACAATATTATTGAGAAAAACAACTTGGAAGACTTTAGAACTATGATCAGTGCAATGATAAACAATGTGTCCAGAGAACCGATGATGAAACATGCTGCCTACATTCTGCCAGAGAGGTAGTGGATTTAAAAATTCAAAGTAAGGCATATATTTTTGGACATGGTGAGTGTGGGAACTCTTTTGACTGGACGATGCATGTTTGTTATGAGGGGTTTTTTTATTTCAGTTTGGAGGTGGGGCATTGAGGGAGAAATAATAAATGCATATAAAATTAATTTATTATCATTATTTTTAAAGAGATCTGGGTCAGGAGAGGAGATGGGCAAGCCCTTCTCCCAATGCTACTCCACTCAGGGTCAGATTTCACTGAATGTGTCCCAGGTGTCTTGCTATTGAGAATAATGAAAGGATTCTTCCATCGTCTCATCATGGTGTGGAGGTTTCTTGAAAGTTCTACCAGCAAATCCGGAAGGCCTCTGGGGATTGTCATTTGTCCAACCTGGCTAAGTTGAGAGAGGGTAGTAAGGAATCTGGGTAATGCCTTCTTTGGCCACAATATCTCTTAAACTCCATTGGCTGAGTCATGAAGGGGTCAGCATCTGCATCAGTGGAAGGACCACCTATACAAGGAAAATCACCTATCCTTTAAAGAATAGAGTATCAGGAACAATACCCGACTGTCAAATCCTAATGTCTCCCATCAGGCTGAATATAGTTCTGCCGGGATGATGCCACAGGGCCAAGGCCAGGCCTGATTCTAGACCATATTTTAATAAGCTTTCTATGAAGTACTTTTTGATTTTCCCTGAAATCAAGGTGTAAGGAAAATGCCACAACCCCCCTCTAATGAATTATGGTTGGTTAATTTGAAATGTCTAAATAGGACATTATACTCCAGGATAATTTCCCACTTCTGTTATTTCCCTTTAAGAATAACCAGGTCTAATCATTCTGTGGCCCAGTCTTATCTACCTCCAGCTTTGGGCTGAATCGCTTTTATAACGATGGGCATCTGTCTAGGGTCATACCTCAGAAGGAGAAGTATTCATCACAGGCAAACCCAGCCCCTTCTATGGCTTGAAAGTTCCCACATGAGTCCTCAGCCATGAGAAGGATGCATTTCCAAAGGGTTGGCAGGACCTGATTGATATGTTTCACTAAATCCCAAGGTAACAAGAGCTTTGGCGTCAAGCTTTCCTCTCACTCCTCTCTAGCATGTAGAAAAATAAATTAGGATGAGTTGAAATCGGTGCTATATTTGGCCCTATAAACATTTAGGAGGCTGTCTGCCATCCAATTCACCTCTTGTCATAGCCTTGAAATTTATAGTCCTAAAAAGCTATAAATGAGAGCTCCCCATGTGAATTATTCTTCAGGACTACAAGTTTGTGTGAAGAAAGTGCTTTATAGACTTTAAGATTTCAAAATGGTATTGGTGGTGGTGGTTGTGTGGGGCAGCCTGTGAACTAGGTGACACACTTGTTCCAGTCATACGATAAGCGAGGATATCTTCCAATCTGTTTATGCCTTACTCGCTCCCAAGTTCTCTGCCAGCCGCAACACCAGCCTACTTCGCTTCCCACTCTAAGCATTTTCCCTTATTTGGCCGCCATGCCTAGAATTCTATTTTTCCTCATCCCCGTCTCCTGAATTCTCTGGTGTCCTTTAGGACTCAGTGAAAATCCCACCTCCTACAGGAAGCCTTCCCTCGGCACCTGCCCATTTAAGCTTGTCCATAGCTTGTTTGTACATAGCTTTTCACATGCCTCCCCCATTGGACTTGAGCTCCTTGGGAGCAGGGACTGTTTGGGGGAAAGGCGCCTTCTTTTCACCCCCAGACCTTAGCACAGAACGTGACCTAGAGTAAGCATTTGACTTGGTTTGTCTTGTTCCAGAGAATGTAAGTGTTCTGTCAAAGGTCCTACAGCTAGTAAGTGTTAGAGCCAGGATTCGAACCCCGATCCAAGTCTAGCCCTCTACCCCCTAGAGCACTCTATGGGAGTGTTAGCCATTCATGCATTGAATGACATGTGCTTCCTCGGGCAGTCATCTCCGCCCCTCTTGCTACATTTGTCTGCAAAAGACATTTTCCAGGTGTGGAGTGAGAAGGGACCCTCCTAACCATATATTGCTAACTCCAACAAATTGTCCTACTATGGTCTGCAGTCACGAGAAAGCTAGGCTGGTCAGTGCTTCTGAAAAAGATCTAGGGGTTTCAGTGGACCATAAGTCCAGTGGGAGTCAACACTGTGATAGAGCAGCCAGAGACCCTTGGGGGACATTGCCTTCATCTGATGGTTCTGCTGGATGCCCCCTTGGGCTGTCCATGCCTGGATCACTGTGTTTGCTCCTGACTGCCACAGTTTAGAAAGGACATTGATGCGTGGGAGAGCATTCAAAGGCGGGTGACCAGGATGATGAAAGGCCTAGACCCTGTGCCATAAGAGAATCAGCTGAAGGCCCTGGGGATCGCTGGCTTGGAGAAGAGAAGACATATAGATGCGTAGCATCCATCTCAATGGATCCATAGCAGCTGTCTCCAAGTACCTAAAAGGCTTTCATTTGGAATAAGGATTGGGTTGGAGCTGATTGGATCCAGAGGGCAGAACAAGGAGCCAAGAATGAAGGTAGAAAGGGACCACTTGATCTTGAGGTAAGGAAACCTCCCCAACAATTATAAAAATGGAATGAGCGGCCTGCAAAGGGAGATCCTCCTCCTCATTGGAGGTCTTCATTCAGACAGAGGCTAGGTGTCCCTTCAGGTATCAGACAGCATTGAAGAGGCCCAGGTCACCTGATGCATCCCAGGCCATGGCCAGTCATCTGGACTGATGTCCTGCCACCAGACTTGGACGATTCTGGGAGACAGTGAGGCTGATGACTATGTGGTTCTGCCTCACTTAAATCCAATCCACACCCAAGTCAAGACACCACCCTCCTGAGGTTATTGGTCCTCTCTGAACACAGAGGATGAACCACAACAGATGGTCTCAGATGGGTTGTAGAGAGGATACTTTGTTAGACGTGGGATAGACTTATGAGATCTGCTATGATTCCTTCTGTTATTGTATGAAACAACTTCTAATATGAAGGTCAGTGTTAGCAGAGGCACCTGGATATAAAGGGATGAACATTGGGCCAGAGAGCTAAGAGGCCTGGGTTCGAGTCCTGACTCTTCTGTCAGCTAGCTGTGGGGCCTTCATAAGCTCTTCAGGTTTTCTGGGTCTGTTTCCTTATCTGTCAAAGAGTAGGCTGGCCAGGACGATTTCTAAAGTCTTCAGCCTCTAAAGTTCAGTGATTCCATGTGTGAAAGTGACTTTGTTGGGAAGCAAATAAGGCACAATGGAGTAGGGCGAGACCTTCAGTCGGTTAACTTTTATTTGCCAATGAGCATGAAAGGAAGAAGCTGCTTCATACACAAAAGGAGGAGTATCTCCTACTGATTTAGAATTATGGCTTCAAATATTCAAACCAAAGAGTCCTGGACTCCAAACTTTAAGGTTTGGAGATTGAGAGCTAGAATAGACCATTTGCAGGTAAGGGAACCGAGGCAGAGAAGGGTCGTGTGTCCCACTGCTGGCACATGTATCAGAAGGGGGCACTCGAATGTACATCTTTTGAGTGCACGTCCAGAATTCTATCCAGTACTCCATGCTGTCTCTAACCAAGAGGAAACTGAGGCAGAGTGAAGTGACTTGCCTAGGGTCACCCAGTTAGTAAGTATCTTAGGCTAGATTTGAACTCAGGAAGAGAAGTCTTCTTAAGTCCACTCTGTGCACTGTGGTACCGCCTAGCTGCCCCTAGAGTTATCTAGAACAAAATGTTAAATGACTTGCCTAGAGTCCCAGACAGTGTGTGTCCCAGGATATCTCAGATTAGACACACACATACACATATGCATATTTGGCTATATATACATATACATACATCTATACACATACCCACATGCATGTATAGTTATCTCTTCCACATTGTGATTTTCTCCATCATGGTTTTGATATATTGAAGTTTGGCAAAAAAAAAAAAATTAAATGGGAATTTCTTGGGAGTTTTGTGGAAGCCACAGATAACATGTGAAGGCCAGCGGACAACACAGAAAGGTTTAGAAACTCAGAAATGAGTAAAATATATGTATAGTATTATATAATAGCAACATATTTTATCTTTTAATATATGCAATAATTCAGACTTCTCTGATGGGAAGGGAGGGCCAAAAAATTTTATGTGGATTTTCCAGTTGTGGGGGAGGTACATGCCATGTCCTAACACCCCCTCCCCCCTGCAATGTGGAAGGGATAACTATATACATGCATGTGTGTATATATACATATACATATACATACATATACATATATATACATACACATATATACTCATACATACATACATACACACACACACACATACAATCAGTGTTAAATGGGGTGGTACCATGGGATTTCATTTATTTGGTCTTAGCAAATCTAGAACCAAAGGAACCGTGTAAAGGGAATGCTGGCCTTCTGAATGGGGCTGTCAGTTTTCTCTCAATTTGGTTAAAAGGATCAATCTCCATACAGTGTATCTATAACCAAAGCTTAGACCAGCCAGCTGTGCTTGGGTGGGCTTTGTGATATCCTAACTATAGGTCTGACACTTACTGGTAACCTGTGCCTTTGAACAAGTGGCTTAATCTCTCTGGGCCTCAGTTTCTTCATCTGTAAAGAGGGGAGGAGAGAGTTAGACTAGATGGCCTCTGAGGTCCCTTCTGGCCCTGATCTGGCTCTGAAAATCACCTAATCTTCTTCTGGGGTGATTTACCTCTGTGGTCATATGATTTTGACACTAGGTGGCAGGTTTTCCTTAAAGTTTTCAGGAACTGACAGCAGTTTTAGTTGTATTGAGGTCTTGTGGAAAGCAATGATAAGTTTTTGTAGCTGATTTTTTTGTTCGTTTTGTTTTGTTTTGTTTGTATGGCTTTCCCCCCATAGATTCAGGAGGTTTCATCCACATGGGGATTCCCTCCAAAGATGCCGAGTCCTATTCATCCATACCTGCCCACCCTTTCCCATGTTCTTACAGGAGTTCATTACAAGGAATCCACCCCAAGGTGCTGGGGGGTGGGGGAGGGAAGCCACTTCCCTTGGATCCCCTGCCATCATGCAGTTACCAATAGTACTGTCAATCATTTCCAATGGACCAGCCCACCTTTTCCAGCCATACAACTCTCTGATGTCTTTCAAACTTCTCCTGGCAAGTTTTCGCTGGTATATTGCAGCCCACTCAGGCCTGCCATGTGCCCTTCTATTGTCCTCTGGGCAATCTGAAACTTTTAGTCTTTGGGAGGCTCTGTCATTCCATGATTCACAACCCCAGGATAATATTGATGGTCTTTCTCTCAGGAAGAAACCAAAGTTCAATAAAAGTTTGGCACAATGGGAAAGACAGGACTAGGAAGCAGGGGGCCTGGGTTCAAATGCCAGCCTTGATACTACCCACCTCTAACAATAATTGTTGTGGTTCAATCATTTCAGTCGTGTCTGACTCTTTGTGACCCCATCTGGAGTTTTGTTGGCAGAGATACTGGAGTGGTTTGCCATTTCCTTCTCCAGCTCCTTTTACAGATGAGGAAACCGAGGCAAACAGGGTTAAGTGACTTGCCCAGAGTCATGCAGCTAGTATGTGTCTGAGGCCAGATTTGAACTCAGATCTTCCTAACTCCAAGCCTGAGTTCATCACCCAGCTAATAATAAGTAGCATCTATACAGGGCTTTTAGGTTTACGAAGCACTTTCCAAATATCTCCTCTTCTGTAAAATGAGAAATCAGATTTGTTGGTCCCTGTGGCTCTATATGGTGTTAAATTGATTGTCCTATGAAAAGTACCTGGCAGGTTTAGGCTTGTCTTTTTTTTCCCACCTATTACTAACCAGTTCTCTATCCAGGTCAAAAAACCCTCACTTTGGACATAAGTCATAAGTGCTAAGAACCTTTCTGGCGCTCCCCTCCTCCTACCCCCAAGCTTGAAATTGAGAACATTTCCCTTGTTAATATCATGCATGGTTTTTGTTCTCCCGTGGTGGCCTAGGTTGGTGCCTGGCCAGCCCATTCATGGATCCATAGGGCTCTGGTGGAAAGTGCTAGGAGGCAAGATGGAGCTTAGCCCCTGATGAATTATTCAAATGCTGATTGTCCAGCTTGGTCATTTTGCTTCCCCTTCCTCCCCAGGGGCCACATTACTGCCTCTTAGGAATTTCACTGAGTGTGGGCAGAGGAAGGAAGTAGAAGTTGAGTGTTTGTGGTATTAGGGTTTTATGGGTGGAGAAAGTCAAAGCTATTGCCTAAAAGCTTTGAATTTCAGTGACTCATGCTCTTCCCCAGGGCCCATCACCCCAGCAGACAAAAGAGTTTATGGGATAGGGCTTGTGGCCTAGGAGATGCTAATTCAGCCCTTTCCACTGGCAGGCATGTCCAGTCTTTGAACCCACCATTTCTTCTGGTTGAAGGTGATACTGCAAAGTCATTAATATGGTGACTTGGCAACTTAAAGGATATTGGACCACATTTACAAAGACACAGGATCTAAAACAAAGGAGATGATAATCCTACATACTCTGTCCTGGCTGCCATATTTCTGAAAGGACATTGTCAAGCTAGAATCCAGACAAGAGAGGGCACCCAGAATGGTAAGGGATCCAAATTCCTTGCCATATGAGGATTCATCCAGGAAACTAGGGATGCTTAGCCCAGAGAAAAGAAGACTGGCGTAGGGGGTGTAAGGGAAGGGTGTGTGGCAGGGAAAACAGGCTAGCTGTCCCGTCACATGAAAAGATTTGTTAGAGGCAGCTATGTGGCACTGGACTTGGAGGGAGTCAGGAAGACCAAATTTCAGAACTCTCTGACACTCCCTTGTTGTGTGACCCTGGGTGAGGCACTTAACCGCCCTTAGATTCAGTTTCCCCACTCACAAAATGGGGATAATAATAGCACCAGCTACCCAGGACTGTGGCAAAGCTTAGATAAGATAACCTAGAAAGGATTTTGCAAACCTGAAAATGCTATGTAAAGATTATCATCATTCTGTTTGGCTTCAGATGACAGAGTGGGGGAAAGTTACAGAGAACCAGGTTCATCGATCTATAAGCATTTATTAATGCCCTAAAAACTTCCTGATAATTAAGCTCAATCCCCGGGGAGGCAACTGGTAGCAAAGGTTGGGTGACCCACTTGACTGAGATATTATAGAGGGCATTCCTGGTCATGGATGGTCTGGAACAGGTGGCCTCTTCCAGTTTCGAGGTTCTAGGATCCCTTCTGAGAGGTATGTAGGTTGGACCTAAAATCAGGAGGACTTGAGTTCAAATCAGTCCTCAGACACTAGCTACATGACCCTGGGCAAATCACTCCACCTCTGTCTGCCTCAGTATCCCCATCTGTAAAATGAGGATAACAATAGCACCTACCTCACAGGATCAAATGAGATATGATTTGGAAAGTGCTTAGTACATGCCTGTACAGAATAGGTGCTTAATAAATGCATGCTTCCTTCCCTGGGAGCATCCTTATTTCTTGTGCTACAGTTTGCCAAAATGGTCTGTGCATTTCTTAAGGAACTCAGGGATGTTTCGAAAAATCTTCCTGTGAGAGAAAGCCTCAGAGGGAATTAGCCCTCTGTAAATACATGTGTATATATGGATGTACGTCAGTATGCAAATGTATGAGAAGGAAGATATTAATACCCTTCCACAGTAACCAGGTGTCACCAATCATAGACAAAGCTGCCCTGTGGGATGATCAAAGGGGATACAGTGGGTTTGGGAGCTGTTTTGTGTGTGCCTTCTTTCTCATCTTTCTCGTGGCTTGATTAAAAGAAAATAGAGTTGTTGGGAGAACAAGCGAGACTTTGATCTTTTATTTCTAAAGGGACTGAAAGGAAGACTCAGAAGGTTTCAGTAAAGCAGACAGTTGATTTAAGCTAAAGTCTGTTTCAGGAGCAGAATCTCTTGTCTCTGTAAGCTTGAGGGCTATCAGGTTGGATCTGGACCCTAAATCACCATGGAAATCCTGCTCCTGTCCTGGAGAAAATGGACTAGTTTGTCTTACGAATATGTTCTTTACAGGGCCTGATGTGTTAAAAACATCAATGGATAAGACCTTTGAGAATTTGCCCGGCCAAGTTTCTTAAACTCTGTGTCTCAGTTTCCTCATCTGTAAACTGAAAGTGTTGTTCTTAGTGGGCTCTGAGATAGCAATGGTGATAACTCTGGGATTCTTTTATCTAGTCTAATCTCTTCACTTTTCAGATGACTTTGGCCCATTGAAGGTGCTAGTTTTTAAGACAGACCACTAGAAGCCTACAGACATTTCTAGAACTAAATTCCAGGGACCTGGAGGAATTTGAAGACACTAGGGTCCTCATTTGCCCATATAAAGAGAGTGAGTTCAGTTCATTAAACTGAATTCAGAAGGAGTTAAAACTGTTGGAGGTTTATAGGACATACTTATTGTGACAAGCCTTTTGAAATCATTGTTGGGGATTTTCCCCCACATAACCAACTCTGGCTTCATACCTTGAGATCACTCCACATTCTATCTTCAAGGATCATCTTCCTCTGTAGATATTAGTATGTAAGAAATAGAGGAATGTTTGGAAAAAAACATGTAAACTTACATGTGTTAATTGGCTTTGAATAATTATAAAAATTATACCTTAGAATAAATCATTGACAAATGTTTGCCAAAGAAGTTCAACATATAAAAAATATTAAAAGCAATTGAAAGCTTGCTGCATTGGAAAGACAACTGGATTTATAGTCAAAAGACCTGAGTTCTAATCCCAGCTCGGCCAATTATCATTTAGCCAATCAATAAATATTAAGCAACTACTATGTGTCACACATTGTTCTGGGTGCCGGGGATTCAGCAGTAACATTTAACAATCCCTGCTTACAAGGCATTTACATTTTATTAAAAGAAACAAGACATGCATATTTGAAGTGTATACAAATATATAGATACATAGACATTTTAAGCATATTACAAATATATAGATGCATAGATAGATAGATAAAATGATGTCCCTAAGATGATATGTGTGTATGTGTATAAATATATCTTTGGATATGTGCATATGTACATATATTTGTATATATACATGTATATATGTATGTATCTTAGGGAAATCATTTCACCTCTCTGGGACTCAGTGTTTTCATCTGTAAAATGAGGTAGTTGGATTCAGTGACCCCTCTACTTCCTTCCAGCTTTAGACCTATGATCTGATAAAGCTGTGAAATTGACCTGGAATCAAAGGATCAGAGACTTAGAGTTCCAGAGATCTTTGAGATCATCTGGTCCAAGCCTATGATTTCAACGATGTGGACTATAACCCATCCATGCCTATCCAATGACTGTGCTTCTTGTCCATGCCCTCTCAAAATGTTTGGCACAAGGGGAGTCCACTCAACATTCATGCTCTAGGGATAGCATGATGATGCCAATGGGCATATGGGCTGCCCACTGGTCACCCCTCATTCCCCCTGTGTGATCAGCCCCTCTTTGATCACACACGTCTTTGATGACATCTCTTATACAACTTCAATGTTATCGTTTGCATTGGCTGTGTCCCCCATGTCTGAAATGTTCTTTCTCCCCACCTGTACCTCTTGGAAATCCTGATTTCCATAAGGACAGCTCAAGCACCACCTTCAACACAAAGCCTTTGCGGATCACTGGTGCCCTCCTTCTCTGAACTACCTTGTACTCACTTTGTGTATATCGTAGCTATAAGTGTGTGCTATTTCCTCTACTTAGAATGTAAATTCTAAGGGATGGGACTCATTCATTTTTGTTTTTGTATGCCCAGCCCTCAGGGCAATGTCTGGCAAAAAGAGCTTAATAAATGCTTGTTGGCCTTCTGCTGTATAATTCATTGTTCAGTATTTGTTGCAGACATTCTTACCACTAAAAATACCTCTCTCCAACATGCCTTGGGGAGACACTAAACTTTAATTCTGTAGTCATTTTAATTCTGTAATTTAGGATGCATAGCCATACAAAATCTGCAGAAAAATAGTGACAGGAAAAAGATGGGCTTTTGTTTTAGGGAAATGCTTCACGTCTTTAAGAGAAACATGGTTTCCCAAAGGCAACCTTGCCAAAAAAAAAAAAAGTGCTGGCATCTCCTCTGCATAGTTTTCAGTATCTGCTGCTGGCTATGGTGTGCTGGTCATTGGTTTAGTGGAAATCATTCTTCAAAGCAAAGAAGGGAGGCGCCAGGTTGTACAGAGTTATTTTATCATCTCCAATGTTTCCTTAAGGAATTTCCCACCTTGCCTGCAACCTGCAACAATAACCTTTAATGACTCATGGCTTAGAGATGGCTCTTTGGAGCTGGAAAGCACTTCCAACAAAAACACACCTATCACTTGAAAATTTGTGCAGAAGGAATCTCTCTACTTACGTTTAGGGATGGTTTCCTGCAGGTGCTGAGAGGAGTGAGTAATGGTCGATACCTTCTTATTGAAGCAAGTGCCCCAAGGAAATAGAGATCTTGCCAATTCGAATTATTCTTTGCTTCCCCATTCCCTGCCCCTTCACACATACACAATCCAAAGCACCAGCCCTTATAGACCTGGAATCACAGCATTTCAGAGTTGGACTTCAGATGACATTTTGTATAAGAATTCCCCCTAAAACATACTGGATAAATGGTTATCCGGTCTCTGCCCAAAGATCCCCAGTGAGGAGGAGCTTGCCCACCTCTCTTCCCCAGGCAGCCCAGCCCACTTGGGAATGACTCAAATTGTTAGAAAGGTTCTCCTGGCATCAAGACCCAAAGCTGCTTCTTGGCAGGTCTGACCACTGTTCCTCATCTAGCCTCAAAAGCAGACCTAATTCCATGGGACAGTCCTTCAGCTACTTGAAGAAAACTGGCATGATGCCAGTCCCTGCTCCCTGCTCCTTACAAATTTTCCCTTCTCTAGACTAAGTATACCAAATCTTCCCCATTTTCTATTCTTCAGTTTAAAAATATATTAATTAAATAGTAGACTGGCTGACATATATAGTTGATTTCATATATGCATGTGTGTATACAGTTACATTAAATGTCTGCTTACTTTAATATATAAACTCTACATATTCTCTAAGTGTGTGTAAATATATTAATTAACACGTGTATATGTGTGTTTGTGTATGAGCAGAAATTTGGAGCTAGAAGACCTGGATTTGAGTCCTGACTTTGCCACTTATAATATGTGTGACCTTGGAAGATAGATAGATAGATAGATAGATAGATAGATAGATAGATAGATAGATAGCCAGCCAGCCTGGTCCTTAGAGAGCAGACACAGTCTGCTACCATACTAGACATAAAAGGATTGAAGTTCGAATCTATGGTTTTTTAAGTTTTTATTTTAATGATGAGTCCTTGGTTAGTCCCATCACTGGGCATATGGACATAGGCATGCATGTGTGTATGTGTACACACACAGACATATGTACACATACACTTCATAGACACATGTACATCATATGCACAAGTATATATTATATACACATGGACACACATATTTAACATACAGGTATATAATAATAGTTATTTCTACAGCTCTTTAAGTTTTGCACAGCACTTTCCAAACATCTCATTTGACTCCCGCTACCACCCTGGGAGGTAGGTGTTGTTACTATCATCATTATCCCTACTTTATAGTTGAGAAAACTGAGGCAGAGATTGTGATTTGCCCAGCCTAACATAGCTAGTAAGTATCTGAGGTTAGATTTGAACTCAGGTCTTCCTGACTCCAGGTCTAGCATTCTATGTATTCTGTGTATATGTATATATGTATAAAACATGCATATACATGTACATATATGCATACACACAAATATACATACGCATACATATGTGTGTTTGCATATGCCCTGAGAATCCTTTTCACCAGACTCCATGCCCATGCTTTGCGGAAACTTCTAGCAAGGAAGAAAGTGCCCTTCCCCACCACTTTCTGAGTATGTGAGTCCCTTCCATTAGGATGACGCAAAATCTGCCTTGTACCTGCCGTTCCTAGCTCTGCCCTCCATGGGCAAGCAGAGCCAGTCTCCTCTCATTTTCATGTGCCCCACCATCAGGTTCTTGGAAGACCATTACACCATCCTCTTTATACCTCTTTTCCATGTGACACAGCCCAGCCCCTTGCACCAGGCTTGCATATTCACATGTATCCTTTCTATCTCTCTCCTTCCTGCCTACTCTCCTTCTCCCTAAGGGACCCAGAACAAACCTCTACTTTCTTGTTAATGTTTCTCTCTCAGGTCCATGAGTTTCATAACAACAGGCAGCTCTTCTTTCTTTCTCCCTCTTCCAGCCTTCTCCCCACCCCCTCCACATCTATATGACTTGGGCCCAAAGACACTGGACAAGGAGGTAATGTGAATTACCAGGGAAAGGGCAGCAGTTGTCCAAGGTTTGTTGATATTTTGTCTCCTCTCAGGCTTGTCCATGGCTTTCTGAGTGCTAAGGCATCTTTTGCCTTCTTATCGACTCTCCTCTCCTCCATGTTGATCTCAGTGACCCCCAAAATTTTCAGAGTAATCAAGAGTCTTTTTTTTGCATTTTTAATTTAGGACCTAAGGGAATACAGCCTGAAATAGCTTAAGATTTATCCCCAAAATTAGAAACATAGGTAACTGCCTTCCCTCAGAGCCTGTAAGTTGGCAAGTTCAATATGGGAAACAAAAAGTCTCTTCTATAAATATGATTCACCTGACAGTCTCAGGAGTGGAACTCTGAGTCCTGAGAGAATGAGATTAGGCATGGTAGGTGTGGCCCAGTTTTATCTCACTGTTATCGCTGTGACTTTATCCTTCCAACAGCCCCACCCTCCAGATTCCCTGGGCACAAATAAAGGGAAGATGGCCCATGAGTCTTTGATGTAGAGCAGAGGCCAGAAAGCCGAGAGCATTGTAGGCAGACAACCAGGGCTGGCCTCTGTGGGGCCAGGTTAGAGCCTAGAAAGGTTGGGAAGCTGGAGAAGTTTGTGCTCCCCAAATCCATCTTGGAGACCCCATGTAGTGGAATGAAAAGACCGTAGAATCCTGGATCCACAGGCTAGCTTTGTTATGTGCAAACTGTGACCCGGGACAAGTCACATTGGATAGAGGTTTACAAGGATGGATGGATGGATGGACAGAGGGAGGAAGGGATGGATGAAGGAGGAGGGGATATATGGATGGAGAGAGGGAAGGAAGGAGGGACAGATGAAGGAAGAAGGAACAATGGAGGGATGGATGAAGGGGAAGGGATGGCTGGATGAAAGGGTAGGGAGGGATGGAGAAAGAGATGAAAGGGGAAGGATGGATAAATGGATGTATGTATAGATGAATAGGTAGATGAAAAGGGAGGGAGGGATGAAGGAAGGAATGAAGGGGGATAGGTGGATGGTTGGAAGAAAGGGGAGCAATGGATGGAGAAAGGGATGAAGGGGAAGGATGGATAAATGAATGGATAGATAGACTAATGGGTGGATGAAGGGGGAAGATGAAGGGGAAGGGAGGGAGGGAGGGAGGGATAAATAGAAGGATATTTACACACTACACATCCTTAAAAAGCAGAACATGGAAATGCCAATTTAGGGAGCCCTAAAAATCCAATCCCACTTTGAAACCTGAGCCTGCCTCACTGCTGCTGAGCTCTCTGCTACTGAATACAAAGTTCCCCCTTTAAGAAGGGCAGACTGACCTTTTGGTAAGTGGGCCGCCCTACCCTCTTAGGCTTTGATTTTGTCAGATGTCATGTACTCAGCAGAGTTGATGCTGGATCCTAACTGGCCTGAGAGACCCATAAGAAAGCCTCACAATTCTTCTGAGAATAATGCTGGGCATTAAATCAAGGGACATGTCAAAAGTCACATTTCTCCCTGCAGTTATTAGACCAAGTCGGCCTGTACAACATGGCAGACATGAGAGATGTCATGCCCCTCCCCCATCTGTATCTTCTACTAATACATTGTAGCAACAATTTGCTAGCAGCTGCTATGGCTGTGTAAAACCAACAACAACCAGCACACAGAAGGCCACTGACACAGGTTCTTTTGATCTGCTTTACTAAGAAAAGTATCTTTAAGGGGTTAACAATTTCACTTTTTTTTGTTTTTGTCTTCGGTTTTTTTTTTTTTTGGAAGGGGGAATGCAGGGCAATTGGGGTTAAGTGACTTGCCCAAGGTCATACAGCTAGTATGTCAAGTGTCTGAGGCTGGATTTGAACTCAGGTCCTCCTGACTCCAGGGCCAGTGCTCTAATCACTGCACCACCTAGCTGCCCCAACAGTCTCATTTTAATCCAACATACAAATATCATTCACTTAGTTCAAGAGGAGAAGCCAGCACCCTGAACTTCAAAACAAACACAAACAGAAATTACAAACATCAACAGACAGACCTTGAAAGATTCAACTCACAATTCATAGTTACCAGGAAAGCATCAACATCCGCATCCCCATTTACAAGCCTGGGGGCTCTTAACGGCCGCCCAGAGTCTCTTCAAGTCACATACCACTCTTCCAGTGAGTGGGAGCCCCAAGGAAAAACGCCAGCCTCTAGCGTTTATATATTCTCTGTTCAGGGTCAAAGGGCGTCACAAAGGGTGACACCCACGTGACCCAAAAGCATCACAAACATGCAACTTAACTGTATAGTAACCCTGATAACTGGCCATCCAGACTTTGCTCAAACACTTCTAGTAAAGTGAAGCCCCTCTCTCGCATCATCTCCCATCTCTCTACTCAGACCCTCATCACATCGAGCCTGGCCTATTGCACTGGCATCCTAATTGGCCTCTCTGTCCACTGTGTCCTTCACAAAGAACTGTAATTAACACTAGCCAGCACAAGCCCAGGCACAGTAATCCAGATGAAATTGCCCTTTTTGGCTCCAATCCTCAGGTTCTTCCAGTCCTGGTCTTGGCAGCCAAGTAGCCCTCAGGGTCCCACAGGGTCATCCATGCTATGAAGGAGAAACATGGGCCATTGTATTCTCTGGCTTTCTCAGCAAACTTGGAGAAGGTCTCTTTGTGTGTTTGTGAAACGGAGAAGGGAGAGTGAGTCACCTTCTCCCTTTGATCAAATGTGTGTCTCTGTGGTCACTTGATTTTCATCAGGCAGATCAGGTGACTGAAGGATCCTCCGCCTGTTGGCTTCTAGAGATTTTCAGTAAAAAGCCTTCTTATTTACACAATTTTTTGTCAGGAGAAAAATTGAACTTCTTTGTTCTGGGAAAGAAAGGCCATGGTTTTTATGTATACTCAATACTATGTAAATACTTCTCAACCTATGGCTGAGATCGATTGATATCATGAGACGTTGTGTAACAACCATACAGTGCAGGTGTGGGCAAATGTTTTGACAACCCAGATGGTGAGAACTCTTTTCTAAGCCAAATTAAAGTATGGCCTTGAGGACAAGATATGATTCTGACACTGGCGTCTAAAGATTGAAATTTAAAAATACCAAAGTCTGGCCATCTTGTTCCCTGCTCAAACACCTTAAGGGGTCCTTATTGTCTGTAGGATAAAATATAGACACCTCAGCTTGACCTTAAGGGCCCTTTACTGGGCCTTTAATCTGGCTCCAGTTTCCTTTTTCAGACTTATTTCCTTTCTCTGAACTCTTTGTTGCAGCCAAACTGGATGGCTAGCTGTTTCCTGAAATTAGCACTTTGGGTGGACTTCCTGTGACAGACTCATGGAAGGGCATGGATAAGAGTCCCATAAGATGGGCAGGTATGGATGTGTTGCTACTTGCATCCTTGAAAGAAATAGCCGCATTGATGAGATCGCAGATTTGTTAGAGTATTACTTAGGGCTTCTAGAGCAGAGGTATTAAATATTCACAGCCCATAACATTCCTGAGTGTGGCCCAAACCAGATTAAGTTGGGAAATATTTAACAAAATAAAATAGAACGAGACATAGATAAGAGTAATATGTGGTTTTCTAAGTCAGTATGTAGCCCACGACGAATATTGTGTTGTTGTTCAGTTGCTTCAGTTGTATCCAACTTTTCACGACCCCCGTTGGGGTTTTTCTTGGCAAAGATCCCAGAATGGTTTGTCATTTCCTTCTCCAGCCCATTTTACAGATTAGGAAACTGAGGCAAGCAGGGTTAAGTGACTTGCCCAGGGTCACACAGTCAGTATGTGTCTGAGGCCAGATTTGAACTCAGGAAGATGAGTGTTCTTGACTTCAAGCCTGGCTCTCTACCCACTCTGCCACCTAGCAGTCCATGTAGTTTAGTGATTCTAATTGGAGTGCGGCACCACTGTTCTAGAGACTAAAGCTGGGGATATAGATCTGGGAATCATCAGCATAAAGCCGGCAGTTGAACCCATGGGAGCTGGTGAGATAACCAATAAAGAAACCAGAGAGGGGGAAGAGAAGAGGGCTCAAGGCAGAGCCTTAGAGGACACCCACATGTGGAGAATGCTTTCCTCACAACAACCCTGGGAGGTAGGCAGCACAGGAATTACTGTTGCTACTTTTATTATTGCTGGAATTCTTAACATTAGAGAGTGGGGGGCGGGGTAACTGATGGGTATAGTCTCCATGCTCCATTGCTACCTTCTCAGCACGAAGAGAAAACAAGGGGTACCAGGAGCAAGCACGTGGGGAAAGAGAAGAAGACTTACGGGAAAACATAGACGAGAAGCTCCTCATTAATTGTGACATTCGGTTTGCAAACACTTACCATGCATTTTCTTGTTTGATCTTCACGATAGCCTTGTGTTGTGTTTGGTCGTTCTTCAGTCACGTCCAACTCTTTGTGATCCCATTGGGGGTGTTCTTGGCAAATATCCTGGGCTGGTTGGCCATTCCCTTCTCCAGTTCATTTTTACAGATGAGAAACCGAGGCAAACGGGGTTAAGTGACTGGCCCAGGGTCACACAGGTAGTAAGCGCCTGAGGCCAGATTTGAACTCACAAAGGTGAGTCTTGCTGATGTCCCAGCCCAGTGCTCTATGCACCATGGTGCCACCTAGCTGCCCCAGCCTTGTGAGGGAGGTGCTATTGGTATCTTCCTCAGTCGAGTTCTCTCCTCTTTACTACCTAGCTGCCTCAGAGGATGCTCGGGCATAGACGGGCTAGGGTCTACATCCCCGAAGGAGCAGACATCTGGCCACTTGAGTGTCAGCGTTACTATTAGAGAAGCAACCGGGTACAGTGCAAAGTGCCCCGGGGCTTCACATCCAGAAGACCTGGGTTCGAATCCCACCCCAGACACCCAGCTCTCTGAGCAAGACACCACCTTTCTGGCCCTCAGTTTCCTCATTTGTAAAAATAGGATAATAATATCTCACAGGGTTCTTTCGAGAACCCAAGAGACAATGGAAATAAAGCCCTTTGTCTGCCTTGATGTGCTACAGAAATATCACCTCATTATTGAAACGCTTTAAAGCATACATTGGAGTGTCCTCATAACTACCACCCCGTGAGAGGAGAACATCGATGCTTGACTAAGTTAAGCGACTTCACATGGTCATACTATGAGTTTTGGAACTGGCATTTGAACTCAAGTCTTTGGATCTTGTTGCTGTTTTTGGAGCAGCTGGTTGGTGCAGTGGATAAAGTGCCAGGAAGACTCATCTTCTGGCCTCAGATGTGTACCAGCTGTGTGACCCTGGACAAGTCACTTAACCCTTTTTGCCTCAGTTTCCTCACCTGTAAAATGAGCTGGAGAAGGAAATGGCAAACCACTCCAGTATCTCTGACAAGAAAACCCCAAATGGGGTCATGTAGAGCTGAATACAACTGACTTTTCACCCATTCCACTAAATCCTGCTCAAAGCCTTAAGTGTCCCATTGGGACTAACCATCTGTTATTTCTCATTTGTTCTCCGTGATCAGTACTAGTAGAGGTAATTATTATTATAACACCTACAATAATAGTGGTGTTTTTTCTGAAGCTATGGTGGATCGAGTGGCTAAAAACACGGACTATTTTAATCAAGGATAAACTTTGAACCTTTAATCTACCAAGCACACAAGGACCTCTCCATGAAATGGCAGCCTAAATAATACAATTCTGAATGAAACTGACTTCTCTGATGGAAGAATTCTCAGAGGAGAGAAATGAATGTGGCTAAATGGGAAAGTCCTAGATCTGATGTCTAACGACCTGGGTTCAAATCCCAACTCTGCTACCTACTACCTGTGTGCCTGACTTACCATATCCAAACCTCAGTTTCCCCTCCTATAGAAGAAGGTAGTGGACTAGATGGCCTCTGAGCTCCTTCCCAGCTGTATCGCTGTGCTCCTAAGAGTCTATGTCCTCTAAGGACCCTTCCAGCTAAAAAAGCTAGGATCCTCTGAATGCCCACATAGGCCTCTGAACATTCTATCACATGAAGACTAATGGAAGATTCCATTCCACCAAGTACTTTGAGCTCTTTGCAGAGGAGAAAACTGAAACACAGCAATTGGAGAGTATTTTTATTCCATTTGTGGAAAATCATGTATTAAAATGGCCATTTGGAATTAAAGTCTGTTAGCGCTTGAGTTGACTTTAGAGATTATTTAGGTCAGCTGCTTACAGATGAGGAAACCGAGGCCCACACAACTGGAATGCAGAAGTGAGGACCCAGAGACCAGCCATGCCTTCCCATTGGCATCCCTTTTCCTCCATGTGCAGCTCTGACAAAGCCCATTTTATGCAGGTCCAGAGCTCAGAGCTGAGATGCGGCTGTAATAAATAGTAGGGGCTCAGTGGCGGTATCAGCTGTTACATTAATATTTATTGAGCTCCCGTGGTGTGTTTTGTGCTGTACAAAACATAGAATAAACTTGATACCCTCTCTGGGAATCACATTTCATAAAACAGCCCACACAGCAACCAGGAAGTCTCTTAGCCTTCTCTGACAAGCCAGTGCTTTTTACCTTGCTCCTCTCTCTCTCTCTCTCTCTCTCTCTCTCTCTCTCTCTCTCTCTCTCTCTCTCTCTTTCTCCCCCTCCCTCCCTCCCTCCCTGTCTCTTACCTCTGTCTGTACGTCTGTCTCTGTGTGTCTGTCTCCATCTTTCTCTGCCTGTCTGTCTCTGTCTCTCTGTGTGTGTCTTTTTCTCTCTGTCCCATTTCTCTGTGTGTCTGTCTCTTTCTGTCTCCCTGTCTGTCTCTTTCTCTCTGTATCTGTCTCTGTCTTTATCTGTGTCTGTCTGTCTCTTCCTTTTTCTCTCTGTCTCTTTCTCTCTGTGTCTGTCTCTGTCTCTTTCTCTGTGTTTCTTTCTGTCTGTGTGTCTCTCTCTGTCTCTTTCTGTGTCTATCTGTCTGTCTCAAACCCTCCTCATTTTGAAGATGAAGAGGCCGATGACTAAAGCAGTGAATGACACATCACACCTTTTCTCAGGCTGCCCAACCCATCCCTGGGATGCAGTCCTCTATCATCTTTGCCTCATGGCTCCCCTGGCTTCCTTTAAGTCTCAGATAAAACCTCTTCTTCTGCCCCCTTTAATTCTGGTCCCTTTCCTCTGGGATTGCCAATTCATCCCATATCTCTCATGTATATAATTGTTTGTGTGTTGTCTCTCCCATTAGACTGTAAGCTACTTCAAGGCAGGGACTATTTTTGCACTTTTTTGTGTGTGTCTAGTGCTTGCCACAGGGCTTGACACACAGTAGGAGCTTAATAAATGCTTGCCAACTTGACTTGACTTGCCCAAGAACTCACAGACATTAAAAAGCAGAGCCAGAATTCAAACTCAGGACTAAAGATACTGTTTAGGTGACTCATCTGTTATGAAGTAATAATAAAAAGGCATAAAGATTGCATGAGGGAAGGGGATGGCTTTAGAGTCGCAGGATCTAAATTTAAAGCCTAAATCTATCACTTCCTACAAGTCACTTTTTCTTTACGGGCCTCAGTTTCTTAATCTATAAAATGAGATTGCACAGAATAGCCTCTTAGGCACCTTCTAGCTTTAGCAGTGATCTTAGGGTGTTTTGAGATCCAGAAGGAAAGGGAGAGGAGAAGATGCAGAATGGAACCTAGGAGAGAGCTGTACTGGGGGAGGGCAGAAAGAGGAGCCCATGTAGGAGCCTCAGGCTAATGTCATGTAATAAAAGTCAGAGGGGAAGGAGTTTCAAGAAGGAAGGGCTGCTGTAGTGTTAACTGCTACAGAGAGATTGAAGAGAATCAAGACTGAGAAAAGACCATTTGATCTTACTCTAAGTAGGTCATTGGAAACCTTCCAGAGGGGAGTTCGAGTTGACTGCTAGGGGCACAATCCAAAGCACAAAGGATTTCACAGGAAGTGGGTGGACAGGAAGTCAGACTCTAACCAGCCAACTTTGCAAATAAGGCAAGGAGAGAAAACTGTACCCCCTGTAACTTCACGATTTTGCATATTTTCTACTTTTTGTCCCCCTTTCCTTTGTGTCTCATCCTTGTTAAAAGTCTGAAAAGAAGCAAAGTACCAGAAACTCCAGATTTATTTCAATCCAGCAAACACTAAGCACCTATTTTAGCAGAGTGCTGTGCTGAGTACTGCAGGAATGACCCTAGGCAAGTCACTTAACCCCAGTTGCCTTGCAAAACAAAAAAAAATAATAAAATGTAATCCCAACTTTTAAGGAACTTATACTCTGGTAGGGGAGATATGGCACAAACCATAATGTAAAACGTAACAGAAAAAGAGAGTCTAGCAGAGTAGCAATCAATTTACTATGATAGGTCTGAGGGAAGAAAGAAAATAATTTCTCAATAAGCATCACAAGATGCTGGCATTTGACCAGAGTCTTGAAAGGTGGGTAGAATTTCAACAGATAGAAGGGGGAATAGCATAGCCAAAGGCATAGAGGTGGGAAAATAGGGGATGCACATGGAAGACAGCAAGTAGTCTAGCTTGACTACATTATAGAGGTCATGGTAATTAGAAAAGTGTGAGATGAAATAGGAAAATTCATGCTGGTACATTATGGAAAGCCTTGAATTCCAGGATAGGGAATTTGCGGGTGTAGATTAATCACCTAGTGGGTGATATCATCCATTAGGCTGTGGGGTGCTTTTAAATCACCCAGAAACTAATGATCCCTAAGAAATACCTAAATTGAATTACTGCCCCTCACCTACAGCCAAAGTGCTAGGTAAGCCATTTAGGGTAGTCACTGAACACTGTGCTGATTCAGTACTACGGTAAAGGACAGCACCAAAGAGCTGGTAAGTTAGCCATAATGGGCTACCACTGTGCATATACAGGGGCATTGGATAGTCATTGATGTGAGGGCACAGCATAACAAGTCTTTCTTCAGGCAATAATAGACAAGTCACTATTGTGTAGTTTTGTAGCACTTTTGAATTTAACATACTCTATCTCAGGAAAGACTTGTATCATAGATTTCAAAGAGGTTGGATCCCAAACCAATAGGTTGAACAACCAAGGATAGCCACAGCACTCAAGACATTGGGAAAACACCAGAGCCATAACTAGAGTAGGGCAAATGAGCTTTTGCTCCAGAGCACAAAAATTTAACACAAATAACTCCTTTAGCAACATTGAAACATTCTCCCTTCCTGCTCAAGTGAATTTACTTTAATTCCTTCTTGAATAATTTTCCCAATGTGAATCACAAAGTTGATTCGAAGGCCTGCTCCATGTCAGTTTTCTTGGGCCTGATTTGTGATACTTGCCCAAGGCACCTAAATGGCTTAAAGTTGAGCAGGGAGATACAAAACGGATAGACACACAGTTCCCTTGGCCACCTTCCTGATGACAGGCATCCTGGGAAAGACCCAAAAAGATATGCCCATATCACAGTAAGTTTCCAGGAATTGTACCATTATATCCATGCCCTTCCTAAGCACTGGAAGCTCAGTTGGGTCAGAGTTGCTATCTAAAGATAACTGGAATAGCTGCTACAAGAGTCCACTACAGCCAGTCATACTTCCAACAGTAAGACCAGCTTGTTTTCCTCTCCAAATCTCCCTGTATTCACTGATTCTGTACATCTATCCTCATCACTGCCACTGCCACCACCACCACCATCATCACCATCATCACCACCATCACCACCACCACCACCACCACCACCACCATCATCACCACCACCACCACCACCATCATCACCATCATCACCACCATCACCACCACCACCATCACCACCATCATCACCATCATCATCATCACCACCATCACCATCATCACCCTCATCATCATTGACATACATATATAGCTTGACAGTTTGCAAAGTGCTTTACAAATAGTGTATCATCTGATCTTCATAACAGCTCTGAGAGTTAGGTCTTATTGTTGTCCTCTCTTTGTAGATGAGAAAGTTGAAGCTGATTGAGGTTAAGTGACTTGCCCCAGGTCACAAACCTAACAAACATCTGAGGCAGGATTTGAATTTAGGTCTGCCCAACTTCAAATCCAGTGTTTGATCCATAACATTTGCCTCATACTGACACCACAACCCATCTCAGCTCTTAGGAACTGATCACCTAAGCAGCTGGGTGGCACATTGGACTTGGAATCAGGAAGACATCAATTCAATCCTGCCAGAGACATTTACTAACTGCGTGACCCTGGGCGAATCACTTACCTCTCTATGACTCAGTTTCCTTATCTATAAAATTTAGAGGTTGGATTCAGTGGCCTCTAAGGCCCTTTTCAACTCCAAATCTATGATCCTATGACCCTTACTATAATGCTTACACCACTCTCCTCAGCTTTCCTTCTGCTCCAGCCATGGTGCTGACCCATACCAGGAATGCATTAAATGGGTCATTCCAAAATGGAGACTGAGGTCCAAGCAAACAACCCTATTTACCTTGTTTTCACATTATAGCTTTGTGGGTTTGGGGAGCGCATTGTGGACAAATCTCTTGGCTCACTTCAGGTTTCCTGACTTGAATGTTTCAATGGATTTGTGTTCTGCCTAATGTGGGAATCCTTCCAAAGACGCACACTGCAATTTGCCATGCCCCTCATCCTAGGCAAACTGTGTGGCACCAGTGGACTGGTCACTTGGTGATGAATTCTTTGGCCATAACAACCTTTGAAAGCAACAGCACTCAAGACATTGGGAAAACACCAGAGCCATAAACCAAGAAAAATGTTTAAAAAAATGGCCACCATCTTGTACTGCCACCTTCCACCTCTGCAGAGGGTGGGAGGTGTTTATCTCTCAGCCCCAGTTTCCTCATCTGTAAAAAGGAGATAATGATAGCACATCCCTTCCTCAAAGGGCTGTTGTGAAGGTTGAATGAGATCGTGTATGGGAAGCACTTTGTAATCCTTAAAGGGCTGTAGAAATGGCAGCTAATCATTGCTGAAAAAAGGCCAGTTGGCTTTCCTCATCTTTCAGCCCATTTTCTATGGCCTGATACCCTTGCTGAAAAGATAACAATGTGGGCTAATTACTTGTTATTTGTTTCCAGGTTACACCACTGGGTCACTGATCTTGGGTCTCCTGCCTTTTTATTTAGCATTTAAAGTTATATCAGGAAGGTAACATTAGAAAGAATTGGGAAAGGAAATCAAGAATTGCGTAGTTTAGGCTTTTAATGACATAGCTTTTTCCTTTGTTAACACTCTATTCCTGAGAAGTCAGAGGTGTGATCCATTGACCCTAATGAATTGTATAACTCAGCTCTCTCTAATGAATCACATATGTATGTGTATGTATATATGTGTATATATGATATGTGTGATATATATATGATATGAATATAATGAGAGAGAGAGAGACAGAAACAGAGGAGAGAGAGATCCTAAGAACTAGTAGAAAATATTAGCAATCCTGTTAGTCATACTAACCCTAGCAAAATGAAAGATCTTTGAGGATAGATTCTACTTTTCATTTCAGTCTTTATATTACCAGTTTCTAGCACAGTGCCTTTCATACAGTAGGTGTTTAATAGTTGTTTGTTAAATTGAATTCAACCAATCACTGAGCATTAATGAAGTGCCTACGATATTTGTTCAATTGTTTTCAGTAGTGTCTGACTCTTCATGACCTCATTAGGGGTTTGCTTGGCAAAAATACTAGAGTTGTTTGCCATTTCCTTCCCCAGCTCATTTTATAGATAAGGAAACTGAGGCAAACTGGGTTAAATGACTTGCCCAGTGACAGCTAGTAAGTGTCTGAGGCCACATTTGAACTCAGGAAGATGCATCTTACTGACTCGAGGCCCAGCACTCTATCCACTGTGCCATCTAGCTTTCTGCCTACTATAATTAAGCACCATATGGGGAGATACCAAAAAACGACAATGCAAAAAAAACCATCCTTTCTGTTAAAGAGCCTACATTCTAAATTGGCTCTGCAAAGTAAATACACAGTGATTGGGGGCTGGGGGAGCACTGGCAACTATGGGATTAAAAAGAGCCTTGTGTGGGAGCCAGCAAGTGAGCTGAATTTTGAAGGAAGCTAGGGATGTGCGAGCAGAGATGAGGAGGCAAGACTTTCCAGGAAGTGGCCTATATAAGGATCAACAAGCAATCCAGTGTAGCTAGAATGTGAAGGACATAAAGCAGAAGCAAAGCCTGGAAATGTAGGGAGGAGCCAGATAGAAAGGCCCTTACGAGCCAAAGCCAAGAGTTTGTACATTCTCCTAGAAATGAGAAAGTTCCAGTCAATCCATCCACAAGCATTTATTTATCTATTTAGTACCTGCTATGACCCTGGCACTGTGGTAAAGTCTGGAAATATAAGTGCAAAGAGTGAAACAATCCCTACTCACAAGGGGCATATGCTCTAATCAGGAAGACACCAAGTACATAACAAGTAGAGAAATACAAAATTGTAGAAGGTAGTTTAAGGAGGGATAACCCTAGCAGCTGAGAGAATCAGGAAAGGCTTTGTGTAGAAGGTGATGTTTGAGTGGCATCTTAAGGGAAGAGAAGGACTCTAAGAGACAAAGGTAAAGAAGGAATGAATTCCAGGCATGGGTTCTGGCCGTTGCAAAGGCAGTGTGTGTGTGTGTGTGTGTGTGTGTGTGTGTGTGTGTGAGACAGAGAGAGAGAGAGAAAGAGAGAGAGAGAGAGAGAGAGAGAGAGAGAGAGAGAGAGAGAGAGAGAGAGAGAGAGAAACAAAAGTCATGTGTGAGGAGCAGAGAGGAGTCTGATTTGTCTGGATCACAAGAGTAGAAGAAGATCCATTGAGGCAGCAAAGAAAGATTGGGTCCAAGTTGCATAACACTCTAAAAACTAAAACTTTTATTGGGCTATAAGAAACCCTTGGTGTTGATTGAGTAAGTGACATGGTCAGATCTGTGCTTAAGGAAAATCTCTTTGGCAGCTATATGGCGGATATAATGGAGTAGAGAGACTTGAAAGCAATTAGGAAAGTAAGTGAGAGCTCTGTGAGTGCAGAGAAGGGGTTGCTGAATGACACTGGAAAAGCTGTGTTTTAGAAAGAATATCAATGGCAGCTATGTGGAGGGTGGATTGGAAGAGAAGACACTGGAAGTCAGGAAATGTCAGGATGCTACTGCAATCGTCCAGGTGAGGGGTGATGAGGCTGAGAGCTGTTTGAGTGGAGGAAAGGGGTCCGATGTTGTTGTTGGGTAATTAATAATGGGATAGAGAGAGAAGGAAAAGTCAGGGATGACCTCAGGCTGCAGACCTAGGTGATTGGAAGGATAGCGGTGCCCTCAACAGAAACCGGCAAGTTAGGAATCAGGATAGGTTTTGGAGAAAAGACTTTAATTCGGTATTAGACATTAATTTCGAGAGACCTACAGGAAATCCATTTGGAAATGTTGAAAAGCACCTTGGCAATGTCGATCATGAAGTTAGGGGAGCAGTTAGGGCTAGATATGTGGACCTTAGATTCATCTCCTTGGTGATGATCATGGGAGCTGAAGAGGTCACTGAGGGGGAAGATACAGAGATAAAAAGAAAGGAAGCCTCAGGCGGACTATTAGGGAAGGAGTGGGGCAAAAATTATGATCTTTGCCAGCAAGAAGGAAGACGATATGAGATTGGTGTCACAAAAACCCAGAGAGGAGATAGAATTCAGGAGCAAGATGTGGTCAACAGGGCCCAAGGCTGCAAAGAGGTCAAGAAGGATGAGGACTGAGAAGAGGCCGTCAGGTTTGGCAATTAAGAGATCTTTGAAAATCAAAACAAGAGAAGCTTCGATTAAGCGATGTGGGCAGAAGACATTGAAAGGGAACAAAGGAAAAGAGAGAACATGGAGACAATGAACATAAACAGCTTTTTCTAGGAGTGAGCTTGTGAAGGGGTGAAGAGATGAAGGATAAGAGCTTGAGGGAACGGTAAGGCCAGTGATGTTTCCTTTTGTTTTGTTTTAAGGTAGAGGCAACTCAGAGACATCGGCAGGCAACACGGAAGGGGCTAGTAGATGGGGAAAGACTGAAAATGGAAGGGAGGAAGTAGGATGATCATGAGGGCCTGGGGCCAGAGGAGATGAAAGTAAGCTTTGAGAACTGAACTGAAATGATTTCCTCTGCTCTTTCTGAGAGTTTAGGCTCATTATGTTATAGTAGCTCAGTACCCTGATGTTAGGGTACCCTGCAAAAGATACTGAAATACAGCCTCTTTCCTGTCTACAGTCAAACTTGTCCAATACCACAGATGATCTCTGTCATCCAAAGCTGATGCCGTAGTGGGATGTTTGCTAAATAATAATGCTTAGAAGGAAGATTCTAGATGGGATACCCAAATATGGGTTCCTCTGAGGGTATCATTAAGCCTTTAATTTATTGAGAAAATTTATAATTGTCCTGAACAGCTGGATGGCTATTCATCCAAGGATATACATCGCAGCAGCTGCCCTGAACCAACAGCTGCAGCAAGTAAATATAGGATCACATCATTCTCAAACTGGAGAAACCTCAGAGATCATCTTCTCTGTCTGTCTGTCTGTCTGTCTGTCTGTCTCTGTCTCTCTCTCTGTCTCTCTGTCTCTCTGTCTCTCTCTCTCTCTCTCTCTCTCTCTCTCTCTCACACACACACACACACACACACACACGCTTACACACATGTATCTCATAGATGGATTGAGGAGAGGTCAAGTAACCCAACCAAAGTCAAACAGTCAGTGCACAATGGGACTGAGTTTAATAAGCAGAACCCCCTTTGTTTATATCAAACCAGTAACTTGTGCACCTATCAGAGCAATGAAATTTATTCTCTAAAGAAACGTTAGAGAGTGAGTGTTGCCCAGTGGTTTAGAGTGCTGGATTTGGAGACATTTGCTGTATGACCCTAGGCAAGGCAATGAACCTCTGAGCACCTCGGTTTCTTTATCTGTAAAATGGGGAGGGGGAAGTTGAACTCAATGGGCTCTAAGGTCTCTTCCAGCTTTAAATCTAGGATCCCATGACTATGGACAAGTCAACTCACCTTTCTTGAGCCTAAGGTAATTCTTTAAAACTTAGTTACAGACAAGCAGTAACTTGTGCTGTTGGAAGGCCTGGTGTATTGACACAGTTGATCCTTGGTCTGACAGTCAGTTGAGTACCTGAAAAGAAAAGGCAAATGTAACCAGGAAGATCGGCTGTCACTAACTGACTTTTCTTTTTGGCTGTGTTCTCTATAATCCCAGCTCTGAGGCATACTACCTGGAGCAAAATTCCTTCTCCTCTCTAGGCTTAAGCTTCCAAATGTGTCATATAAAGAGGCTTGATCCCATGGCCCCTGAGGTACCTTCCAGCTCTAAATCTGTAATCCTGAGATCAGATTCTCCAGGGCCACAGCTGAACAGAATGAATAAATTGGCAGGCATGGCAGCTACGTGCCCAGAAGGCGTATTTGTAAATCTGTCTGGTGGAGAGCTCCCTGTTGTCACTGGATTTAACAGCAGGCCTCTACAGCATCTCCCCGAAAGGGGTTCTGTTCTTTGAATCGTGTCACTGAAAGCAAGAAAGAATGGTTCCTTGTCCTTCCTCAGTGAGGTTTTGGGCCTGATCAGGTATCCTGTGTGTGGTATTCTCTTCCCAACCATCCCTCCTGCCAGGAACTTTGTGGTCCTCAGGGGCAGAATCTCCCTTTCTGATGCTTCTGAAAGGCCTGTGGTCCCACATTTTTGTGTTTGTTTGTCTTCAGGCTTCTTGCCCAGGGCCTCCAGGTATGGGGAAAAGAGGTCTTATTTCAGCTGATGTGAGATTTTGTTCTGCGTTCCTTCCCCATGGAGTCATTGTCCCAGACTAGCTCTTTTTACTGCTTTCTCTCGTATTTCCTTCCCCACTTCTTTATTTTCCTCTGTTTTTCTTTGCGCACTGAAAAGAGCACAGCAGAGCAGAGCCCAAGGACCCAGCAGACCAAGCATATCATCTCTCTGGCCTTCCTTCACCATAGAAAGGCTGATTTTTCAGATCATGTCTATGCCCTGCCAACATGGTGCCCTTAAGCAGATCAGCAAAGGTAGCCCATGATTCTTAAAAGCCTATGGAACATCTGGCCAGTAGAGCTCTGGGGCATGAAGAAAGAGAACTCTCTCTGTCCATGTAGTCCAAAGAGGCCAAGTTATGGTCAGAATGTGCTTCCAGTAGGAAAGCTCCTTGGATCGTTGGATGTGGCCATATCACACCTGATGATGCAGTGTAAAGAGCAACGGATTTAGAGGCAAAGGACCTGAGTTTAACTCTAGCCTCTGCTCTGTAGGTCTTAAGATGAGTCGCTTCCTGCGACCTCAGTCTCCACTCTTGGGTAAGGAGGGCATTGAAAAGATGACCTCTAAAATCCTGTAAATAAAGAGCTCTCCCCTTCACCAGTGCCCAAAAGTATGAGCTTGAGCTTCTGGAAAATGAAGCTAAAGAATTCTGGAGCTGAAACCTGTCTCGAAGATACTGCCTTCAACAATCTGCATCCTTCCCCACAAACTGACTTCTGATGTTTTTATTCCTGTCATTGGAAGTGCCATTCACTCTTGCACACAGGCTGGAAGCCCCAGTACTGTCTGCCATTCTTCCCACCTCACCGTTTCCAACAGCCAGCAGTTACCAAATCTTGCTGATGTCTCTCAAATCTCAGCCCCTCCTTTCTGTTCCCACTGCCGCCACCCTAGAACAGCCCTTCTTTACATCTTACCTGGACGATTGCAGAAGCCTTAATCAGTCTTCCTGTCAGCCTCTCCCCTCTGATCTGTCTATTATACACCTGTCCAGTTGGTCTTCCTTGTGTACACATGTGATCATGCCAATTTCCTGTAGAAAGCTGTTTGTGGACTCTGCATTGCCTACCGAATATAGTCTGCAGTCCTTGGTTCTGCAATTCAAGGCTTTCCTAGACCCACTGACTCCTTATGTTGCCAGCCTAAACTCACACTACTTGCTTCCATAACAATGATAGCCAACGTTTATATATTACCCTAAATTCTGCAAAGCATATACTATTGCACTTAGTCCTCACAACAACCCTCACAGGTAGGTGTCATTCTTATCTCCACTTGACTGATGGGGAAACCGAAGCAGACAGAGGTTAAGTGACTCTCCTAGTATCATAGAGCTAGTAAGTGTCTGAAGCAGAATCTGAACATGGGTCTTCCTGTTTCCAAATCCCGAGCTCTGTCTATAACAGCACTTTACCTGTGCCCTGCCTCCATCATGCTGCCTGAAGGCTGTGCAATATCCCAACTGAATTCCTCCCCATGCATTGTACATGTCCACTGTCCTCATTCTCCATGCCTGTTTTCACTAGATCATGGAAAGGCATTTCCCTCCATCCTTCACTTTCCCTGACCCCTCTGATTTTCACAAGGCTAGAGTTATGAAGTATTGTGAAATATTGGCCGAGAGTCCGTAATTTCAACCATCCTATGTGCAAAAATATGTCCTTTCTCTGATTGGTTAGTTCCTTCCGGGAACCTCCATTTGAAGCCACATGCCCAGGCTGGCTACACTGACCACCTTCATGGAGACAATGATCTAGCAAAGGGCATGTAGCAAGTAAATATGCAATAATAAACCACAAGTCCTTGGGAACTATTGGGTAGAGCAGAATAGGGTAAACGTATACTAAATGCACAAAGTGTTATGTGAAAGTGGAGGAGAGAAAGTTATTTATTTATTTCGCAATTGAGGGATCAGAGGAGATGATAATTAAATTGCCATGGAGAGGAACAGAGGAGTCAGTGTAGCCAGCCTGGGCACGTGGCTTCAAATGGAGGTTCCCGGAAGGAACTAACCAATCAGAGAAAGGACATAAAGGTAGTGGGATCTTTCAGGACAAAAAAAGCAAACAAGGCCACACTCATGCATCTGGGATGGTCCCCCAGCCCTGCTCTGCCACACTCCCTTTGGGGCTCGAGAGTTTCCAGGATTTTCTTCACCTGATGGTACTAAGCAAATGGCTGGGTCTATTTTAAGTTCTAGTGGGTCAGAAAAGTTCACCTTTTTTTCAGCATTAGTAAATTTTGCCAGTCATTTTACTGAGCTCAAATGTCAACATTTTTTCCATAAGACTAGATGGTGCTTTTTTTTTTAATTCACATGCCTAATTATAATAATGAAAGCTCATCTTTCTATAGGGCTTTAGGGCTGGGAAGGCACTTTCATATATAACAGTTCATTTGAGCCTCACAAACCTCCCTGTGAGGGAGTCATTACAGGAATGATTCCCCTCCATTTTTCAGGTGGGGCAACTGAGGCTTGGAGAGATTATACAATTTGCCTGAGGTTACAGTGGTAGGATCCAGGATACCAGCTGAGGACCCCCTAAATAGAAGCAGAGAACAACACGCTGACAGCATTGTGGAGAAGCTGTGCTGGCACATAAAAACACAAAAAGTAACATAGAAGGCTCTAAACCCAAATCCAGCACGATTTCCTCTATATCGTGTAGCATTTTAAAAACTAGACATAAGTAATGGGTGAGCGTCACACAAGTCCTTGAACGTACTCTGAATGTATGGAGTTTGGTCAGTATTTTAGCTAGAAATATTACTTCAGCATTTCAGGATGACACTCTTTCATATATATATATTATATATATACATATATATGTGCATGTATATATGTAAGTTTATTTTTCCCCAATTGCATGTTAAAACAATTTTTAAACATTTTTATAAGCTTTGAGTTCCAAATTCTCTCCCTCCCTCCCCTGCCCCTCCCTGAGATGGTAAGCAATCTGATATAGATTATACATCTGCAATTATGTAATTCATTTCCATAGGCACTTATTAAGCAGCTAGTACGTGCCAGGCACTAAAGACACTAATAGAAAAATGAAACCATGCCTACTCTTAAGGTTCTTATCAAGAATATGTCATATGTCAGTGCATGGTCATTTCTGTGGCCCCAAATTTAGCATCTCACAAACAAAATCAACTCTAGGAGTATTTATTAAGCTTCCTGCTGTGTGCTGTGTGCACACTATGTGCTAGGGACACAAATCTGGAAATAAAACCCCTCTGCCCACTGAATGGGATTTAACTTGTGTACATAAGTTAGTAAATAAATGGTCATTTGAAGAAAATAGCCACAGCTGGGAGGGAGAGGCTGGGGGGAAGGAATGGACCAGAGAAGGCTTTCTAAAAGAAGGAACTGAACTGAACCAACCTTGAAGGAAGGTTGAGATTCTTAGAGACAGAGGTGAAGATGAAACCCGTGCCAGGCATTTGTCATAGGACAAAGCCCACTGTCTCTGGAGCCAAAGGGCTTTTGTGCTACCCCCACCCCTGACACTAGCTATGTGACCTTGGCTAGATCAGCTAAGCTCTCCGAGTTTCATTTTCTTCTCTCTAAAGAGTTGGGTGAGATGGCCTCCAAGAGCCTTTCCAGCCCTAACATTTTGTGATCTTACAAATCCACAGCTCGAGGAACCGTGAGGGAAGCCAATTTGGCTGGAGCGTGAAGTGTGTCAAGAGGAATAAGATGAAATAATTCTAGAAATGGAGGTTGGAGCCAGATTGTGGAGGGCTTTAAATGTCAGACTGTGGAGGCTGAGCTTAATCTTAAAAACAGTAAAGGAACCGCTGGAGATTTTGGACCAGGGGAATTCTGAATCTGGCTGGATTTGGCCCAGCTGGGCTTGAAGAAGAGAAGTGGTGTCCACTGTCAGACCTGTCTTTGAAGTGTGTACCACCATGGAGGGTCTGCCAGAGATTGAGTACCACTAGCAAAGCCTTGGAGAACACCAGGTTGTCCACACCATGATGATGCATCAGAGGAGGGCTTCAGTGGAGGAAATGCTACATTATATAATCTCTGAGTAAAAATGAATTTTTTCCCCATAATTATTCCCCAGGTGTACTGATACAACCCTCATCTGTAGTCTGTCCTTCAAGGCCCAGCCTGGCTAAGCAGAGAGCCTTATCATTAGAACCCTGAGTGCTGGAGGATGAACTCTGCTGGCCCCAGCACCTCCCTAAGATCATTCAGTAAGATGTAGGGAGGTTGTTATCTCCTTGGAGAGAGGAAGAGTCCCAGTGATCTCCCTTAGATGAAGCAGAGGCTTCAGGGGACCTTTCTTCATCATTATCAGTGAAATTGCCAATTCTGTCTGTTTCCCTCTGGTACTTATTATTATTATTTTTTTTCATTATTATTGGGTTTTTTTTAATTTATTTTTGACATGTTTGGTTTTCAGCATTGATTTTCACAGGCGTTTGAATTACCAATTTTCTCCCCGTTTCCTACCCCCCCC
>CM053623.1:15368895-15405457 GCA_028646595.1 Phalanger gymnotis
GCTGGGGCCCTGCTTCCCTCTGCCACTTTGTGGGTTCTGCAGCTCTAGAATTGGTTCAGAGCCATTGTTTTATGGGTTTTTGGAGGGATTTGGTGGGGAGCTCACGCCAGTCACTGCTTCCCAGCCCTCTGGTACTTATTATTAACTAAATATTCCAGTAGTTCCATGATCTTTCCAAAGTGGGGATTCCTTCTAACAACACAGATTGCAACCTCTCCATACCTGCCCATCCTATCCTAAATCTCTTTTGTGATTCCTTGTATGTAAAGTGTTATAGCCTGCTCACACCGATTGGGTGCCTTTCCATCACCCTCTGGGAGATCCTCATTTTTAATTCTATATAGACCTTAGTGTACCATGATCATAGCATTAGAAAGATGAGCCTTTGTTATGTAAATTAAAATTAAAACCATGACACTTCAATGAGAGAACATTAATGCCTAAATTAAATGGTTCTCATCCTGAAATACTTTTAAAGAAAGACAGAAACCACGTCACCATTGCACTAAGGCACATATACTAGAACACGCATGGCCAGGAACATACATGGAGCACACATCTAGGGAGTCCTTGAGTCTGGAGTATGCGTTGGACCCTAGCAATGTCAACCCTTACCACTGCGGGGCTGCTGGTGTTCATTATTGTCACCATTCCACTCCTCTGCAGCTATTTGCAGGGCATCTTCTCTCTGCTGGGTCCATTTTTTTTCCTGGGCATATCAGGTCTTTGCCCATATTCTATAATGCCCTTTAGAGAGGCCAAAGCACTATAGACACTGGAGGGGGGGCAAGAGGTGTTGGGTGATAGAGAGAAGGGATGAGGATTTCCATTCTGACCAGGATGTGTCCACCTTCAGCATCCATATCTGCTTGGAAACCCTATGGGGTGCTCTGTTCTACGATCCTGTAGTTGCATTGTCATGCCTGGTCATCACCGTTGACAAGAAGCCACTGTAGCATTGTGGAAAGAACATAGGACTTAGCATCAGAGGACCTAAGTTTTAATTTTGGGGTGATATTAGCCAAGGTAATTAACCTCTCTGGGCCTTGGTTTTCTCATCTGTAAAATGGGAATGTTGGACTAAATGATCTCTAAGTTCCCTTCAATCTAAATTGATGGTCTTTTGAACTATGACTTAATGCTATCTGCCTCAGTTTCCTTATGCATAAAATGATCAGGAGAAGGAAAAACAAAACACTCCAGTATATTTGCCAAAAAAAAAAAAACCCAAGTGGGGTCACAGAGAGTCAGACATAGCCGAGAATGACTGAACAATAAGATGCTTCTTTCTGCTTTTCTTCAGCTCTTCAAAAATATCTCCTGGGTTCTTGGCTCTCTCTCATATGCCAAGGTGCAATGACTACAAAGACTCACCTTGACAAGGACAGGCAGGCAGCTTCTTTCATCTATGGCTAAGGCAAAGAGCAAACATATCTAGCCAAGGACCGCTAACAGAAACCAGGCAGAGCACTTCCGAGCTCAGATTATTTGTTCTTCTAATTGCCTTTGTCTGGCATTGATTCAAAGGCCATGATCCCAGACAAGTATTTGACTCAGAGTCAGAAAATTACAACTTTTGGGGCAGCTAGGTGGCGCAGTGAGTAGAGCACTGGTCCTGGAGTCAGGAGGACCTGAGTTCAAATCTGGCCTCGGACACTTGACACATGTACTAGCTGTGTAACTTTGGGCAAGTCACTTAACCCCAATTGCCCTGGCAAAAAAAAAAAACCAGAAAAAAAAAAGAAAAAATTACAACTGCTGTTTAACCCCTAATGTGTGCCTCCACTTTGGAGACCTGCCCACTCCCAGTGGGGGCAAGAAGGTAAGGGGGGTACATGGAAGCAACACGCATGCTAGCCCACCTTGATCCCCAGAGTCTCACCTTATTGACATGCAAATGAAACTGAGCTAGAATAAAAATTTAAGTGCTTCACACAAGACCACTCCCTGCCATTCTCCTGGTCCACCTGATCCCTCCCGCTTTTATTATGTCTGTTTGTCAACAACAACAAAGCAAAGCCCTGGTTCTTATCCTGAATGCTGGTCAGCATAAAACCTCTGTCTCCCTTTAGAAGTAAAGCACCTTATAAATCTTAAAGCTTTATATAAATTCATAAATTACCATAATTATTTATTATTGCCCCCCCAAAAGTATTTTCACTTTAACATCTTCATTCTCTCAACGTGGGGAGGAAATCTATTAAAGCATTTACCATCATCACTGCTATTTTAAAATGCAGTTGTTACTTTGGGGTCCTTTGGAAGAGGCTTAGCTCCTCTCCACAGAGGCTTTAAAAGGCACATTATTAAGTCCATGCCTTATTAACACCGTCTATATTCAGACAGGGCCCTGTCCCCTAAGATCGCTGAGTTCTCGTTCCTGAACAGCTGAGAGCTCTTGGTCGGCATTCTCAGCCAGGGAGGTCTGCCCTGCAGAGACTAGGGGACACTCAGACCATCGAGGTCCCCGTTGTTGCTAGATCAGTCAAAAGAAAAATATGTTGTTCGGTATTGATTTGAAGTCCTCATACAGAAAGAAGAAAATAAGATGATGTCTGTGATTCATCGAAGACCAAAGCGTCGACTCTTTTGGGAAACCTTTTTTTTTTAATCTTTATTTCACACGCCTTTTATTTGTGTGCATTTCTCGGTGGGCAATGGGGAGTGTCTGGCAACTTGGAGAATGTTGCTGTAGCTCAGAGGAATTCCTCCCTGTGGGTGGAGGTGTACCCGCACCCCAGGATTATTCTATACCCCTGAGATGGGGGGGGCAGCCACCTCCTCCAGTTGGGACTGGAATTCTGAACTCTTCATGTGTGCGTATCAGAATGATAGCTTGTCTGCTGTGCAGACGGGAGCTAGCAATGTCACACAGGGTCAGGACTGCCTGACTTTCCACCAGGGGAAAAGACCACATACAAGACATGCTAGGAAGTCCAAAAAAGTGTGGACGTCTAATTGTAGTGCCAGCACTCAGGCTAGATGAGAAGGAAGCTTGGCTTCCCCCTTAGGAATGTGGAAGCTTCCATAGTTCAATGCTTCTGGGTTTAAAAATATTCTGAGGGACTATATTGGGCAGCCTCAGCGAAGTGCAGTTGGGAGCCATATGGAAGACAGTCTTCTTTGGAGGTGTCCTTGTCCTCAAAGCGTAGAAGAGGATTTGAGGAATATTATAAATGCAAATTAAGACAACAACAACAACTGACAGTATCTCTGTAGCTTACAAACGCAGGACAGTTTGAATCCAATTAAAATAGCAGAAGACAATTTATTCTGACTTTTGGACAGACATGCCTCCTATTCTAGTTACGGCAACGGATGGGAAAAATACAGACGGCTGGGAGTCTCAGCTTTGTCTCGTGCTTTCCATCTCCCACGGATGCTTCTTGAACTCTAAGGACACGAAACTGTGGACCAAGGTCATTGCTAAGCAACAAATACAGCTGATCTCCCAGTGATGCTAAGATGGCAACAGACATGATGATAAAAATACCAGGAAAAAAAATCGTGAAATCATAGACGGAGGAAAGCAAATTTAGAGTTCATCTAGGCCAGCCTCAGGGGGCTGGGTGGCACCATAGCACACAGACTCGGAGCCACAAGACTCCTCTTCCTCTTCCTGAGTTTAAATCCAGCCTCAGACACCTAGTAGCTGTGTGACCCTGGGAAAGTCACTTAACCCTGTTTGCTTCAGTTTCCCCATCTGTCAAATAAACTGGAGAAGGAAATGGTAAATCATTCCAGTTTCTTTGCCAAGTAAACCCCAAATGGGGTCACAGAAAGTTGGACAGAAATGAAAATGACTGAACAACAATGAAAGGCCAACTTCATTTTACTTTATCTCCCAACTCTAACATTTTCACTGGCCAGTGTCCGTGCCTGGAATTCTCTCCCTCCTTCCTTATCTCCATCTTTGGGCTTAGCTTAATGCCTAGCACATAGTAGGCACTTAAGGAATGTTTGCTGGTTGATTGATTGATTGATTGATTGACTCTGGCTGCCTTCAAGTCCCAGCTAAAATCTTACCTTCTACAAGAACATTTTCCTGCCAGCCCACTCTGTTGATTACCTCCAATTTATTCTGTAAGGCCTATTTACACATAGTATCTTATATATTATCTCCTCCAATCAATAATAGACTATAAGCTCTTTGAAAGTAAGGGCTGGGTTTTGCCTTTCTTTGTATCTCAGTTTAGCATAGTGCCTGGCATACAGGAGGTGCTTAATAAATGCTTGTTAACTTGACTTATTGCCAGGCCTCCAAAAGTTTAAAAAAGATTCTCATTCCCTTCACTTCACCTCTTCCTCCCAACTCAAGGCTGAACATTCCCAGGCCCTTCAGCTGATCCTCATATGGCATAAGCTTGAGGTCCTTCCTGCTCACCCTCCTCTGGATACTCTTGAGCTTAAAGACGTCCATCCTAATCTGGACATTCATGGTGCCCCAAACTGAAGGGTGGCACCCAGAATGTAACACAATTCTTTCCATGTGGTTTGACCAGGGCAGAGGGCAGCAGGACAGTGACCTCCTTAGCTCCAGATTCTGTCCATTTTTAAATGCCACTGGAGATCTGTATTGGTGAGAGGAATGAGATGTTTTGGCTGCCCCATCACCCTGAACTCCAGGAGTGAGAGGTCTTGGTCCTTAGCTTTGTACAGCTGAAACCTCAAAGACCTCTATGTTGTTTGCCTTTGATTATGTGCCGGTAAAGAAAATGGGGGCCGGGGGGAGAAATGAAAACATGAGAGCAGAAGGCATTGAGAAGACAGGAAAAAGAGAAAGAGAAAAAAGAAAAAAAGAGAAAAAAGAGAGAGGCAGGAAAGGAGCAACATTCTATCTGCTTTTCCCCTAAAATTCAGCCCTTTCTAGACTTTGCCTTTTAACAACTTAATTAATGACCTAGAACCTTAGCAAACTTCAGAGATCATCTCATTCAATTCTTTCATTTTACAGAGGAGGAAATGAGGCTCAGAGAAACTTACCCAGGGTCTTACAAGTAGTAAGTATCAGGGGTAGGATTTGAACCCAGGTCCTCAGAACCCAGACCTAGAGCTCATTCTACTGTGCCAGATTTGAAATTAAATGAGATAGCTTGAGGCCTCTCACTCTGACAATCTTCTACCTTCTATCCTCCAGTTTCCCTTCTCCATCATCTTTCCTGCCAAAAAGGGGGAAGGGCAAGCACTGGGGGGACTTCAGGAAGACTTTTGACCAAAATTAGCATTTTTAGAAACTCTCTAAGCAGGACTGCAAGATTACTAGGTTCCAGGGTCTTGAATACATTTCTGCAGCCAATGGAAAATAGAATCCAATTGAATAATCCAGCGGAAATTCATCAAGCTTTTATGGAGTACCTACTATGTGTCGGACACTGCTCTAGGCAGCAAAGACAGATCAGTCCCTAGGCTCAGGGAACTCCCCTTCTATTGTCAGGGAAACTACATGAGCACAGAGCAGCATAGATGGAATTGTACAAGAAAACATAGTCATTTGGGAGGGGAAGGGAAGAAATCACTGCCAACCAAAGGACTCAAAAATGCATCCAGACAGGGGGGTTGGTGGCAGCTTTAAAATTAAATTAAAAAAGAAAACAGAATCTTCAGGGAATAACAGCATTGTAAGAACAAAGAAGAGTTCTGATCAAGGCAATGCAGGACTCCAGAGTCACAAAGTCACAGTCACAGGTCACAAAGCCTGTTTCCCTCCTCCTGGCAGATGGAGGGTGGACTCAGGGTCCAGAGTGAGATACATTTTGGGGAATGGCCAGTGTAGGAATTTGTATTACTTGACTCTGCATATTTGTTATGAGTTTGGTTTTTCTTTTTTCTTTTTTTTTTTCCAATTTTGGGGAGAAGTTGAAGAGGAAATAAATCCTTGTTAATTGGGGGAAATGAAATAAAGTTTTAAAAAACTTAAAACCAAAGAGAGCTGGTTGCCAGCTTTTGTGTGTGGCATCAGGCCAGCCTGCCCAGCAGCTACATCCAAATGGATTCTCAGAAGAAGCCTTTTAATTGGCTGAGATCTGTGACATCCCTTGAAGTGGAAACAGCTGTAGCCTCAAGCCAGGATGATGGCGGTTGGGCTTTTTAAACAAATCAGCCTCAGTGGCATCAATCCATTTGTTTCCCAGCTAGAAACCTTGATAGAGCCCACATGCCCGCCCCTGCCTTATGGGAAGTGTGGCCAGCTGGGGGGGGGGAAGGATGGGAAGTAAGTTCCAGGAGAAGCCTTGAGGTCCTGCCCCCAACTCCCTTTTCTCCTAGGCCTTGTATTAAGAGTGACCATCTGTTCCCAGAAGGACAATCCTCCAGGCGGCTGGGGGGGAGGGCTGTGACAGCTCTGACAAAGACCTCTCCACTCTGGATCAGCCCAGAAGCAGACCAGGGGTCCCAGGGAGCTTGGAGAAAGACCTGCATCAACCTGAAGATACCTTATGTTAGAAGGAATCCAAACAAATCAGTATTAGACAGTTTTGCCCCTGCCCATTGGTCCCCCAAATGGCTCAGCGGCTCTTTGCCATAGGAGTTGGCTATTGAGGTGTTTTGGTGTGGACCTCTGCTAAAGTGTTAGAGTAGAAAGAGGTCTGGGATTAGAGTCTGAGAACCTGGATTCAAATCCTGGTTCAGCTATTTATTTCTTGTGTGACCCTGGACTTCTCTGGACCTGAGTGTCCTCACCCATAAAATGAGGGGATTAGCTTAGGTGGCCTCTGAGGTCCCTCCCAGCTCCAGAGCTATGAGTCTGTTTCCCAAACTAGGGCTTTGCTAACATTCGTGCCACCCCCCCCCCCCAAACTGCCTGTGCTGATGCTTGGCCCTGAAGGATTGGCTCATCTTGGCCCTCAGGAGCTCTCTGTTTATTGGTTGGTTCATCCCCTAACATTGGAGTAGAAAAAAGCCTGCTGACTCCAGTCAATCAAGTCTCATTGTCACAGTCTCTGCTAATTAAAGTTTATTTTGTAAACAGTTCGTTTCTGAAATGCCCTGACAAGCATTTTTTCTCTAAAGACTTTGTGTTGCTCTGTTTTTTCTCTGCATTTTTTTCTCTGATATCTGATATCCTAAAAATGCCCAGAACTCTACTGGCAAACAGACTTCAGGCTCTTGGTTTTGGAGACTCCCTGGGTGCCAAGTGTCTCAAAGTGGGAGGAAAGGGTTCTTTAATTCTGCCTTCAATGTCTGTCAAAGTTGACATTGTCTGGATTCATGATATTTGATTTTAGGAACTGGGAAAAGGAAAAGGGGGTACAGCTTAACCATTCAGCCCTTTTTCTAAGAAAAGATAAATAAGACACTCCAAACTTAGGAAGTACATATAATATATTCCTTAATAGACATTGGAGGGAGAAGGATTCAAGAGACAGACTCTATCTTCTTGACCAAAGTTTGGGGTGAATAAATTATCTTAATAGAGGCATCATAGAATAGTGGATAGTGTTGGACTTGGAGAGAAGAAGCCTTAGATTCACAAATTGCTTCTGATGCTTTTTTAGTTGTATGACCCTGGACAAGTCCCTCTACCTCTCCTGGGCTTCTGTCTCTGCCTCAACAAAATGCCTTTAGGAGCCATGTCAGAGGTTTGTTGTGAGGTTTAGATGACACGTAGTGTGTGAAGTGCTTTGCCAACTTTAAACTGCTATAGGAACATCAAGCATTCTTGTTATTTTTAAGTGACTTTATTTTCTACTGATGCCATGGTCACTTGTCCTTTCCCAGCAGGGCACAGATGGGGTGGTTATGAAGATCACAGAGTCATAAATTTAAAGCTGGAAATGATGCCCAAAGGCATCTCCTCCAACCCTTCCATCTTACAAAGAAGGAGGCTGAGAAGTTGAGAGACTTGTCTGAAATCACACAGGGAATGAGTGACAGAGGTCCCTTCTGCCTGAGGAGTCTAAGGTTGTTGTTGCGTTCTTCATTCTCAAAGAGGACCGTGACATCAGGGAAATGATGACATGACTTGCAGTTGACTTTGATTTGAGGGACGGAGGGCTGTGCAAGGTCACCAGCCTCACTTTCTCCTCTAGAGCCATCTGGGTTCAGTGGGCTTATATTCACCAGGATGCAATAGGAGACCCTGGCCCTTTCATGCTAAGGTCTTTTCAGGTTCTCACTGTGAGTGAGGGAATATGCCTCTTTAAGAAGTTAAATGGCCCCTTTAATCAAAAACTTAAAAAAAATCAAACTGGGAGGGGAAGACTCTCAGGGTTGCTTCCAAAAGATACTATTTGGTATTTACACTCACTCTGTGGTAGGAGGGCAGGGACCTATTGGCCAATCTATGAGCTCCAGGGTGAATTGGGTTTAAGGCTTAGTTTTTGAGAAAGAAATCTAGCCAGCTTCTTGGAAGGAGGATTGGGTTTGAAATGAAAGATTGGGAAGGTTTTTAATAGGAAGAGAGATCAGGAAGTGAATTCAAGATATAGAGATGAGTAAGACCAAAAGTGCAGAGGCACCAAAGCCTGAGGATGTATGTTGGGGGTAGAGGGAGAAAGCCCAGAAATAGGAGTGAAGTAATGTGAGCTAGAGAGGAACCAGATTGTCAAGAGCCTTGATTGGCAGGCTGAGGACTTTGGACTTTATTCAGCAGGAAATAGGGAGCCATCAAATTCTTTTGAGCAGAGGAGGGCTATGATCATATCTATCTATCATCTATTCCTCTATCTATCTACCATCCATTCCTCCATCTATCCATCTACTTATCATCTATCTATCCAGCTACCTATCCATCATCTATCCAGTTACTATCTTTTATCCATCCATCCATCAATCTATTCTATCTATCCAGCTAGCCATCCATCCAACTATCCACTTATTGTCTATCTATCCATCTATCCATTTATTTTCTATCTGGTCAGCCAAATCTGTCTAGCTGTCTTCTATATTTATACCAGGAGTCTTAACCTTTTCTGTGCGTCCTGGACCCCTTTGATAGCAGTCCTCCCAAACCTATGAGCCCTTCTCAGAATCATGCTTTTACTACATCAAATAATGTCAGGCTTAGATTTCAAATGTTAATATTAGAGCTCTGTAATTTCTTTCTTTCTTGATGATCCCTTTTCAAAAGTCTGATGACAAACTTAGTTTTCCACATCTTTTCTATTCCCTCAGATTTATATAGAATTTGTAGGTTTTCCAAGCCCTTTATCTCATTTAAGCCTCACAATTCTGTGGGGGAGAAGTGCTTTTATTCTCATTTGACAGATGAGGAAAATGAGTCCAAGAGATGTAACATGACTTACCCAGGGTCATACAGCTAAGAATATCTTAGGCAAAATTTGAACTTCACTCTTTCCGATTCTGCGTATAGTGCCCCAGCCACTGCTGCACCCAACTGCCATAAGACCAAGGAAGTAATGTTGAGCATTCTTGCAGCAAGATGGACGTATCGCCAGTCTTTCAGCCCTTGCCTGTATTATTTGGTCCCGTAGTCCCATCTGCATTTCTCCCCAGAGTATTTTCATTTACAAAAGAATGTCTCAACTGTTCTCACCTTGGTTTTTGAAATGGTTTTGCAGTGGATCCAAAAGCATATTAGTCTATTTGGAAAAATGCGGTCAGCACAATGCCAATTCATTTGACTAGCCACACGACTCAAAGGAGTCTTTGTGTTGTGGTGGGGAAAGGACTAAGTCAGGAGACCTGTCTTGGCTGTAGCACTACTAGCTGTGTGTTTTTGGTCATAGTGTAGGATCAGAGCATTGTGAGTAGGGAGTGACTTTAGGTATCAGGTAATCAGACTCACTCGTTTTACAGGAGAAACAAGCCCACAGAGAATTGACTTACCCAAGATCACACGGCTAGTTGTAAGTGATAGAAGCCCACAGTGTCTGTGTATATTTCTACAAGTTCATGAGAGGCAAGTAGCTTCTTCCTCTGCTTACTTAGTGATGGGCTGAAATGGAAGCCTGACTTCTGACCTAGGACAGAATGGTGACATTCTCCATGACTAACAACAGCTGACTTTTAGATGATGTTCGAGTCTCATCTCTGAGCCTCACGAAAACCCTTAAGAGAGGAACTAATGGTATTACAAACATCCTTACTTCTCTGATGAGGAAAATGAGCCTCAGAGACCTTAAACAATTTGGCTCCAGTTACCCAGCTAGCAAGTGTCAGAGACTGGATTTGAATCTAGGCCTTCCAATTCCCAAGTGTCGCCAGTGCGCTCACCCTCCACCAACTAGGAATAAAGTGTTACACCAATTAGGAAAGGCGGATGTTTTTGAAATTGCTTTTCTCAGTGACCAGGTTCGGAGGCCCTGACCAAGTCAGTCAATAGATGAAATTGCTTAGACTGTGCCACTTCAGTAACAGTTCTTGACCATCTGGCCCCATTGGGTTTTCAAATTCAACAGCCTAAGTAAGCGTTGATGGCTTTCATGATGACAGCCACAGTTAGGCAGGGAAATCCAATCAGGAAAAAAAGAGAGCTAATAGTCATGTAAGTGACCCTTGAGACCAGGGATTTGGGGGTAAGAAAGGAGGGCGCTCAGAAATACCCTTATGTTCTTAGATTCATGAAAGTGGGAGAAGGGGATTGATCAGCGTTAGGGAGGACTGCACAGAATTATATACTGATTTCTGGGAGTCTTTTGTTTAGGGGGAGGGGATTAGGAAAGAGGGGGTAAGATAATGTGTGAAATAAAAGATGTCCAGTTCATATTCATTATTACCCAGAGTGCTTACTTGGGATCCTCATCCTAGAAGAGAAATGAGATACACAAGCTAAAATTTCCCAGAGGAAGCTATGAGTGGGGGTGAAAACAAGTCAGAGCTAGGATATGCCTTCCCTCTGAGAACATCTTCCCTCTACTCTGTATATGTCATGCGTGTACAGAATTGCCCCTCCAAAGCTCCTTATGCACAGGGACCGTGATTTTGCTTCCTTTTGTTCGTGCCTAGCACACAGGAAGCCCTTAATAAATGCTTGTTGACTGACATCCTCAAGAACAAACACATGCTGTATGGGTTTCGAACTTGGGATGCTGAGTTATAGATTGCACTTAGAAATAGGAAAAGCACCAAGATATTTCATTTTGGGAAAGTAGACGCTAGCCTCTGAGCTGTTTAATCTCTGGGGAAGGAGACGGGTAGGGCAACACAGTGTGTCTAGAAGAAGCCTGAAAACCCACTTCCAAAGTTTTGTAACCTTCACTGTGGCATTGGGAGTTTTAAAAATGGATTAGAATGCCTGCCCCCTAAACGGTTTTTTTTTTTTAATGCGTTTAAGAGAAGACCGCCTTAAGCCTCCGGTGCTAGAAGACGCAGGGAAATCCCAAGCATATATCCCTTCAAAATTAAAGGACCTTCAGGGTTTAAAAGGTTTTAATCTGTTGGAGTTCGGGTCCAGAGCCTGAGGATAATTGGATGCAGCCTCGGTCTCTGGGGAGCGGAGCCAGTTGTGTGTGTGCCTGTGTTAAAAGCCGGGATGGCGGGGGAAGAGGGGGAGGCTGTGAACAAACAGGAGTCAGTCGTGTTTGGCTGGGGGTGGGTGGGGGCCAAAATTGTGTGGCCGGGCTGCGGTGAGCTTTGCGGTGACCCTGAGGGACTGCGGGTCCCCAGGCAGGATCTTCTGGCTGCTTCCCACCTCCCCTCGGGCTAGCTCAGCACAGTCAGGAGTCTATTGTTTTAGGGACCAGCCTGCCTTAAGAAGCAGCCCCGGGGGAGCTGCAGGATTCAGCTGCTGGAGCAGAGGGCCCCCAGCCCAGCCCACCCCGGCTCAGAGGGAGGGCAGCCTAGCCCAGCCCAGCCCAGCCCAGCCCATCACATCCCTAGCCTGGCGCTGCGCAGCTGGGGCCAGTCACATGCCCCGGGTCTCTCCTCCCGAAGGGGCCGCCCTCCCGCAGCTGCTGGCCCTTCGCTGGATGTCAGACATGCGGCGCAGCTGGCCCGACGTGCCGGCCCTCCGGAGCTCCCGGGATGCCAGTCGACTGCTGAGCGATGGCCGAGCCGGGCTCCCCCAGGAGCTGTGGCCCGAGGCCGGGGCCGCGTGTCCGGTGGCCCGCCGCAGAACCACGCCGGGCCGGAAGCAGTGGCAGGAGCTGCTGGCCATGGCCTTGGCCGGCCGCGTGGGGGCCAAGGGCGTCTGGCTTGGGCCCCCGCTCAATCTCTTTGCCTATTCGCAGATTTCCTCTCTGGTCCGAAGAGCTGCCTTAACGCAGAATGACAACCACTGCAACTATGAAAAGACCCACAACTTCAAGGTAAGTAAGTTGACTTTGAATGAGTTTTCTGGGGGCAAGAAATTGACTTCGGTGGAGTGGGGGAGAGTAGAGTGGGATGGGCAGGGAGAGAGGGAGCGGTGGATGGACTTTTCAACTTGGTGCTTCCAAAGCTTGTCTGTGAAACTAAGCGATCCATTTCACAGCCCCAGTCTGGTTACTATGGGCAAGATAAAAGGGAAAGACTTTCGGAAGTAGATGATTTCGGTTCTACTCCCGTCTCCAGCACTTTGTGACCTTGGGTTAATCACTTCCCTTTGAGATCTCCATCAGAGTGCTGGTGTGTGTGTGTGTGTGGTTTCCTGTCAGATAAGAAAGCTTCAGAATGCCATCTAAATCATGTGTTTGAATATAATGGAGGCATCATCATATGTTATCACCTTTGTTAGTGTCTAAAGGGGGATTTGAACTCAGGTCTTCCCAAGTCCAAACCCAGTTCCCTCCTGGCAACTGGAGAGAGTTTATATTTCTGGAGAATTGATTACTTAAGCTGGATCTCAGTTTTCTCATTTGTAAAATGAAGGAGTTGGCTGCCTTCGTTACCAACTCTTGACTTCTGTAGAAGATGAAATCCATTTGTAGAAGCTGCGTGTTCTTGTGGATGGATGTTCGGCTGTGGAGGTGAAGGGTACAAAGACCTGGCTGTGTGATCCTAGGCAAAGCACTAACTTGTTGGAGCTCTCCAAGAAGCTCTCTGAGACTGTTTACAAGGGAGTCCTTAATCTTCGTTGGTGGAGGGAATCTCTGTGCTAGAAGTTCCCCACACCAATGAGATCATAGGTCTCTATTTTAAGGAAGGATCTGTCACATTTTAAGCTCCTTATAGCAAACCCAGAGGGCTTTGCCTCCCCCAGAGGGAGAGGAGATGGGGAATTAGGAATGGGACCTGGAAGATGATCAGTGTACACACCTCCCTGTAAGGAACTTCCTCTAGCCTGCAGGTCAACAGTTTTCATTCAAGGGACACTCTAGGGCACTGAGAAGTGATGTGACTTGGCCAGGCTCACACAGCCATTACAGGTCAGAGACAAGACTGACTGGCTCTAACCAGTGCACTACGCTGCCTCATGTCCCCCAAGAGAGAAAACTAAAAATGACCACTAAATATGAAATGGAAATAATCACCTAATATTCTGGGTTTGGCCATTAGTTGCCTCTTGGTGTCATTTCTGTGACCTAGGCCATTGTCAGAATACATGATGGCCAGAAGTGCAGACTGTGTCTTCTTGGTGCCCTGGAAGATCCTTAAAATTCTGTTCAGCTCAAAGAGAAACCCTGGGCAGCTAGCTGGTCAGATGGAGGGAACAGGGTGAGAATTTGGTGGGAGAAAACCGGGACTAGGGAAATCATTGAATCATCACAATTCCAGATGTGACATTTAGAGAAGCTATTTACACTCTGAAAATCACAATCTGGTCCTTTTACCCTCTCAGCCAGTGGCAGTGGTCACTTAGTGTTGGAGTCTGCAGGTGGAAGACTTGGGTTCAAATCCCAGCTCTCCTCCCCCTTACTGGCTGTGGGACTTTGATCATGTTTGATCCTCACAACCACTTTAGGAAGAAGGTCCCATTATCCCCATTTTACAGATGAGAAAACAATTCCCCACAGAAATTAAGTGACACATTTCAAGCCTAGCTCCTTCTTGGCCTCAGGCCCTCTGCTTTCCCAGGTCAACCTTGCTCTTGGCCTCAGTTCCCTCCAAGGTGAAGCCAGTAAATTGTGCTTAATCTCTAAGTTTCCTTCCAATCTTAAATCTAAGGTCCTAGGATCCCTTGAGGGCAGCTAGGTAGGGAAGTGGATAGAGTGAGGGACCTGGAGTCAGGAAGATTTATCTTCCTGAGTTCCAATGTGGCCTCAGACACTTCATAGCTGTGTGACCCTGGGCAAGTCACTTCACCCTGTTTGCCTCAGTTTCCTTATCTGTAAAATGAGCTGGAAAAGGAAATGGCAACCCTTTCCAGTATCTTTGCATAGAAAACCCAAAATGGGGTCACAGAGTCAGACACTTAATGAAATGAACAACAGCAAGAATCCTTTGGAAGAAAGGTTGGGCTCACTCTAAAGGATGCTCATGCCAAGTTTCCTCATTTAAGATGTTGTGGTTGGGAGGATGAGTAAAAGAGAATCAGAGCAGAGCAGAGAGCTAGAATTGGGAAGCTGGAAGAAATGAAGATAAGAAAAGGGAAGGGGGGAGAACAGACAATGATTTGCCCTGTTTCTGGATCTCTCCTCATGCCTTGGGACCGATAATACAAGTCACTGTCTGAATGACAAAACCCCTTGTCAGAAATGACAAGGGAAATTGTTTTATCCTGTTGACCACAGATCCTCCATAGGAGCCACGTGGGTCCATGAAAGCCATGTGTGGGTTCTGTTGGTGCAAGCCCAATGAATGGAGAGCATGGACAGTGCTGGCTACTGGGATACTGTACTTCTAAAGGATAATTGAAGACCTGGCACAGGAGATAGAGGGCTGGCCTGCAGTCAGAAAGACCTGAGTTCAAATCTAGCCTCAGACATTTCCTAGCTGAGTGACCCTGGACAAGTCACTTAACCCTTTTTGCCTCAGTTTCCTCATCTGTAAAATGAGCTGGAAAAGGAAATGACAAACCACTTCAGTATCTTTGCGTAGACAAGCCCAATGGGGTCCAGAGAGTTGGACACAACTGAACAACAGCATTAAGAATCATTTTCCATAGAATTTAGAAGCTCTATTGGGATCCTTGTTTCTTCTCTCCCTTATAATCAGAATCAGGTTGAATTCTTGGGATAAAGAACCTACTTGTATGACCATGGGCAAATTTCTCTAGGACCTCAATTTCCTCATCTGTAGGGTTGATCTCTTTCAGCTCTAAACCTAAGTTCTCTCCTCCTCGCCATCTTCCCTACATTGCTATTTCTGTTCCTATTAAAACTTAGCCTTTTAAAGAAAAAGAAATGTTTTCTTGTGCATTTGACAGAAAATACCATTTTAATGGGGGTCTCATGACTGGGAGGCTGGATCCTCTTTGACTCAGGCATTTTTTCTTTCCTCCTCAAAATTCCTCTGGCTTTCAAATGCACTTGGAAACGTGCCCTCCCATTCTCCGTACCCACACAGAATAGCTACTGCACTCTGGGTCTTGCTTGGCTTTTGTTTAACAAATCCACTCACTGGTGTGGGTGGATCTTTTTTGAAAACTAATCTTTTTTTAAAATTTTAGTCTCTGGGAGCCTTGATGAATTTTAAGGCATTTAATTAGCTAGATGGTTCCTGTACTACCCCCTACCCCATAGACAAATGAATTTTGAAAATGTTCCTTTTAACTCTTGATCTGCTATCACTTCTGTATGGTAGCATCTTTTGAGAAGATAGGAGAAAATTAAGACAGTTTGATTAAAAAAACACATGAAAGAGGCAAACTGGAATGTTTTCTTTCAGATGCAGCCACACCATAATAGGTACAGGGGAGAGCTGATCCAGGCTCTATGGTGGTGTGTGTCTCAGGCCAATGTCCAGGAGAAGGCATGTTTGTCATGGTCTATTCTGAGTAATTCCCATCCCCCCCCAGCCCCAATCAGCCCCCTGCTGCAAACCACAGACTAGCTTTAACTTGGAAACACTGCACATTTTTGGATAAACATTCCAAAAGGCACATCATACTATAAATAGAAAAGAGAATTTTCTGTAAGAAACCCCTGACCTGGAAGAAAGAACAGAACACTCATCAAAGGGGTCTCTGTCATTTCTATGGGCTTTGGATCACAAATCTTTAGTGCGTGTGTTTTTTTAAAACATTTTAACCCTCGAAGGCTTTATTCAGAGAAACAATCTTTATGGAGGGCTGGAGTGGGAGTCCAGATGACTCAAGTTCGAATCTGGCCTCAGACTCTTACTAATTGTAAAGATGGGTAAATCTCGTTTTTCTGAACCTGAGACATCTTTAAGGCCCACCTCTTAAGTCATGGATGAGTTGTGATCAGATCACAAAACCTTAATGTATTGATATACATTTTACTTAATGCGACAAGTGTTTATTAAGTACTTAACTGTGTACAAAGTGCTGTGCCATATACAGGTAATACAAAGTTAAAATTAACAGCTTTTACCCACAGGGATCTTACATTCTATTTAAGGGTAAGCTTGTACTTAGAACTGGAGAGTTGAAAGAGAGCTCAGCATCCATCAAGACCAAACCACACTCTCAAAAGAATCCCCACAATCACACCTCTGCCAAGTAGGCCTCCCCTGGCCTCTCCTCAAAGCCTTCCGAGGCAGTACATTTCACTTTGAACAGCTCTAATGGTCTGGAAGAGGCAGCTAGGTGGTGCCATAGTGCACAGAGCCCTGGTCCTGGAGTCAGAAAGACTCTTCTTCCTGAGTTCAAATGTGGCCTCAGACACTTCCTAGTTTTATGACCCTGGGCAAGTCACTTAACCCTGTCTGCCTCAGTTTCCTCATCTGTGAAATGAGCTGGAGAAGGAAATGACAAACCACTCCAGTCTTTTTGCCAAATAAACCCCAAATGGGGCCATGAAGAGTTGGACATAACCGAAATGATTAAACAGCAACAACAAAATCGTCTGAAAGTTCTTCCGGACATCAAACCCAAATAGGCCTCTTTGCCATTTCCCCCAGGCTCCTGGTTCTGTGTTCTGGGACCAAAGAGAACAAGTCTAATCCCTCTTCAGGTTTAAACCTCCAAAATGAACTTAGTTTGTGGTGGGTTTGTTTTTTTTTTTTTACTACCACTGCTGACTTACTGTGCTTGAAGTCCACTAAGATCCTCCAGATCTTTTTCAGAATAATTGCTAACTAATCATGTCTCCCCCTCCATCTCATATTTGTGAAGGTGATTTTTTGGTACCCAAAGACAAGACTGCATTTCAGCTTATGGATTCAGCTCAGTGGTCCTAACTCTGTCATGTAGCGAGCATTGATAAAAATGTTAACAGACACGGGTCAGGAGTTGATCTATTGCCATGCTGAACACCATCAAGTCAATAACTGCTCTTTGAATCTGACCAGCCAACAAGCTCTGAATTCATCTGATTTGTCCTCTTAATCTTGGTGTTTCCATCTTTTCCACAAGAACAATATCTTGTACTTGATTCAAAGCTTTGCTAAAATCTAGGCAAACTGTCCTAGCAACTCATCTACTTCTGTAGTAATCCTGTCTAGAAAGAAAATGAGGGTTAGTTTGGCATGACCCGTGCTTGATGAAGCCCTGTTGGCTCTTGGCAACTGTGGCTTCCCTTTCTAGACACTCATCGACCATCTCATTGATGACTATTCTAGAATTTCCCAGGAGTCAGAGCCAAGCTTATTGGCTTATGATTTACAGGCTCTGTTCTTTTCTCCTTTCTAGAAAATCGTGATCTGTTCCCATTTCTAATCTGGTTGTACACTTCCCAAATCCCATTAGTCATTTTTGTTAGTTATTTTATAGGTCTTTTTCAGAGGTCATTCTCCTTGCCAGAGAAAACAAACAAACAAACAAAAAATTAGGAATCGAGCATCTTTGCCTTCTCTCTTTGGTCAATTATAACCATCCCATCTATCCCAAGCAAAAGTCCTGTCCCTTCCGTGATCTTCCTTTTTCTCCTGATAGAGCTAAGAAGGCACTTTGGGGTTGAATTGAGCTTCCTTCAACAGCTTCAATTCATCCTAACATTATTTTTACAGGACCCTGCCCTGCTCTTACAGTCATCCTCATTGGCTGGGCTTGCTTCTATCTTCTCTAGATTTCTTTTCTAAGTTGGTTGATGAGTTCCCTATGCATTGCTATCAGCCTCTTTAGACAAATCTCAAAGGTCTCCATGATGTAAAGAATGGTAGAGCCTTTCACAGACAGCAAGTTTGGGAAGGGGAGCTACTTTGTAGGAGGATAGATGTCAAGTATAACTCATGAAACCAAAGAAGCTTCTCATGGGAAGAGGCCTCAGAGTCCACCTGCCTGCAGCTGAACGAGAAGCCCTCTGCTTCACACCTGAGAAGGCCCATGTCATGGGCAGCCTATGCTCCAACATCTCCACTGAGGGAAAACTGAGAAGGTCCCAAGTCAACCCATTCTGGGATAACTATCGATATTAGGCAGTTTTCCCCTCCCTTGGGCCTAAGTCTGCCCCTCTGCATTTTCCAAATGCTACCCATTTTCTAGCTCTGCCTTTGGGGGTCAAACAGAATATACTGACCCCCCCCCTTCTAGATCCCACTTGTAGAGAGTGACCATGGCCATACTTGAAGAGAAGACCAAGTCTACTCTTCTCCTGGCTAAATATTCCCAGGCCTCAAGTGGCCTGACATCCAGGCCCTTCATCATTCTGTGACCCTTCTTCTGAAAATCACTAAGTTATCATACCCCTTCTTAAAATGTGATTCTCCAGACCTGTGACAGTGCAGGGGTACGAGGTCCAGCCATACTCTGCCGGACTATGGACTACCACTTTTTGGACACTTGCTGCTCTGGCAGCAGCCCATGGTCTCATTGACTTTCACGGTTGCCATGGTGTCCTAGTGACTGGTCTTGCACTGGCCATTCACTAAAACCCCAAGATTTGTTTTGGATGAGTTAAGGAATCATGCCACCCCCATCTTGTATGGATGAAGCTGATTCTTTGAATACAAGTGTGATAACCTTCGGGTTTACCTCATTAAACTTCATCTCCTTAAATTAAGCCCAACATGCCAACAATCCAACTGTACTTTCAGCTTCGGCAAGATAGGGAGATCTTATCTAAAAAAGGAGAGGGAGAGGAAGACACGGAGAGAGACAAAGAAACATACACATGTCCACAGAGAGAACTCCAAATCCCATTGTCTTGATGCCTTCTAGTTAACAAACTTCTGAAATCAGCCTTTGTCTTCTGAAACCGTTCCCTTCCACTGGAACCACAGAAGAGACGCCACCTCTGCCCTGAAAGTGATTGGTTTCTTTCCTAGGACTTTGTTATTCTCAGTAATGCTTCTTGGAGTTCTGATAGTGTTGTTTATGTGTAAGTGAATCACCAGATATTATTTGCAGGTCTTAGAAGGTTCTCTGTCCCACCTTAGATAGTGCCTTGGGAAAATAGCAGAACTCTTCATTATTAGTATTGGTTTCGAACATTTTGAGGGGACAGCAATATATAGCAGATAAAGGATGCCCAGTGTGCAAGCATCCCCTTGTCTAAACAGGCTCCTCCAGAGGGTCCAATTCCCACCTGTAAAATGGGCTTTATTTTTAATAATAATAGTTCATATTTATATAACACTTTAAAGCAGTGCTTTACAAATATCGCCTTATTTGACCCTCTCAACAACTCTGGGAGGTAGGTGCTATTATCCTCATTTTATAGTTAGGGAAACTGAGGCAGACAGAGGTTGAGTGATTTGTTCAGAGTCACCCAGCCAATGGGTGAGGACAAATTTGAACTCCTGTCTTCCTGACTCCAGGCTCACTGCGCCATCTAGCTGCCTTTGGCCTAAAGCAAAGTGTCCCCCATCCAACTCACTGATGGAAGGACCTACACTGATAGCCATCATGGATCCATCAAGGTACCGAGGCATCACTTCAGGAGAGTATGTTCTAATTCACTGACATTTTATATTCTAATTATCATGTGAACAAAATATTGTTCTAATCAGAATACTCTTTTCTAGTAGATAGACTTCTAGTAAGTCTACTAAAGTTCAGAAGCCCAAATATTTTTAAAATGTACTATTCAGTGTTGGACCAAGAAAAACTAAGTCTGGCAGGCTCTGAACTGCCAAGGAATCCCAAGTGCCCACAGAGCCATAACCAGGGTAGGGCAATCAGAGCTTTGTTCTAGGGTGCAGAAATATTGAGGGCACTGCAATTGAGAGGTCATCTAATCCAACTTTTTTTCTTAAAAATGGGAAATGAGGCCTGGAGAGTGTAAGTAACTTGCACAGGTATCCAGGTTGTAAGTAACAATGTCTTTGGATTCCAAATCTAATGTCCTTTCTCTGTCCTGTGCTACTCTTCTGATCCGAGGGAAAACTGGGCCTGGATTGTGATTTCACTGATAGAGGGGACTCTCAGGTGAGGAAACTCCCTCCACCAATAGAGGTTGGCACTTTCTTTGCAACTTAGTCTTAGAGAGCTGGTCAGAGCAGTGTGAAGGTAAGTTATTTTCCTAGGGTCATACAGCCAAAACAGGTCAACACCAAGGCATAAAGAACTTCCAGGTTTTCAGGCTGCCTCTCTGTAGGGTTTCTAAAATTTCCTTTTATTTCTAATACTGTTTCTTTGCAACTTTTTTAAGGTCACAAAGTCCTATTTTTATTGGCTTCTGTATGAACCACCTCCTCAAAACTCTGCTAAATACACACACACAGACACACACACATACATACATTGCCTCATGTAAAATCAGGCAGCAAGAGAACAGAAAGGGGGGGGGAGGAATGGCACAAGAGTGTCAAACATAAACCTGATTTTGAGCTCTGGGTTTTATTTCATTATGCTTTTTTCCTAGGGTTGAAATATTGCCCCCATTTCACTTAGCTCCACTGAGTCTCCGATTTCTGTAGGGCCCCAGAGACAATGTTTTATATGCAAAGCCAGAAGGCTTTCACCTTATTTGGGGTAGAGGAGTCTTCATAGTGCCCTGCCTTCTCACCAAACACAGCCCATCTCAAAAGCTGACTGACCCGACTTTTTCCAACCTCTGAGGTTTATTGATTTTTTTTTCCCCCTGAACATGTTTTCAGAGAAAGAACATTTTGCAAACTCAAGAGCGGTAACAAAAATACCCTAGACAGGAAGAAAATACCCCAGACAGGAAGAATGTTGGTCCAAGACTATCACAGCCTGAATTGCCCAGATATCATGGAGAGCCTGTGGTCACGGTCAGCCTGGAATTCTTAAACCAGCCAACGAGATAAGACGATGTGGTGGGAGATAAGATACCTTAGACAAAGAGCACAAAAACGACAGCCTACTCAAAAACAACAGTAATTGGTCTGGAAAGCTTCTCAAAGCACTTCCAAGAGCCAAGTGAGTGGGACCCGTTTTGGCCAGTCCCAAATTACTGTTTGCTTCAAATTTGCTGAACTTGGAAAGAGTTGTATGTGCTCCCTTACAGAACCCCGTGGTTCTGTAAAAACAAACTCCATTAACACCCACTCTCACACCCCTACCTCTGGATCAACCAGCATCAATATCACTGAAAGCGTACTCAGTAGCAGCAGGGAGAAGAGCCACAGCTACTGAGCTGCATTGTCTGGGGGCTTGAGATTTCAGATTCAACTGATAAGCAGGAACTGGAAGATGGGAGTTCAAGCCCACCTGGGAGACCTAAAACTTAACCTCTTAGTGTCTCTGCTGACTCTCTGAAGTGGGTCGCCAGTTTGTCCAGTGGAGACAGTTTGGGAATTGGCTTATATTTCTGAATCTGGGTCAAAACTAAGCAAAAAAGCCCAACAATAAACAATAAAGAGACAGTGTAGAGTAATGCAGAGCATGCTGGCCTTGTAGTCAAGGGAGAGTTGGGTTTGAGTTCCACCTCTGGTACTTACGAGCTGTGTGACCATGGTAAGGATACAAACTCTCTGAATTTCATTTTTTCGCCTATAAAATAGTTGAGCCTCAAATAGATGAGAACGGTTTTGTTAGTTAATAAGTATAAGCACCTACTACATGCCAGGAATTGTGCTAAGCACCAGGCATACAAAGGCAAAAGATGGTCTCAGCCCTCAAGGATCTTACGATCTACTTTAGATTGTAATAAATATAGATTATGCACTGTTATTATCATCACCCTATATATGAACAGAGACGACCAATTCAGTACAAGACTGGTCTAAGATTCATGAAGGTTTGGATTCAATTCTGCTTCTGACATGTTAGCGATGTGACCCTATTTTAACCTCTTGGGGGCCCCCCAGCAACACTGTAAGAATATAAATTATAGATGGGGTACCATTCTGTACCAGTGGAGGGAGTTTCCATACTGGGAGTTCCCTATTTCCAGTGAAAATCAAGTCTGGATTTAAACAATAACATACACAAGGTGCCATATAAATTCCAGCTATCTACCTAAGGTTGGAGTCTGGGATCTGTGATATTTGTTAAATCTATTCCTTATAGTCAAGAAAATAGGAAAAAATGTATTTTATACCATTTGAGTCAATAAACATTTACTAAGCACTTGCTGTGTGCAAAGTGCTGTGAGAACCATTTCTCTTATCTTCCTGGATCCAAAGATAGTTGTGTGTGTGTGTGTACACATGTGCATGTGTGTAGAGTATACAGGTGGTGTGCATGTGTATCTTGAGGGGGACAAGATAGTTACGGAGCCAGACAATTCATCCAATCAGAGATTGAGAACTGGAAGGGGGCTTGGAGAGCATCTAGTCCAACTCCTTCCTTTTATAGGTGAGGAAAATGAGTCCCAGAGCAGTGAAGACATGCTCATGGTCACATAGCCACTCAGTGACAGAGATGGGCTTGTATGCAGGAGTTTTAAGCTTCTATTGGGAGTTTTTTTTTAAAGGCACAAAATGCTTGGTTTTCATGTGAAATTATTTGTGAGCAGCTACCCCCATCCCACTCCTCATCAGATGTCAGGGGGACAAGCAGCAAGAACAGAAGGCTTTCTTTGCTGAGACACCAGGCTCTAGTGCCAGTCTCTGGGATTCTTATTTTGCCCTGAGGCAGCTCTATCTGAACCTGGGCCCCAAGAGATGCAAAAAGACGACCTTTAAATATTTACTGGGCACCTTGGAAAAGCTTTTAGCTTCCTGTTATCACTGGGCCAGACTATTAAAAAGGCTCTGAAACATTTAGGGCTTTGCTTCTAATTGCTTCCAAATACCGGACAATTATCTACAAAGATTGCTTCTTTATTTTTCTAGTGGTCCTCTTTAGTAATAAAAACTTCCATTTTAGGCCATCATGTTTGCCAAAGTACTTTACATTCATTGAGCCTCACAACCCTCAGAGTTAAATGCTTTATTCCCATTTTACAGAAGAGGAAACTGAGACTCAGAAAGTTTCAGTGTCTTACCCAAAAAACCAACTGGAACCTAAATATTCCTGACTTAGAGTCTCAGCATTCCTGGCTAAAAGTCATTCTCAGCTAACATACCAGATCCACTCAGTTTTTAATTGCTCTCGGCAGTGGGAGAGGGGTGTGTGAGAGGGAACAGATCAGACCTAGAACTTCATGGTTATAGGAAACTCCTGGTGAGGAAATTCCCCGTGCTAATGAAGGTGGCTGCCTGCCTCTAACTTGGTCTTAGCTCCTCAGAGTGGCTCAGCCAGCTTGAGTCAGGTGAGACTGGAACCAAGGACTTCCAGACACTGAGGCCAGCTCTTTCTATCCACCACTCCATGCTGCTGCAAAAGGTTCGGTTAGTTATTCCACATTTGGACTTTATTTACACATCGCAGCCCAGAATCCCAGTACTGAAGTTCTGTAGCTTATAACATCAGCCAAGGTTTTCTGCACTTAGGTTCTGCCTTCCTGGGTGGGCCCAGGAACCGCTGGGTTAGTTTGTAGTGTGCGTATGTGTGTCTGTGTCTGTGTCTGTCTGTCTGTCTGTGTCTCTGTGTGCGTATGTGTGTGTGTGTGTGTGTGTTGGTATATGTGTGTGCCTAATATAGGAATTAAAATACGTGCCTTACTCTTTTTTCCATTTCTTTTCATAAAAATAGTTTGTAAAATAATACACAGAAGGAAAAAATCAAGCAGTCTTGCAGTTTTTACTGGCTTGTTTATATGTATATATATTAATATATAGATATAACTATATAGATATTTTATGCATATTAATGTATAGATATACAATATATAGATGATACATAGTAGGCACTTATCGTAACTTAATAAATGTTTATTGACTCTATACACACACACACACACACACACACACACATATACACACACCTACACATCCACATACAGAGATTCCCCAAAATGTTAGTGTAGTTTAAGCTTTAATAATTCTAAAACTGCCGTAAGATGGTTCAGGTGCCCTGTATATACTTGAAAGATGCTGCTTCATGGAAGTTGTTTTCTTCTTGTACACTGGAATATTTGTGTCTATTGATGACTGCTCAGTTCCTACCTTGGTTTTTGAGGCTATGGGCTCTTGATCCCTGCACCATAGTATGACCCTTTATCTAATCTCCATCACCACGCACCCTTGTATGTGTGCCATGAGAGGGATGGGGTGGCCAATGACATGTAAAAGATCAGAACACCAAACCTCACTTTGTCTTCCCTGTTTCAGACTCTGAACTGTTGGGAGAAATGGGCTCCTATGGAAGGGGCAGGTCCTCTGATCCTTTTATTTCATAACTTTAATTTACTTTTTCCTTCCATTAGACACCCCTCCCTCCTCTGCCTCTGAATTGTGCCAGGTTTTTTGATTTGTTTTTTTCTTTTCTGACTCATAGGTCCACACGTTCCGAGGACCACACTGGTGTGAATACTGTGCCAACTTCATGTGGGGACTCATTGCCCAGGGAGTCAGGTGCTCAGGTACTTCAGACTGCTAATTGTCCTGCTCTAACTCCATGAAGCAAAGATATGTGATAAATGTACAAACAATAAGGGTAAATGATGGAAGGGAGCTTCTCTCAGACTTGTTCACTGACCCACCAAAAGGCTCCTTGGATGTTCCAGCACATCTCAGGCCTTAGAAGGGAGCTTTTTCAAGGGAGAGGAAGTATTTTGTTGGTTTCACTGAATAAATAGGAGGTTTGTAACTCATCCTTTTTTCTTCCCATAATGAGCAGGAGCTTTGAAAAGTCTATGGAATGCTTGAATGAATCAAAGACATGCCAGCTTCCTTAAACTATGGTCTTTCTTTTCATTTCTCACCCCACATCCCTACAAAAAAATGGACTTAAAAATATGGCCCTGCTCTGTTCTTTCTGCCATTAAATTGGTAATGGAACTGAATTCTATGCCTTATTCTTGTAAACTGAGGGTCTAAGTGAGCACCATGAAAATGTATGTATTTTTTCCTGTTAATGAAGCAGCAATAGCACAGTGGCCAGAGAGCATTACCTCAGAGGCAAGAAGACCTAGGTTCAAATCCCACCCATGATACCTTTTAAGAAAAAAGGTGCCAGTATGCTTTAGAAGAGGCAGTTTTCTCACCAGGAGCTCCCTTCACTAATGAAATCACAGATATGAATTTAAACAATCTTTGGTCATTGTAGCCAAACAATCTTTGTTCTGCTCTGTGGGGCCCAAATTCAGCATGTGCCCATAGGACCCTCTCCTTAGGGCAGGAGACACAGCCTCCTCCAGAACAAATGTGTGTGTTTTTAATAAGTATATTTCAATAATTATATTGTTAAATCATATTGCCCAATAGAGATTGCACGGATTTCTCTGTCTTTCTTTCAGGCAGAGGGGCCACTGATAAATGAAAAGTAGAAGAAAGAAAACTATCACTTGGTCCTCATTTTCCCTTACTGAAATAAACAGATATAAATAGATAGTATGTATATAGAATATAGTAAATATATATATATGTACATATACATACATACACATACAGTGAATATACATAGTATATATAGAATATAGTGAGTGTGTGTGTGTGTGTGTGTGTAAAACTTGGGCACTTCTGGAGGGCTTTCTATCCATACAGCACATGAAACTCAACTGCTTCCCATAAGCTCAATATTTTGTCTACTTCATATAAAACCTCCTTTTAGAAAACATCAATATTTGAGCTTCTGTAGATAAATAAGGGAAAGGCTTGTGGGAAAGCCGGGGAACAATAAAGGGAGTCACCCAAAAACAGCAGACCACATTTTGCCAAACAATCCTGTCTTATCCCATGAGAGCTTCTTTTAGAATGGCCCAAAGCCAACCAACGTGCTTTGGGCCCAGTTGGCCAAATTCACTGTCTCTTCTTTAGCAAATTGGCATGGATGATTCTTTGAGCTTTCTCTATTTGTATATAAAATATAAGTACATATATAAAATACATATGTATATGTGTGTATGTACACACATATACATATACACAATTTGGGGTGAACTGGTTTGGATAGAGACTTATTCCTTGGAGCAGGGAGAACCAAGGCAGTAAATTAATATGTGAGAGTAGCTAAGCCACTTTAGAACACAGCAGTGTGCTCAAGTGTGCTCATTAATGCACTGCCACATTTCTGCCTACATGAGCAAAGAGAGTTCACATACGGCATCACATCTGATCCTTGCTACAACCCCATGAGGTCAATAAGACACAGAATCCCAGAATCTCACAGTCAGAAGGGACTTCAGGAACCATCTGCCCATTGGATCATAGGTTTGGACCTGGAGGTCTGGGGATGTAACGGTCATTTAGTCCAACCTCATCACTTTAGAGAAGGGGAACCCAAAGCCCAGGGAAGCTTTATGGTTTGCCCAATGTCACCTGTGGAGTAGGGAAGAGAGTTAGAATTTGAACTAAGAGACTCTTACTCAAAATCCAAAGTCCTACCTGAGAAAGACGCTCTACTATACCACTGAGCAAAGGTCATCCAATCTCTGTGCCAAGACCTGCAGTGAGCTCCCTACCTCCCCAGGCAGCCCATCCCACTTTTGGACAGCTTCCATTGTTAGGAACCTGGGCTTGTTTCTTCCTCTGATATCAAGCCAAAATTTGCCTCTTTGCAACTCTCTTCCCAACCTCTTTGTAACATAGAGCCACAGAGAGGCCCATTCTCAGGCAATAATTGTGTAAACAAATAATAATAGCTGACATTTATGTCAGTCTTTAAGGATGGCTGAGCAATTTATATCCATTCCCTCATTTGATCCTCCGAACAACCCTGGAAGGCAAGCAATCTTTTCATCCTCCAGTCTTACAGAGGAGAAAAGTGAGGTTAAAAGGGGGTTAAGTAATTTGTGCAGAGTCACACAGCTGGCTAGGATGACAGGCCAGATTTTCCCCACTCTAAGTCCACCCCTCTTTCCATGACACCAAGCTGTCTCTCATGAGTTCAGTCCTGCAGATATTACTGTCCCCAGTTAAAAGATGAGGGAATGGGCCCACAGTGGTAAAGGGCCTTGCTTGTGGTTGCACTGTTATTGGATGCAGGATTCAAATGCAGGATTCTCCTGGTCCTAGTTCTGATGTTCTTATCACTACACCACACTTCCCATCAGACATCTTAAACTTCTTCGTAATCAGATCGATCCCAAAGTGGACCAGGCCACCTCTACAAGTAGCAGGTTTTCTCTTAATTGCATATTTGTAAAACAGAACTTTCTTTGCCCTTTGTTTTTGATAGCATGAAACACTTGGGCAATTGATTGGAGCCTATGGACCTCTTCTCTGAATCATGTTTTTAAATGCATAAAATAAAATGTAAAGAATTACAAAGAAAACAATTCTATTGAAATATATTTATAAATTTACTCTATACTTTATACATTTATGAAAAGAAGTTCACATAGCCCAGGTTAAGAAGCCCTGCTATAATGAAGGCGGGATGGCTGCTTAGCAGAGATCATGTCAAGGGCATTCTTGAGGTTGGACTTGGTGACCACTGACATTCCCTGAGTCTCCAGAGGAACCAAATTAGGAAGCTCATTAAACAGAGAGCAGCTTTTGTTAACTCAGGTTAAGCTGGTTCTCTCCCTGATCAGCTTGATTCTCATTGGCCAGGAATTTCCATTAGTGGATGCCACCTGCTGAGAGGGTTTTCATGACTGCAGTGAACTCCGATGCCCCCTTTCAGCCGAGGATTTTGATAGGCTCTATAAATAATTACTCTAATCATTCTATTACATGGCACTGTAATGCAGAGAGCCCGATGGTGCCCTGGCGAGAGGCCACTTTTTCATTATTGCTAATTTTGCAGGTGTCAAAATAAAGCCTGTATTGTAGGGGGGAAATAAAAGTCCCTGAAAGCTGGGGGGGTAGAGAGCACAGGCTTTGGGGTACCCTTCCCAGTGGCTTCAGGAAACCTGTGGTAAAAGTTCAACCCTTTCTAAGCAGAACAGTATTGGTAGCTCATGGGACCCCAGAGCAGAAAGGGATCTCAGAGGACATATAGTTCAACTTCCTCATTTTACAGATGAGGAAACTGAGGCCCATGAAGGTTCAGTGACTTGCCCAAGGTCTCATGGGTAGTAAGTCAAAGGTGAGTTTTTAAACTGTGTTTTTTGACTCCCAATCTAGGGCCCTTTCCGCTCTGTACTGCCTCCCTAATCAGAAGAGCTCTCAGAGGTCATCCAATCCATCCCCCTGCCTAGGCACTGGCCACCTCTGAAAGGTTCTCAGCCACTACTTTGCTCATCTCTGGCCCAGGCTAGATCAAAGAGCAGAGGGAGGAAAGCAGAGTGAAGCTATTCATGCTACCCATCAGCACCCCCTTATGAATCAGCAATAGCCTAGCCATGTAGAACATAAGCCCATGAAGGATTACTTTTGCTTTTGTGGCTCCAGCATCTGGAGTCCCTGCCATATAGTAGTAACATATTAATGATTAATTATGATTAATTAACTATAATCAATAATTATATTATTAATAATTGTACTTTATATATTATATTTTATATGTATATAATATATTCTATATTGTATTAATATAGAATAACTGTCATATTAATGATTAATTAGCCACTGCTAAATGATTGAGTGCTAGCTTTGGGAAGCACTTCTGAACCATCTCTGGAAGACTTTTGATCCTCAGGATTTCTGTTATGTGGAGTGGCATGTAATAGAAAAATCAGTGAACTTGGAGCCGGGTAATCTGGCCTAAATGCCGGTTTCATTGATAACTAGCATTGGCACCTCAGGCAAGACACCTATGCTCTATGGGTCTCAGTTTCCTCATTTCCAAAAAGCGGAAGACCTGTTTATTCCGGAGCCTGAATGAGACCGTGTGCATGGTGACCAGACAGTGCTATGTTTAAAAAGTAAGTTATAGCATTACTACTACGAATAATGATCACTGGTTCGTAAACAGGTTAATTGCATTTTTTTGGAGAAAAGTCTAATCAAGGAAATAATTTCATAAGGACTTAATAGAGTAGACTATGAGCAAATGAATTTAAGCACAATTCTGGCACATTGAGAATTTGAATAAAAAGTTAACTTCATTGTAGCAAAAGTTGCCTGGCTACAAAGATACAAAATAGCATCCTTGGCGTGGCAAGGTATAGGAATGTAAACAATTCCCTAGGAAGGAAGTTAAATTCTTACAAAATTCACAGAAACCATCATTTTGGAGAGGCTCCTGGTAGAGGGCGGCCTGCAATTAACCTATCTGCTCACAGATGATGGAATGTTATATTTAGCTTTTTCCTCCTTCAGGGGTCAGGGCAAAGGGTGAAAATGGTTCTGCATTCTTATTTCCCTGGCAATGAACTTCCTGGTTCCGTAGTAGCAAGCCCTTGACTTACCAGAGAATGACTTTGGATAATCAATGAATCAAAAGTATCTGTTAAGCCCCTACTGTGTCCTCGGCATTGGTGACCTAGCAGGTAGAGCATTGGACTTGGAGTATGCTGTGTTGACTCTAAGATCTGCCACATTGCCAAGCTCTGCTGCTTGGGCATTAGGAGCTGAATTGGAGCCCTATGCCCACCCAGCCCTTTTGTCAGGCCATTGCCTACTTTTCCCCTTTCCACATTTCTTGGATTGTTCAGAGAAAATCTGATGTTGGGGACTGTATGTTCAGGGACAAGTAGGCCCAGACCCTCAGGCTATAGCACTTTGTGCATATATGCCTACAAGCTGCATGGTTTGAGCAAATCTCTCTTCCTTTCTCTAAGCTTCAACTTTGTCAGCTGCAAAATGGGGGTGTTGGCTTAGGAAGGCAGCTTGGCACAGTAGAAAGGGTGCCAGACCCAGAGTCTGAGGACCTGAGTTCAAAGCCTGGTTTTTCATTTACAAAATGCATGACCTCGTGCAAGTGGCTTACCCTCCTTGGGACTCGATTTCCTTATCTGTAAAATAAGAGGTGCTGAACTAATGACCTCCAAGGTTTCTTCTAACTCCAAATCTATAAGCCAATGATCTTGGATGAGCTCTAATAGTCCTTTCTAGCCTTAATTATAGTCAATAAATATGTTATTAAGCATAGTAAGCAAATACATATTAAGCAAAAATTAAGTATATGTATCACCAGTTTGTGCAGGAAGGGGATATTAAGATATGAAATACTCTCCTCCCTCAAGGAAGAGATATTATACTTGGGGGGTTGTGGGGCAGGGAACAACACCATGTGTTTACATGAATACAAAGTAATTCCATGAGAGAAATAGAACTAACGTCTTGGGGATAGGGATCAGGAGAGACCTCTGGGTGGCAGCTTTGAAGGTGACTCACGATTCCATGGTCTTATCTACATGTTCACCCAGGCTCATTTCCGGAGCCATCAGAATGAGGTATACCTGACCTATTGAGCTGGAACCATAACAGACAGGTCAGAAATGCTGGTCAGCACCATGGAATTATCTGGGGAGGCCATAAGGTTTTCACACCGCTGATTCTGGGAACATTCACAGTCACTGTGAGCATTTTGACCCTTCAGAAGAATCCTCTTCAGACCTTCCCCTGCATATGTGACGGAGAACAAATAAGCCACCAGGAGCTCAGGGCAGATGTCAAGAAGCAGGTCAAAAACTAACAAAATCCTCCTTTTTTTTCAGATTGTGGCCTGAATGTCCACAAGCAATGCTCGAAACATGTTCCCAATGATTGTCAGCCAGACCTCAAGCGCATCAAGAAAGTGTACTGCTGTGATCTCACCACCCTGGTGAAGGCCCACAACACCCAGAGGCCCATGGTGGTAGACATGTGCATTCGGGAGATCGAAGGCAGAGGTTTGGGAAGACCAGCTTGTTCTTAAATATCTATTGTTTGGTGTTCAGACTTTGAGAGGCTCCAGATTGAGGGGCCCTGCCCAGCATTGTTGAAGGAATCCTCTTGAAGCTTACTTTGTGGCCAGAATTAACAGATTTCCTAACACACACACCCCACCCCCCAAAGGTGCTATAATAGATAGAATACTGTGGGGTGGGGTCAAAAAGACCAGGATGCAAATCTCTCCTAAAAAACTTAGCAGGATGTTCATAGGCAAGGAACTTGCTGCTTCCCTATGCCCCAGACACAAATTCCCCTAGGATTTGGTGGAGGGAGCTCCCACACTGGAAATTCCCACATGGTGACTCAGTCACCAATATTACTGTCATTTCTTGTTCAAGGTTATTATTTTGCAGGGAGAGAGCTGGAATTCAGCTTCCTGCATTTTCCTTTTTCAGGTTTAAAGTCAGAAGGGCTCTACAGAGTCTCAGGGTTCACTGAACACATCGAAGACGTCAAGATGGCTTTTGACAGAGGTACGCCTGAGAATTCCCTCCTGCCTCTTTTGGGCATCACACACCCTCCTGGTGAACAGGTTTGACAATGAATTTCATTTGGAGGCAGCTTCTTTATTTCCATTAATGAGTACATTGCCGAAGGGTGAGACTCAGTGTGCCCAGACAGCCAGAGTGCCTAGCACTGAGCCACACAGATTGGCCAGCTTTCCTAGAGGTCACAACCATCCGAAAGCTCTGAAAGAGGAGCTCCAGGGTAGTATATGAGCTCAGGGAAAGGGAGGGAGAGTGAGAAGCACTTAGAGCTTTGGAGTTGGAGTCAGAAAGATCTGAGTTTAAATCTTCCTTCAGACACTAAATAGTGGTGCATCCCTTGAGTAAGTCACATAACCATGTGTTTCTGTTTCCTCATCTATAAAATGAAAGGTCCCCTAAGGACACTTCCAGCTCATCCTGGGAGTCCAGGCTCATCTTTTGATGTGTTACTCAGATTGAGTCCAAGGTACCCTTAAGCCCCCCTTCTTACTCACTTCTTGCAATCTTTTTTCTTTTATCCTCTCACTTTACTTTGAAAAGCTCAAAGTGGCAGATGAGGGTGTGATGGTGCCGAAAGGGGCAAGGATTTTTTGTCCCTTCCCTCCATAAGTTTCCTACAGGAACTTCTAGCGTGGAAAGTCCCTGCACCTATGCAGATCAACAACTCCTCAGTAACTTACCATTTTAAGACTCATTTACATTTACATTTACTTATTACATTAAGACTCATTTACAATTTACTCATTACATTTAAAGACTCATTCATGGTCACTCTGCCATTATGTGTTACATGCAGTCCTTGAAGCTAGCTCTTTTTCTGACTCAAAGGCAGGACCTATATATACCACACCTGCCTCTCCTCAAGCTGAAGAGGAGCAGGCAGTGGGGTCAAACAATGGCTTGTAGTGCTTAGCTTGCTAAGCATTTTCTTCTCCTTGTGCTGACTTTTGTTCTTTTAAGTTCCCAAGTTCAAAGGAAATGCTGGGAATTTGTCAGTGACACCTACATCTTTTGTCAAAAGGGAATGAGTCTTTGCACTTAAATTGTGCTAGCCAATGGTCATGTCTGGAATGGACTCCCATCCCAAAGACCATGTCTGGAATAGACTCCCAAGTCAAGGACCAAGTATGGAATTGACAGCCATTCCACCAGCTGCATCTGGAATGGACTCCCATCCCAATCTACCTTGGATTTAACTCCGCCATTTTTACTTTGTATTTAATCTGCATATGTTTACCTATGTACCTAGTGACTCTCCCAAAAGAATGGAAGTTCTTTAAGGGCAAAAAGGATACCAGTAGTGTTTTATATCCTCACTGCCTGGAACATAGTAGCCTGGAGCCCTCAGGACTCCCCCAACTGTGAGCTGCATCGCCTTGTCTTTAGATTCCAGAACCAACTCCAATTTTATCTTATTCTACCCCCTTACCTCCCAGAATCAACTTAATTCAGTGAATGTTTAGTCACTGCCTATTATGCGCAAAATCATTGTGGGTCCTTGGGACACAATGACAAAAGAAGAGGGAAAGAGAAGAAAAGAAAAAATAATCCCTGTCCTCAGGGAGCTCCTATTCTCCTAGTGAAATATTCTTGGCTTTCTAGAACTGAAAGGTGGTTAGTTAAAACCTGAGTTGGAAATATTTGTTATTGGGTTTTTCCCTCCTTCTCCCTCTTTCTTTTCTATTTCCCTCCCTCTTTCCTTTTCCTTTATCTCCCCTTCTTCCTTCCCCCCTTCTTTCCCTTCCCTCTCCTTTTCTTTTCCCTCTCTTTTCTCTTCCTTCTCTTCCTTTTGCTCCCTCTTCCTTTCCCTCACTATTCTCCCTTTTTCTTCCTTTACTTTTCCCTCCTCTTGCTTCCTTCTAGCTTTATTTCTTCTTTGATATACCCATGAAGAAGCAAAGGCACTAGTTAGTAATGGATCTCTCGGCTCTCTCCTAGATGGTGAGAAGGCAGACATATCTGCCCACATATATCCAGACATCAACATCATCACAGGGGCACTGAAACTGTATTTCCGAGACTTGCCAATTCCTGTCATCACCTATGATACCTATGCCAAGTTTATAGATGCAGCTAGTAAGTATGAAGCCTTCTGCAAGAAGCCCTCCTGGTTTTGTCTGAGTAGGAGAACATGAAAACTATGGATACCAAAACCAAGTGATTATGAATGATTGTCTTTGCCACACTTTCTGTTTGGTTACCAATGCCATCCACCCTTGATGGCCAGCACCAGCCATAATAAGAGCTGATATTTCTATGACCTCAAAGGCTGGCAAACCCCTTCACCGTGATGGTCACAGTTGAGCCTCACAAGGACCCCGTGAGGAAATTACTAGAAGTGGTGTTATCATCCCCATTTTATAGAAGATGGAGTAGAGGCTCAGAGCAGTTCAATTACCTTCCCAGGTCACACCACTATTAAGGATCTGAGGTGGAACTTGAACCCAGATCTACCTGACTTCAAACCTGGCACTTTCTTTATGCTTCCTCCAGGACTGTGCATTTAATGAAACATTGGAGCTCTGAGCCTTCTTCCAGAAGACTTGGCTGTGGTTGGGCAGGAGGGATTTTGACCCCTGGGGATCGGTCCTTCCTTCTCTCTTCCTCGTGCTTGAGTCTAATGCCAGTGTACCTGTATCATGCACATGTATATGGGCTGTGCAGAAGCCCTGGGCGGGAAGGGTTCAACACTCACAGTTGCCTTACCTACCCAGTTTTTCAGCATTAGTACAGGCACCTAGGTGGCACAGGGTACTGGACATCATCCTCAGACACTTGCCAGCTGTGCGACTTCATCTCCACTTGTGGCAGCTTTCTTGTCTGCAAAATGGGGATATTAATAGCACCTATGTTCCCAGATTGTTGCGAGGAGCAAATGAGCTAATAATTAGAAAGCACTAGGTGCTGCAACGGATAGAGCACTGAGCCTGGAGTCAGGAAGACTCATTTTCCTGGGTTCAAATCTGTCCTCAGACACTTACTAGCTGTGTGACCCTGGGCGAGTCACTTCTCCCTGTTTGCCTCAGTTTCCCCATCTGTAAAATGAGCTGGAGAAGGAAATGGCGAATCACTCCAGCATCTCTGCCAAGAAGACCCCTAATGGGGTCGTGGATGTGACTAAACAATAACAACCATCACCACACCTGTCACATAGTGAGCACCGTATGAATGTTAGCTATTGTTGTTGTTAGTAGAAAGAGTGCTGGATTTAGAGTCATAGGATCTGGGTTCAAATCCTAGTTCTGGTGTTTGCTGCCTCTGTGACCTTTAGAAAGTCAGGTCGCCTCTGTGGGTTTCAGTCCCTTCAAATGAAACTAGACATTTCCTCATTTCCCTTCTACCTCTAAACTCTGCTGTTCTGCCCTGAGATTTCACCTACCTCCCCATCAGCCTAAGGACCGTCACTTTATGCAGGGAGCCAAGAGAGCCACCACCTGCCACCTTTTGTGATAGCTTTTAGCCTCAATGACAGGTGCCCTTCTTCCCTAAAGCTCGGTATTACATCTGCTCAGCTGAACAGCAAAATCAAATTGCTGCCTATTCCTGCTTTGAAACTTGAGCCCCCATCGGGTCTCCCATGAAATTCAATTGAATCCAATCCAATTAACCTTAGCTTCCTTCATTGCACAACTTAGATGCCACCAACCATGAGACCTTTCCGTTTCTCCTCTGTCGTTAGCATGAGCTCCCTCATGAAAGTATTTATTTACTTCTCTGTATACAGGTTGTATTCTCTCCTCCCTCCCCCTTCTCCAGTAGAACTTAAGCTACTTGGGGTCAGGGACTGCTAATGCACAGTTTTCCATCAATGGTGTGAGGAAGGTCTTTTCTTCCCCATAGATGAGCCTGGATGTTTTTTTTTTCCTAGAAGCGTTCAGGTTTTAACTTCACCTGGCTATATTGTCATCCAGCTGCTCTCTTCAGCAAGTCTGTGATTGGCGTTAGAGGGTCCCCAAGGCTGTTATTTAGCTGTCTACTAATGGGTGCCCCAGCTCCAAGTCCTCCCCACGTTGCTGCTCAGACAAGCACCTTATGGTCAGTAGAGAGATGCCCAGGCCTCTTTACCACCAGAAGGAAGAGCTGCGGCACTCTTACCAGTAGAAATAGGGGCCTGCTCTAGGTGCTTGAGATACTTTCCAGAACCAGACGATTTTAGGTGAAAACTTTTCTCATGTCATTTCTTCTTGGATAGGTATTGGATTCTATTTCAAAACAGAAAGCTTTAGTTTCTTAAAACAGCAGCCACACCAGCAGAGTACCTTCACCTCCTTCATGCAGCCTGGTCCTGTGTGCTGACATTTATGTCATCTGATTCCACAGAAATCTCCAATCCAGATGAGAGATTAGAGGCTGTCCATGAAGTCTTGATGTTGCTACCCCCCGCGCATTATGAGACTCTCAGATACCTAATGATTCATCTCAAAAAGTAAGTGGACGCCTCACAGACCGGGTGGCTTCTTCCATGTTTGGGTGGGGGAGGGGTGGGAGTTGGCATTGGTTACACACAAGAGCATTTTACACAGCTCAGAAGATGGACAGACAGCTTCAACTAAATGCTGCCCCCCCCCGGACTTTTCCCCAGCTCATCCACACACCTGCCTCCTTTTCTGGACTGTGCCCTTCTTTGTTAATTTCCCTCCTTCCTTCTCCCAACAGCCCTTCCAGCCTTTCCTGTCTCCCTCCCCAGCCCTCTCTTCCACCCTTCTGTCCTGTTACAGATCTACACCCTAGTATGTCCTGCCCCTGTCCCACACTTTTCTTTTGCCTCTCTTTGCCTCTGGTGTGTGAGAGTGAGAGCCCCAGGTTTGGAGGCTGGCCTTAGTGGGCAGTCCATTTCACACTTGTCTCCCTCCATTTCCAGTCTCTAGTATGTGTTTCTGTGGGGAGGTCAGGACATGGGTTCCTTTAGCTATTAGAGAAGGGCAACATTATTGTTGAGGCAATAAAATTGATCCAAGAAGATAGGGCATCAGATCCAAAAAGATGGCACCAAGGTAGCAAGCCATAATGCTTCATGTGCCTTGTGAATCATGGAA
>CM053623.1:15405957-15425921 GCA_028646595.1 Phalanger gymnotis
TTTTGTCTTTGTACAGCCAGTCTATGTAGGCACTTCATAAATGCTTGTTGACTAAGTCATAGGATCATAGATTTTGACTTGGGAGGGATGTTCAAGGTCATTCATCCAACCCTCTCATTTTACAAAATAAGGAAGCTAAAGCCAGAAAGTTTTAGTGACTTGCTAAAAGTCCCACAAGCACTGCTTGGCAGAGACTGGATTCAAACCCAAGTCCCACAATTACAAATTCAACAGTCTTTCTAAAGAGGCACAGACAGATAGACACACACACACACACACACACACACACACACACACACACACACATAAGCTATGAGTATGACCCAGGCTCCGACTTCCCTGGGAGTAACACTCAACATTTCACAGAGACTCTACTGCTTGCTGCCACCATCCACATGTGTACATGAAGATACACAGGGACAATTATCCAAACAGAAGATGAATAATTGAAATAACCAATAATCCCAGAAAACCTTTTTTTTTTGCATACTTTGCAATTTGCGGTAATTTTCTCTGTTGCATTTATTCATATTATGGGTAGCAGATAGTGAATTTGGTGTGAGGGCACAAGAATTCCAAGCCTGAATTCAAACCACAGCAAGAGGATGCTTAAGATGCCATATTGTTTTCAAGGTGATTGCCCAGGCTGCCGGTGGTGATCAAAAGACCAGAAAGTCTGAACCTGCCTGTTATCTTGCTTGTTGGCTTAAGGTTAGAATCAGGAGGGGGTGTGGAATGTGATGGACAAGAGAGGGATGTCTGCCCAGCTCTCACAATAGCACCGTCTCCTAGGTAATTAGAAAACCAAAGTGAATGATGAGTCATGAGCTTCCTAGAAGAATTTCTTGGTTCTGCCCAACAGGGTGGAGAAAGAGGCAATGAGTGTAGGAGGAAAGATTGTGTGGAGAGAGGGCAAAGAGTAGGGAGAGGAAAAGTAGGGAAAGTATAGGCACCTTCAAGGGGAAGAGGAGAAAGAGAGCTGAAGCTTCCATAGAATGGGACTCGCCCAGCCCCGAGGCACCAGCTGACGGAATAAAGGTCCATCCTCACCACTCCTGCTGTGGCCTCATAGGGAAAATTGCCAGGCTCCCTGCTTAGAGACTAAGCTCTCAGACTATTTCCCAACATGGGAGGCACAGTAAGCCTCAATACAGATGGGAAGAGAAGAACATTTGGGCCAAACATCTTTCAAAGAAGAACTCCACCCAGAACACACAAACTTTGGGATCTTATCAGAATGGGAGAGTATCTCTGTGTGGACAGTGTGCATGGTAACTAACAGTCCAGGTAGTTGTTAGGATTTTGTCTATGGGGGCAAAAATTCTCCTGCCCCAATCCCCAACCCCTATACTGCCCTCACCTCTAACTTCTAGAATCTCTAGCATCATTTCAAGGCTTAAGTCATGTGCCACCCTCTCTCCTTCCTCAATATGTCTTGTATTTTCTGTGTACATAACATATCCTCCTGTATGACATAAATTCCTTGAGGGTCAGGAAAATTTGTCATTTTGTGTCTCCATATTCCTAGCACATAACACAGTGCCTGGCATATAGTAAGTGCTTAATAAATGCTTATTGGTTAATTAATTACATTGAACTCAAAATGCTCTCAACCTCATCAACTAGATGTAAGCTAGGGACACCTGCCTGTACATGCCTTCTTAATTCTCAATAATTCCCATATTCCCTAAACAGAATTTTGATCAAACAGAAACCCTGAGCCATTCAGGGTCCACATCTGAAGGCCTGAAGCTCATATGATGGAGCACAGAAGGCCAAAGAGAAGGTCCTCTGGGCCTACCTGCCTGAGCCCCTGACAGTTGTAGGGACTAAGGGAATCTTAGTGACATTATTGCTTGCCCTCACATGAAGGAAAAGTTATCTCAAGAAGCAATAATGTACCCTGGAAAAGACATAAGCAAGAAGATTCCATTAGAGACTGGACAAAAAAGTTTGAGCAAATGATTTGAGATTTGAGCGGAAGAGAAATGGGGAAAGAGGGTAGAAACAGCTGACTGGCACACAGCCAAAGGAAGGATGTGACACAGACCCACTAATGCTCAGTTTTTCAGTTCTGATGCAGGACAGTGATATTCTCTGTCTCTCCATCCTTCCTGCTCCCTGCCCAAGGGAGCAGATGTTCATTCCAAAGTTTTCTTGTCATTTAAAGTTGTGTTTATAATTTCAAGTTTACTTTCTAGCTAGAGATGTAAGCAATCCTAACTATTCATGATCTGTATCCTTCGTTGTAAAGGAGAAAAACTGGAGAAAGGGGAAGGAAAAGGAGAACAACGGCATTACATGAAAATGAAAGGGGACAGAACTGTCAGTGAGGTTTTATAGAGCTAGATAAAATAATAACAAAATTCATCTGGAGGAACAAAAGGTCCAGAATATCGAGAGAATTGATGAAAAGAAATTCTAGGGAAGGTGGCCTAGCCATACCAGATATTAAACTGTAATATAAAGCAGCAGTCATCAAAACTGCTTGGTACTGGCTAAAAAACAAGAGTGGTGGATCAGTGGAATAGATTGGTACACAACAGGCAGTAGTTAAAGACTGTAGCAATCTACTCTTTGATAAACCCAAAGAGTCCAGCTTCTGGGTTAAGAATTTACTATTTCACAAAAACTACTGGGAAAACTGGAAAACAGTATGGCAGAAACTAGGCATAGACCAGTATCTTACACCATAGACCAAAATAAAGTGAAAATGGGTTCATGATTTAGGAATAAAGGCTGATACTACAAGCAATTTGGGAGAGCAGGGAATAGTTTACCTGTCAGATTTATGAAGAAGAGAAGAATTTATGACCAAACAAGAGATAGAGAGTGTTATAAAATGCAAAATGGATAATTTTGGTTACATTAAATTGAAACTTTTTTGTACAAGTCAATGCAACCAAGATTATGAAGTAAGCAGAAAATTAGGAAAGAATTTTTACAACCAATGTCTCTGATAAAGCCCTCATCTCTAAAATGTATAGGGAACTGAGTCAAATTTATAAAAATGTAAGTCATTCCCCAATTGATAAATGGTCAAAGGATATGAGCAGGCAGTTTTCAGAGGAAGAAATTAGATATCTAGAGTCGTATGAAAAAATGCTCTAAATCACTATCGATTAGATGCAAATCAAAACAATTCTAAGGTACCACATCTCTCCTGTCAGATTGGCTAACATGACACAACAGGAAAATTGTAAATGCTGGAGAAGATGTGGGAAAATTAGAACACTAATGCATTATTGGTGGAGTTGTGAACTGATCCAACCATTCTGGAGGACAATTTGGAACTATTCCCAAAGGGCTATAAAAATGTGCATACCCTTTGATCCAGCAACACTGCTTCCAGGTCTGTAACCCAAAGAGATAATAGGAGTGGGAAAAGGACCTGAATGTACAAAAATATCTATAGCAGTTCTTTTTGTGGCAGCAAAGAAATGGAAATCAAGAGGATGACCATCAATTGGGGAGTGGCTAAACAAATTGTGGTGCATGAATGTAATGGAATACTATTGCGCTATAAGAAATGAGGAGCAGACGGACTTCATAATAACCTGAAAAGACTTACGGGATCTGATGCTGAGTGAGGGGAGCAGAATCAGAACACTATACATGATTACAGATACAAGGTATCCATGGTGACTAACTTTGATAGACTTGGTTGTTCTCAGCAATGCAAAGTTCTAAGACAGCTCCAAAAGGCTCATGATGGAAAAAGTTAGCTACATCCAGAGAAATAATTATGGAGTCTGAAAGCAGATTGAAGCAAACTATTTGTTTGCTCTCTTCTTTTTTGCCTTTTTTTTCTTTTTTTTTTGGTTTTGTTTCTTCTTTCTCACAGTTCATTCCATTGGTTATAATTCTTCTTTACAACTTGACTATTGTGAAAATAAGTTTATTGTGAAGGTATATGTAGAACCTATATTGAATTACATACTGCCTTGGGGCAGGGAGGGGGGAAGAGAAGGAGGGGGAGAAAATTTGGAGCTCAAAAACTTGTGGAACTGAGTGTTGTAAAGTAAAAATTAAATATATATATATGTATGTATATATGTATATACCATTACCCCCCCCCCAAAAAAAAGAAGTGTCAGTGAGGGAAGTATATCTCCCTGGCTGGGGGCTCAGGAGCTAAATGAGAAAGACTTATTGATTCCTTGTTTTTGTAAGCCTTCCCAAGTGAGGCAAGGATGGATCTGGTCTTTTCTCCCTAAGAGTTCAGAATAGCAGTGGCTGTCAGGTGAAGGAGGAAGCGGTGGTGATTTCCTCTACAGAGATGGAGCCAAGGACAGTAACTGGAGAGGAAGTCACATCTGCTGGGAGAAGGGAGTGGCTGGTCTAGGCTGTTGGTGCCCATATTCCAAGGGCAAAGGCAGGAGGAGAGATTGAGTGCCACTCTCTTCCTGTAGTAGTAATCCAGCAAGCAAGGGGCAGGGAGGTGTCGTAGTTCTCAAATTAGACCTTCAGGGGACATATAATGTATATGATATAAAGGGGAAATCAATGGAAGATGGCTTTCCATCTTCCATCCAGACCCATTGCAGCCTGTATTGATGGCAGATTATGTGATGCGGTTGGCATAGCATCCCTGCAATGTTTCAGAACTTTCACATTTCCTCCTCTCTCATTCATTTCTCGAGCCCTTCAAATTCTATTAGAATCTCTAGCTTCTGTGAAAGATGAGCTTCTTATAAAAATAAACAGGGGATGATTTCATTTTTGTCTTTATATTTTCAGTGAAGGCTTGGTGTCCATCATACAGTAGTGATCTTTGGCGTCACAAGAATTTCCTGCCGCTTTTGCTCCAGATTCTTGGCTCTGGTGAAGTCTTTCACGTAACACCTGCCTATTTGAAACCTTATACATACACTATTGCTGCAACTATGGAGTGATGCAAGGTGGTGTGTCCAGTTATATGAGGAATATACCCATGCCCATGTTATTACAAATTAGATAAATTTTACAGCCACAAAACCTCTGTTAAGTAGAATTATTGATAAGACATTTTCTATGTTCCCAGCAGTATGGCAGCGAACGCAATCTTTCCTCTAACTTTGCTTGATTGTACAAAGGAAGCATGAAAGTCTTCAAATTCTCTTTAAGATTTTTTCCCCCTGTTCCAACAATTTTACCTTGGTAACAGCATATGATGATTATAACTATTATGCTAAATTCTCATCCTATCAAAAAACTTTCCTCGAATATGACAGAAAATCATTTGGCTTAAAGTCCAAACACCCATGTTGTCAATGGGTGGTGTTGGTTACTTTTTGAGTGGGGGGAAGACTTGGGCTTCCTTTCTCACCCAGGCTAGAAGTTCAGGGGTTACTGACACTACTGATCAGCCCAGAAACTTTGACCAGTTTTGTTTCTGATCAAGGCTGGATCCCTCCTTTTTAGGCAGCCTGGTGCCGCCTTTCCCTCCACCTCCTGTAGGGTTCACCATATTGGTGCCAGAGTTAGTGTGGAAATCTAATTGGCTTTTCCCTATTACAACTCAGTCCTCTGTAGTTTGAGAGACCATCAACTTCAGACATCACAGTAGCATGAGCCAGCAAGCCAAGCAGGAGTACGTCCTCAAAGCTGAGACAAGTTTTAGCTGATTCTCTTTAAGAGGGACCACGCGGCACTATTGAAAGTATGCTGGATTCAATGTCAGAGGAATTGGATTTCAATCCCAAGTCTGCTGCTAACTACTTGTGTAGGCAGGTCACTTGGCTACTCTCTTTCCTCATCTGGAACAAGAGGGTGTTGGTTGAATAACCTCTAATGTCCCCTCCAGCTCCAAATCTACGATCCTATAAATACTTTCTCACATCCTGTACTGTGATGAGTTTCCAGCTAAAACATACCCCTGTTAGGAGTTTTTCTCTGTCTTAGGATGAACAGGCTCCTTCTTGTCTCTATTATCAGAATTTCTTGGTGAGGAAGTCTTATGGGCTGAGCCATTTTTTGTGAAGGTCTGATAAGCAAACCCAAAATCTATTAGAAACAATTTTTAAGGAGTCAAAACTAAATTATTACTGGGTAGCCTTCCATTTTGACCCATAGTTAGTCAATAAACATTTATTAAGTGCCAACTGTGTGCCAGGCTCTGTGTTAAGAGCTAGGCACTCAACAGTTTGGTCTAACAATCCACACAGGAAAAACCAAGTGGATGAAGCATGCCTATTGTCCAGGTTATGCTATGCAGTTGGATGGACAACCCAGAGAACTTGCCCATCAGTATACATCAGTGAATTACCAAACATTTATAAAGCACTGTGCTAGGCACTGGGGAAACAAAGACAAAGACGGTCCCTGCCACCAAGAAACTTACATTCTATTAGGAAGGACAACATGTACATATATAAATGTACACAGAATAAACAAAAAATAAATGCAAGGTAGTTTAGCATTTCTGGGGTGGGGATGGCATGATGGGGAGATGAGAAAAGGCTTTCTGTAGAAGGCGGTGCTTGGACTGAGTCTTGAAGGGAAAAACGGTCTTGAGCTCTCATGCTCCCGAACTCAGAATTCCCATCATTCCTCCCCAGCTCTGCCCTTCCTTCCCCACCATATTCAGAAGCTGCATGATGTCTTCCAGACACAGATCATAACATTTCCTTCCTCATCTTGTTCCACCTCACCTCCACGCATACAGCTAGGAAACGGCTACAATCAAACTGCTTTTCTATGGTTTCCTAAACTAACGTCTTTTTTTCAGATGAACAGAGGCAGAAGGAGCTTGGGAAAGCCCATTGGGGTATCATGGGAAGGACCAAGTATTCTCAAATCTGAATTTTAAACACAGATAGCAGTGGGATCCCAGGGGTTCCAGTGTTCAGAAATAAGGAACTTTTCATGTAGCAATCCAGGCATCACACACAGACACACAGACACACACACGCACTCTCTCACACACATATACCACACAAAAGAATAAGAACTCCCATTCTAGTCCAACTGCCTTATTGTACAAATAAGGAAACTGAGTCCTAACGAGAGGTAGGGATTTGCCCCACGTCACACAGTAGCTAGCTAGTGATAGACCCAGGCCTAAAACTCAGGCTTCCTCTCTCCACCTTCATTGTGGTTACATAGATGATAATTCTGAGAAAGCAAATTGAATAAGGAACATGAAGTTGGTAACAAATCCCTAATTCATTCTTCTACATTTGCCCAGCTCCCATAATTTTTTTGGAAGTAAGAGAAGACTGCAGGGAAGAGTTGGAAGAGCCCCAGAGGGCATGAACTTCCCCCTCTCGTTTTGCCGGGAGGAGAAGAAGGTTCTGAGAGAGGCCAAGGTCAGGGGACTTACTCAAAGTCACATAGAACCTCAGTGGTAGAACTGGGATTTGAACCCTAGACCTCTTACTCTAAGAGGAATGTACTTTCCAGTGAACCACTTTTCTTGTGAGAAGATTGGAGTCCATTCTATATGAGAAGCTGTTGGGGGAGCTGGGGTACTTTAGCCTAAGGAGGCTGGGATGTAATAATAGCAGATGTTTGTTTGGTTTTGATTTGATTTTTGTCCAGACTTGTGGTTTCATCAATGTAGGGAACTCCTAATGTGAAAACCTCTTTGCCAGTGCTGATTGCCACTCTGCTGCAACTTCTCATATCGGAGTTGCCTGGAATCACACAGCTAGTCATGCGTCAGAGATGGCATTTGAAGGTACCTGATTCCAAGAGTGGGCCTCCATGTATTATCTCATGATAGCAGCTATATGGAATTTAAAAGGATGCGCACCCAACCTTCCTTTTATCACTTCTCAAATACAAAATTTGAAACTGCACCTTAAGACCCCAACTCTATTGTGGTTTGAAAAGTATTTTTAAATAAAATATTTCTTATTTGCAGTGACTATGTTAGGACCCTCAGCATCCACACTCACACTTCACACCCCCATATACTCTGCAATCCAGGGACACTGGCCTCTTGGTGCTCCATTCCTGACTCCAGGCGTTTCTGTGCCCATCCCCCATGCACAAAATTCTCTCCCTCCTCATCTCCCCCTCCTAGCTTAACCCTAACCCTAACCCTAAGACTTGCTTCAGGTCCCAGCCAAACTCCCACCTTCTATAAGAAGTCTTTCCAGATCCCCTTTAATGCTAGCATCTTCTCCTCTGTGGATCACCTCCAGTCTTTCTAATCTGATCATCATTGTTTGCATGTTGTCTTCCCTGTTAGACTGTGAACTCTTGGAGAGCAGGGCTGTCTTTTGCTTTTCTTTGATTCGAAGGCTGGCCAGCTGCACAACTGCCCAGAGGGCAGGAAGAATGCCCAGTAGTTTTCCACGGCAGTAATTTTCTACACAGAAAGAAAATTATTTACAACGATATGATAAGGCTCTGTGATTCCATTGGCCTGCGTTCTCCCCTCCAGGTCTTGGTTTAGGTTTGACACTTAGCACAATGCCTGGCACATAGTGGGCATGCCCTTCCTCCCATGCCCCTCAGGATACAGAGATGCAATGTAGAAATTACTGTAGCACTCCTCCCATCTTTTGGCTGGCTAACATAAAGGTCAAAGATCACAGTGTATATTTTAAATTCCCTCTCAGCAAACAAATCATTTAAACATCAACCACTCCTTAAATAGCACAAGACCAGATAACGCCTTGGCCGCTGAACAGATCGCAATGGGAGTTCTTATGTGGCCTCCTTCTGAAACATGGGTTTAAAAACGGGACTATAGTAAGCAAGTAGGTGAATAAAATAGTAAGATGAGGGAGGGAGGATTTTGATCCCTTTTCCATGATTAAGAGATGAGAGGCATCCTGCAGGTATCAGAGAGCCTCAGAAGTGGGGCAGCTGTCACAGACTTGGAGGCTGGCTTTCTCATTCTAGAGAAAGAGAAACTGAAGCCCAAGAAAGGAAGTGACCCATCCGAGGTTACATAGCCAATTAAGAAAGTTAGGAAGGAGAGGAGCCCAGGGCCTCACACTCCCAATCTGGCCGGGTTTCCACCAGTGTTGTTCAGTTGTTTCAATTGTGTCCAACTCTCTGTGACTCCATTTGGGGTTTTCTTGGCAAAGATAATGGAGTGATTTGCCATTTCCTTCTCCAGCTCATTTGACAGATGAGGAAACTGAGGCAAACAGAGCAAAGTGATTTTCCCAGGGTCACACAGACAGTATCTGAAGTCAGATTTGAACTCAGGTCTTCCTGACTCCAGGCCTGCGCTCTAAACACTGCACCACCTATGGTAAAATCTTGACATTTGTTTCAGATTCGCCTGGAGATTATTTGATACCAAATCCTTTTGGACTTGGCTATTATTAATGATAATTAATAACAGTGATGATGGCAATGGTAATGATAATGATAGTTGGTGCTTATATAATACTTGAAAGTTTACAAAATGTTTGACACGTTTTATCTCATTTGATTCTTATAGCAACCCTGTGAGCTGAGCACTACCATTGTCATTGTGAGGCCCATTTTACAAATGAGGAACTCAGATTCAGAGGAATCAGTCACTTGCCCATGGTCACACAGCGAGTGAGTGTCAAAGGTGGGCTTCTCAAACCTATGACCAAGCTGAAGAAGCTTCCATCCTGGCCTAGCTAAGAACCATCAGCTTCTGGTCCAGGGACCATCCTGACCAAGCTCAGAGGTTCGGTCCCTTTGTATTTGCCGCCAGGTGGAGGAAGAATGGGAAGAGCTGGAGATGGACGCAGCCTTCCAGCTTGGCCATTGACGGGCTCCAGTTTCTGGGGGAGTCATTGGAATTCTCCAGACCTGATATCCTTAAAAATCCTTTAAATGACAGAGTTGAACCCAAGTGGCCTCTGGTCCTTCCCATCCCTAGTGCCTATGTGGCATTCAAAGGAATTCAGTTTTCATATGTGTGTGTGTGTGTGTGTGTGTGTGACAGAGAGAGAGAGCATGTGAGTGTGAGTGTGATTATGTGTGTGACAGTGTGAGTGTGTGTATGTGAGTATGAGCATGCATGAGTGTGAGTGTGATTATGTGTGTGTGTGTGTGTGTGTGTTTTTGACCTAGACACTCATCTAATGAATCAGTCAATAAGCATTTATCTAACACCAGCATGGTCCCAGGCCCTGGGCATGCAGAAATGAAAATGAAAGTCTCTCCCCTATGGAAGCTTCATCTCTATCAGGGAATATGGCAGCTACATCCATCGAGGCCTAGGGGCAGCAAGGCGGTGCAGAGGATAGAGCTCTGGACCTGGAGTCGCGAGCCCTGAATTCCAATCATGCTGCAGACACTTTACTGGCTCTGTGATCCTGGGCAGGTCACTTAAGCTCACTGAGACTCAGTATCCTCATCTGTAAAAGGTGGATAATCCCAACTGCCCCTCAGTGTTGTTGTGAGGATCAAAGAGATGACGTGTGTAAAGCACTTTGCAAACCTCAAGGTGCTCCATCATCGTCATCACTGTCATCTAAATATAAACAATATAAATACAAGGAGGAAGAGGGCTGTTCAAATAAATGATGTGTGAAGTGCTGGGAGAAGCTGGTGATACGGAGAGCTGCTCTGGGAATCAGGAAGCACCAACCCTGCCTCTCACAACACTGACTAAGCAGCCTGTGTGGCCCTAGGCTAGTCACCAAACTTCTCAGCCCTCCCTCGGCTCTCTCGGACTGTACCTTGCAGACCAGGTGCCTTTCTACAGTGGCAGACAAAGTTGGCAAAATCACAGATCCAATAAAAACAAACAAACCCAAACCAAGACTGGAAGTGCACCGGGTCATTGGAATCACAGAGCCTTGACATATTGACGTAAATCATTTTCTTTCTGTGTAGAAAAAAGGAAAAAGAAGGACCTGGAAAATTACCTGGTATTCTTCTTGCCCTGGGCCAGTTCTTCAGCTGGCCAGCCCCAGAGCTAGCAAGTGAGCCTCTCCAGGTACAAGGTTTACAGGTAATGTGGGTTCTTACCAACTGAATCTGCTAAACAATATAGTTTGAAATGACTCAAAAGCAGGGTTTACGGGTCAGATTCATCTTCAGTCCGATGTCAGGAAGATAAACTCTGGCCAGAACTCAGGGGAAGCAGTGAGTTGTTGGCTTAATCTAGTCCCATTCCTCAGTGGTACTGTTCTGTACCACCCTGAGGCAGGCATATTTCCTCAATTTATTCCTTAGCCTCCTTGTTTTAAGTCTGCCAGGAAATGTTTCATCTCAGTGCCAAAGATAAGCCCAGGTGTACTCAGATTAAAAAAAAAAATCCAACTTGATGAAAATCCAAATGGACCAAGCAGATCATTTAGGGGCCTTATTTATATTACAAAAGAATTGTTCAATTGGCAGAGGGACTAAGGGAAGGAAGGGCTCATTTGATTCCTCTGGATGCATTTAATTGTTTACAAATTCACAGTTAACTGCTTGAGAGATATCTGAGGGGTTCAGGGATTTAAGGCTGGAAAATTAAAAGCCAACAGAAGGTCAAATGGAAATAAAGCTCAATGGTGATTAAAAAATATATAACAAGTCAAAGAGAAAGCAATAAAATTTGTGGATAGAGTGTTGGAGTCAGGAAGGCTCACCTTCCTGAGATCAAATCCAGCTTCCGACACTTATTAGCTGTGTGACCCTGGGCAAGTCACTTAACCGTGTTTGCCTCAGTTTCCTCATCTGTCAAATGAGCTGGAGAAAGAAATGGCAAACCACGCCAGTATCTCTGCCAAGAAAACTGAAAAGTGATTCTGAATTGTTGTGGAAACTCATGTGCTACATACACTTACTTGACCAGTGAGATGTGGATATTTTGGTGGATAAGCAGACTCAAAATTGCCCTCCTGGACTAGATCCCTAAGCCCTTGGACAGAGTTCTCAATGTGTCTCTTAAAGTTATGTATAATAGGCTTGATTGCAGTAGGGTAATTAGGGAATAAGCACACCCTGTACATTATCGTTGTTCCCAGGAATGGATAAAAGCATCGTATCACCATAATCGAGTTGTTACCGATTTATAAATTTACCATCTGGAAAAGTCAATTATAAGACCTTTAAACTTTAATTAAGGTGGGGGAGGGGGTGCTGGAACATCAGAAGCTGAGCTAAGGGTCATCGAGTCTTACTTTACAAACACTTTAGATGTGCAGGATTCCTGAGAGGCTGGTTAATGAATCTGATCTCAGAGTTGCCTTGGACTTTCCCCTTTCCAACGCCCCTATATAATAATAGTGATGATGATGATGATGATGGCGATGGTGACAGCATCTAGAATTCACTTAACACTTTAGGGATTGCAAAGTGCTTTACATATTTTATACCAATCCTGCATATTCCTAATATGGCACCCGGAACTGATCACCAAACTGCAGGGGTGGTCTGACGAGGGCAGAGGACATTAGGACCATGTAGGAAGATGACCTCCACAACCCAAGACAATGTAAAATTGCCATGTGTTCATCCTGGTCTTTCTCCGCCTGCGGCTACCTGGCACTTGGACCTTCTCTCTGCCCCATATCAAGAGCTGTGCTCATTTCGTGATGGGACCAGAATGCTCAGAACATACAGGGTAAAACTGGGAAATTGACAGTCTCTCCGTTTATTCATGGAGATTATATTTATTTATACATTCTTCATGTAATAAACTCCCTCCACCCCTTTGTAGCTTTCTAGTTTTATGAGCTGTCTTCCCTAATTAGATGTCAGCTCCTTGAGGGCAGGGAAGGGCTTTCTTTCTGCTTGCATTTGTATTCCCTGTATTAGGAGGGTGCCTGGGACATAGTAAGAGCTTTACCTAGTCTAAGCTAATAAATAGAGTAATTCAAATAACTTTTTTGTATACTCCAATGGAAGGCTGACATAATGGATAGAGCTCTGGGCCTGGAATCAGGAAGACCTGAGTTCAAATCCAGCCCCAGACATTTACTAGCTGCGTGACCCTGGGCAAATCACGTGACCCTGTTTGCCTCAGTTTCCTCATCTGTCAAATGAGCTGGAGAAGGAAATGTTAAACCACTCCAGTATCTTTGCCAAGAAAATCCCAAATGGGGCCACAGAGAGTCAAACTGAACAAATGAAACTGCTGACTGACCGTAACAATGCTCCAATGGATGGCTGATGTGCTAAAAATATGTTAGCTTATATATGAGTAGACAATAATAATTATGATTCCTATAGCACTTTGAAGTTTGCGCTTGACGAATATGGCGTCATTTTGTCCTCACACCCACTCCATGAAGTAGGTCCTATCACTATTCACATTTTACAGAAAACTGAAGCTGAAGGAGGTCATGACCCATCCTGGTCACTCAGCTACTAAATTGTCCGAGGGAGGATTCAGACTCAGATCTTCTGACTCCAGGCAGGACCTGTGGTCTTCTGAAGACAAGCCAAGCACTCGGTCCAAAGGTGCAGAAAGTGCTGCATTTATACCCAGCCATGCGACGCTCTTGTCCTCACGCCCTGCACAAATTCACTTAGCATGGCTTTCGCGTTGATAATCCAGGGTCACTTCCAGGTCATGTTAAGGTAGGAGGATAAGACTCTAGTGGAAGAGATGATTTTATTATTTTATATTTGTTTTCATTGTTGACTTTTGGACAATTTTTATCAAGCCAAGAGATAGGCTAAGCTGCCTGTCCTCTGCCCAGGCATGGGACAATTGAGGCTGGCTCCAGCCTGTCTACAATTGGCAGACTCCAGTTGGAAGTGAAGCCTCACCAGCAAACAGAATCCTATGGATTCCTATGCCATGCTCTAGGGCTCAGAAGGAGACTCGAGGAATTAGAGACCCCTCTCTCCATGTCCCACCATCAGCTCACCTATCTACTGAGTACAGACAGGCCCAGAAGGAAGGTGAATAATGCTTCATTCAATAGGCATTTATTAAGTGTCTACTATGTGCAAGGCCCAGATCTGGGGTAAGTTGATTAACCTCTGAGCCTCGGTTTCCTCATCTGTAAAATGGGTGTAATGACAGTGGATTAGAGATCAGAAAATGAATGAATACATGAATGAAAGTATTTACTGAGCACTTTGATGTGCTAAGCACCGAGGATACAAATAGAATGGTAAGAAAGTTGCCACTTTCGAAGAGCTCCCATCTAATGGTGGAGACAGCACACATGGGGTCCATTGAGATTGTGATCAAAGTGGAGAGATGTGGAAAGAAGCTCCACTGCAAGTGGCTGGGAAGAGATGCAGAGATGAGGAAATGCAGGCATCAGGGGTAGATGTGAAATTTGGGGTGAAAGGCAGGATCACAGATCCAGAGATGGAAAGGACTCTAGAGTCCAACCCCTCTCCTTTTATAGATGAAGATACTAGAGAGATTAAGTGACTTACCCAAGGTCGCCCAGCTGGGAAGTGTCCAAGATAAGATTTAAGCCCAGGTCTTCCTAACTCCATTTCTAGTGCCACGTTGACTACAGGACACTGCCTCATGACAGTTGTAAAGATAGGATAGAACCTAGAAAGGTTGAGGGGAGGCTTTTTTGTTTTCAGGATCGATGAGCTCAAAGTATGTTTGTTCATAGAGAGCAGAGAGGGAAGAATTGAGCCTCTGTGAGAAAGATGGGATATTGTTAGAGCCAAGTCCTGCCTAGAAGAGGTAGTAAGGGATGCAATCAAGAGCCCTGGAAAGAAGAGTGTGTGCTGCAATGGAAAGCGTACTGGATTTAAGCCAGAAGCCCTGGATTCAAATCCCATCTCTGCCACTTATTAGCTAGGGGACTTTATGGGACTCAGTTTCCTCATCTGTAAAACAAAGCCTCTAGATCTATGATTCTGTGATAGGTAGAGGGTCTCAGGTAGCTCAGAAGATGCTTCCCCATCTGTGGCTCATAGGTCACTGCGGCTAACCTTCCCTGGCTTTCACCAGAATTATATTCCTTGTACATTTAAAAAATTTGGAGATCTGTGATTTCATCGATGTAGGAAACTCCCAGTTAGCAAACCAATGTGACCACACCCCAATGAGATCCCTCCAAATACTGTTGTCCACCTTACAGTCTTAAAGAGCCTCCTGGGGCACCAAGGAATCAAGTGACTTGCCTAGGGTCACACAGCCAGTAGGTGTCACAGTTGAGACTTGAATCCAGGACTTCTCTGCTATGCCATCTGGGTTTCTACCCACTGTGCCATATTGTCTTTTCCTTACATATAGTAGCAGTTTAAAAGGCACACTGAATTACTTTGAATCAGTTGTTCAATTAGATGTAAGACTGGTCAAGGAAAGGTCCAGTAACTTTGGAATAAGAGGGCATTCTGTTATATTATCTTGCTCATTTTAAAATTCAATGATTATGCATTTTAGAGATTTAAAGGTTGGAACTGTCCTTTGTAGCTTCCTGTGAATCTTTTCTCTTTCTATAGGCTGTTTGTTTACATATTCAATTAAATAAGTCTGCAGCATAGTACCTGATATTTTGCATTAAACAGTAACGATCAATAAACTTTTATTAAGCACTGCACTGCACCAGGCTAGGGGCTAGGGGTGTGAAGGTAAAAATGAAACCGTTCCTGCTTTCAAAGAGATTACAATCTATAAGGGGACATGTGTAACGCGCATCCACTTCTGCCCTCTGAACCAGCAATTTCTCTAGCTTTCACTCTTCCTCATCCGTCTTCCATAGCGCTTTCCTGCATCGCCTTTGGGTTGGTTTGGGGGAATGAACTGCCGGTTTTCTCTTCCCCTTTCTTCACCATCCATTATTCTTTGCTCTGGCTTTTAGCAGATTGCCAGCTCCTAAATCCCAGGTCCCATAGCTGCGCTTCAGTTTCCATCTTCCCAGCGTCTTTTGGCTGAATTTAGACTGTCCTTGACTACTTTTAGAACGTCTATTATCTATCCAAGTGGCTTTCTAGCGTTTCTAAGGAGGACTGGGGCAACTCTTTCTTCTGGGTTTTCCCTTTGAGAGTAGTTTTTAAACTTCAGGTCTTGGCAGGAAGGAAGAACAAAGAGCAGTTACCTTGTTGCTAATCAAGGCAGGGAGTTTGAACAAAGTATAACCCAGGTTCCAAGGCTGGAACATTGCATATCACCGTCCTCATTGGTGGGCAGAATAGCTGATCCCAGGCGCTTAGACAAGGGGCTGAGTGGGGGGGAGAGCAGGGGTAGCATTTTTCTTCTTTCCTGCTCAGATACAGGGTGTGTACTGCTCCAAACTCTTCAGGGAAGACACTCGTGGAGACAGTAACAATATAATAATACATAATACAAATCATTCTTGTTATTATTAGCTTTGGAAGCAGAAATATGGGGAAAAGCTGGCTACTCTGCATCTCCCTGATTCCTAGATTGCCTCTAGACTTTGGGGAATCTTCGTCTGGGTGAGATTGAGGCCTTTCTTTTGGCTGAGCTGAGATATCTCAGTGCCAGAAAAAGAGTGCATTCACTTGGTATATTTTCTGGCATATTCTAACGTGCATAATTTCTCCAATTTCTGCTCACTATGTGCTTGTGGTGGTGCAGTGGATAATGCTGGGCTTAGAGTCAGGAAAACCTGAGTTTAAATCCAGCCTCAGACACTTACTAGGTGGGTGATCCCGGGCAAGTCACTTAGCCTTGTTTGCCTTGGTTTCCTCATCTGTCAAATGAGCTGGAGAAGGAAACGGCAAACCGCTTCAGTATCTTTGCCAAGAAAACCCCAAATGGGGTGATAAAGAGTCAGACCTGACCGTAACGACTGAATAACTGTCTCTTCATTTGCAATGTCCTTTTATATAACTAGAATTTCAGTAGGAAGGATTCAAACCTATAGGTCTAAGTTTGGGGATAACCCTTCCCCTTTCAGGGGTAGCAGCCAGCAAAGGTTTTAACATAAAAAAAATTCCCCTAGATCAGCTATATTTAGGAGGGCAGAGAGATCATTCCAGTCTCCTCTCTCAGAGGAGTACAAAGCATCCAGCCTTGTGGTCCCTGCTCCTGCTCCTCTATAGGCGGGAGTCTCCCTTGGAGAGAGACGGGCAGGATTCCAGATGTATCTCTCAAGGCCTTTCCCCAAGCCTTATTTATACAACCATGTAGGCATACCATGCGCAATAGACTCCTTACAAAAGAATTTACCAAGTGTTCCATAGCTTCGATGGCCTCATCTGGCTCATTTGCTCTTACTGCCAGGTTGATTTGCACGGCAACAGGGAGAATTGTGGGGCCAAGAGCCTCCTGGCTGTATCCCCTAAAGCCCCTTAGTCATTTTCTCAGGTGGAGTCTCCAATAGGGTTTGAGCAGAAGGAGGCTTACCATCAGGAATTGTCAGAACTCCAGAGAACCTTCTAGAACCCGGTCAGAGAGTCGATGGGAACCAGCAACTTGAAATGGCAGCTGGAGATGAGTCAAGAGAACAGACAATCCCATTCTTGGGATTTGGGCCCTCTGTTAGCAGCCTGCCCCCCCCCCCCGCCCCGCCGTGCCACTCCCCCATGTCCTTGTCCTGTGCAAGCTAAAAGAGCAGGGACCAACAGAGAGCATACAGGGGAGGAATCCCTATAGACCAACAGATATATGTACGTCTATAGCTATTATTATTAACTCCTTTATTATTATTACTCTTATTATTAACTATTATTAACAATAAAAGAAAAAAAAGCAGATACACTTGCAAAAAGCAGCTCAGGGAGCGTTCTCCCTAGCAGAGAGTGGCCCAGGAGCATCACCATAAGAAACTGGCATATCTCCATCAGAGACATGAATTGCTCTGGCCACAAGTGTGTCTGGGGGCAAATGCGTCCTTACACATATGTGGCTGTCCACGTAGGCACCCAGTCCACTCATGTTCCCTACATGTGTGCCCCTTCACCTATGTTCCCTGATCATGAGTGTTGTCTATATATGTGTATTCTCTTCTCCTAATAGAATGGTAACTTATTCATCCGTTCATTTATTCAATATTTATTAAGCCCCTACTATACGCCAGTTACTGCACTAGGCTCTGGTGATACAAGGGCGGGGGGACGAAGGAGTCCCTCCCCACAGGGATTCTATTGGAGAAAGGCTGTGGAAGAGCATACCTCTGTGAGGACATAGGGGATCTTGTCTTGTCTCCTCATTTGCTATGCTTCTGACTACTTTCTGCTCTGAATTGTGCCAGACAACAAACCTCTCTAAGAGATGTCAGAACTCTGCTCAAAGCCCCCAAAAGGATGACTTGTCTGCTGCTGAAGACTGATGAGTAAAAAGTTGATGAAAACTCAAAGACTGATGATGAAACAGCCACTCCCGCCTCTTGAGGGAGAGGTGAGGGGCACCAAGACACAGAGGCAGATAAGCATCCTTAGACGTGGCTGGTGTGTTTGTGATTGTGTGGGACCGTACACACGTGTTAAGAAGGATTGGCCTTGTGAGGGCTGGTTAGTGACACACATGCAAAAAATATCCCCAAATAAAATGCTTCTTAAAAATTTCACAGAAGGTAAAAGGAGGGCAGATTAAACAAATTTTGATATTTCCCTATTAAATGTAATATACACATACATATATGTCAGGTATATATATAGATATACACACTTCTTAAAATAAACTCTATAGTAGAGAAGTCTGTGGCTGTTTATACCTGCCTCTCTCTTTTTTTGTGTACTGAAATGTTTTGTGTTTGTTGTGTACAGCATCTGGCACATAGTAAGCGCTATATAAATGTTAGCAAAAAATTAACTAAGTTCACAATAAAAGAAAAGTAAATACCTTGGTGAGGGCTCATGGGCATGGATCCAAGTGGATGTCCACATGCAGAGTACCTTGAAACCAAAGTAGGATTCAGAAGCAGACCCTGGGTACTATAAACTTTGTCATTTGGGAGGTTTTTGCTCAATGTCTTACATGTGAATTTTCATTTTTTCTTACTGTTGCCTCTAGAAATCTTATGGGTTTTTGGGGCGGGGTTGTTGTTGGTGGTGGTGGTGGTGGTGGTTTTGAGGGTTTTTTTTTGGCATTTCTGTGACTTTTGCTGAAGAGGGCTCAGAGGAAGTCACTTGCCAACTCTAGCACTGCCCCAGAATTCCATGGATCCATTTTCTGAAATCTGGCAAAGTCTCTGACCTCTTCCAAAGATATTTCCCAAGCAAAAGGAAACCTCGGTGATTGTTATTAGGAAGATTACCAGGGTGAACCCAGATGCCCAATGCATACCCAGGGCCACCCTCCCGGAGTTTCTCACTGGATGGGATCACAAAGGCATTCATGGAAAGGGAGGTCCAAGCGCTTCCAGACCCAGCAGGGCCTGGTGAGGAAAGGCCTTGCTTATTCCTTCTCCCTTTCCCAGCATACCTGGCTACTTGACGTTGCAGAGTTATGGGACTAGTTAGAAAAGCATCAACAACATTGTTTTCTTCTTCCTCCTCTGAAGTCCACCAATTAGTCGCAGCCTCCCAGACACAGGACAAGCGTGCTGCCCCTGGGCCCTCCCCTACCAACAGGAGCGGAAGGTCTCCTCCCTTCTGCAGCTTTGAATAGGAGATCGCACTTTCTTTTAATTTAATTTATTTAATATATTTAGTTTTCAGCATTGATTTTCACAAGAGTTTGAATTACAAATTTTCTCCCCATTTCTACCCTCCCTCCCACTCCAAGATGACGTATATTCTGGTTGCCCTGTTCCCCGGTCAGCCCTCCCTTCTGTCACCCCACTCCACTCCCATCCCCCTTTCCCTTCCTTTCTTATAGGGCAAGATAAATTTCTACACCCCATTGCCTGTGTATCTTATTTTCTATTTGCATGCAAAAACTTTTTTTTGTTTTTGAACATCTATTTTTAAAACTTTGGGTTCCAAATTCTCTCCCCTCTTCCCTTCCCATCCACCCTCCCTCCCTAAGAAATCAAGCAATTCAATATAGGCCATATGTGTATCATTATGTACAGCCCTTCCACAATACTCATGTTGTGAAAGACTAACTATATTTTGCTTCTTCCTAATCTATCCCCCTTTATTGAATTTTCTCCCTTGACCCTGTCCTTTTTCGAAAGTGTTTGTTTTTGATTATCTCCACCCCCATCTGCCCTCTTTCTATCATCCCCCCTTTTTTATCTTCTTCCTCCTTCTTTCCTGTGGGGTAAGAT
>CM053623.1:15426421-15442833 GCA_028646595.1 Phalanger gymnotis
CATTGACTTGTTTTTCATGGTTTTCTTGCATCCTTCTCATTTCTTGTCCCAGTTTTTCCTCTACTTCTCTAACTTGCTTTTCCAAATCCTTTTTGAGCTCTTCCATGGCCTGAGACCAGTTCATGTTTTTCTTGGAGGCTTTTGTTGTAAGCTCTTTGACTTTGTTGACTTCTTCTAACTGTATGTTTTGGTCTTCTTTGTCACCAAAGAAAGATTGCAAAGTCTGAGACTGAACCTGGGTGGGTTTTGGCTGCCTCGCCATGTTCCCAGCCAACTTACTTGACCGTTGAGTTTTTCAGTGGGGTATGACTGCTCGTAGAGTAAAGAGTACTATGTTCCAAGCTTGGGGGGATGCGCTATTGATTTCAGAGCTATTACAGCCAGCTGTGCCACACCAACACTCCTCTTTGCCCAAGAACCCCCAATCCAGACTGGACTTAGATCTTAAGCAGGCTCTGCACTCCTGCTCTGATCTGCCACTTAATTCCTCCCACCACGTGGACCTGGCGCCAGAAGCAACTGCAGCTGTAGTTCTGTAACTGCCCCATCTCCACTAGCCCCGGGGCAGTGGCTGAGCTGTGAACTCTATCCCCCTGTCTCCAGCAACTTTTCCCACTAACCTTCTCTGTTGTCTTTGGTGGTTGTGGCTTGAGAAGTCTGGTAACTGCTGCAGCTCACTGATTCAGGGCACTAGGGCATGCTCCACCCAGCTCCTGGTCTGGTTGGTCCACGCAGCCCACGCTGGGCTCTGCTCCACTCCCCTCCACTCCCAGCTCCATGCAGGATAGACGTTACCCAGAGACCATCCAGGCTGTCCTGGTCTAGAGCCCTGCTTCCCTCTGCTATTTTGTGGGTTCTGCAGTTCTTCTCTGTTGTCTTTGGTGTTTGTGGGTTGAGAAGTCTGGCAACTGCCACAGCTCACTGATTCAGGGTGCTAGGGCCCGCTCCACATGGCTCCTGGTCTGGTTTGTCCATGCAGCCCACGCTGGACTCTGCTTCACTCCCAGTCTGTGCATGAAAGACCTCAACCAACAACCATCCAGGCTGTCCTGGGATGGAGCCCTGATTCCCTATGCTATTTTGTGGATTCTGCAGTTCTAGAATTGGTTCAGAGCCATTTTTTATAGGTTTTTGGAGGGACATGGCGAGCTCACGCTAGTCCCTGCTTTCCAGCCACCATCTTGACTCCGCCCCGCCATGGTACTTTCACTGGGGGCATGTGGTTCTGTATATTGTTTAACCCATGCTCACGCATTTGAGACATCTGTGCAGAAGTGACCAAGGTCATTCTCGATAAGCTCTTAGTCACAACTAGGGACAAGAGTTAAAAAAAATATCATTAAATAGCTCCTTTTACTCAGATAGATGGCACAGTGGCTGGACTGCTGGGTTTGGAGGTAGGAAGACCTGAGTTAAAATCTGGACTCATTTATATTTACTATCTGCATAACCCTAGGCAAGTCACTTAACCTCTCTGTGCCTCAGTTTCCTCATCTGTAAAAAGAGACTAACAATAGCACCTATTTCCACGGGGTTGTTGCGAAGATGAAATAATATTATTAAAGTACTCTGGAAACCCTAAAATGCTATATAAATGCTAGCTATTATTATTATTAGGATAAGGTGGGAGAACAAGCATTTATTTAGTGCCAGGCACAGTGCTAAGTGCTTCAGAATTATTGACTGATTCGATCCTCACAACTCTGAAAGGTAGGTCATGTTATTACTCCCATTTTACAGATGAGGAAACTGAGGCAATCAGCAGTTAAGTGACTTACCCAGAGTCGCACAGCTGATATCTATATACTATGACAACATTTGCCTTATTATTATTGTTATCTTGAAACTTTTGTGGAAAGTCCAAGTTTGGCACGGGCCGGGTGCCTTCTGATTTCCCTTTTTATGCATTCCTCTACTTCTAATCAAGCCTGGACTTCCAAGGTAAGTCTGGTATTCTTTTGTAAAGTAGGCTAATGTAATCGTGATTTAGCCCCTTCTGTCTTAGAGGGGCAGGCAGCTAGTGGTGCGATAGATAGAGTACTGGAGGGAGTGGATGAAGTCAGGGAGACCTGAGTTCATGTCTGGCCTCAGAAACTTCCTAGTTGTGTAATTCCAGGCAAGTCACTTCACCCTGTTGGCCTCAGTTTCCTCATCTGTCAAATGAATTGGAGAAGGAAATGATAAACCACTCTAGTATATTTGCAAGGAAATCCCAAATGGGGTCATAAAGAGTCTGATGTGACTGGAAATGACTCAAAACAACCTCAAAGTCATTGTTGGAAATGGTCCTGACATCAACTTCCTGGTTTTCATAAACCTAGAACTATAGGACCATAAATTTAGAGCTTGGAAGGAACCTTAGAAGGAGTCTAATGAAACAGGATTTGGACCTGGGTTCTCTGACTCCAAATCTGACAGTTTCCACTCTTCCAGGAAGTACAAGCAGACAGGAAGAGAATCTTTTTAAAGCCCAAACTTGAAGAGAAATTGATTTTCAGAGACTGACTGGCATTAAGGACTTTATAATAACCTAAGGATTTTCTATGAAGCTTCTTTCCAGAAGGATTTGGTAGCAGCATTTGATGCTTTTCTAAAATTAAGCTGATCAAGAGGTTACTTTTAAAAGCCCTCCTTCCTTATGATGTCCTTCACAGTCCCGACTGAGAAGACCTGGTCAGTGTCAGCCTTACGTTTGCAGGTGGCAGGTATCCTCTTCCCATATAGAAAATGCTCCAGTAGGGAGGAGTTGTCCACAGCTGAAGTTCATGGGACCATTGGGGCTAGCCACAAAGGTGTGTGTTAGGCATTTACTACTTCCAAGTCTTCTTTAGGGTTGGGGCATTTAGTTCCATTTTGAAGGATCAGATGCATGACCCTGAGTATGAATCAATAGGATGCAACATCTTTTTTCAGAATCTTTCTTGGGATTGGGCTCCCAAGCTGAGCAAGACCCAAATGCAAATCACATGAGATAACCCCATGTCTTCAATAAGCCTCCATTCTAAAGTGGAAGACAATACATACATGAGAGGCAGGGAGGGCTCTGGGTGAGTATTTAACAGCACAGCATAGACATGGCATGGAGACCTAGATCTGGAAGACACAAAGTCAAAATCCAACCCTCTGCCACCATTCTCTTGCTATTCTCCCAGATACCCAGCAGTAGACATTTCTCCAGTCTTCATCATACCAAGAAAATGATGAAGGTTATTTCCTATGTAAGTAAATTAACATGTGAATTGTTCCCAATCAAGGCTGCCCTCTTTCTTACCTTCTTTGAGAGTAATTTTTCTATGCCTTATCCTTGGGGCTGCTGCAAAAGTGGGATTATCATCTAATGAAATCATCTTTCTCCAAGAGCAATGATTCTCAGAAGCGTGAGATGAATTTCCTAACAAGAATATATTATTTACCTCCCTATTTGCATTTCATGACCAGGGTTCCTTGAAGCGGCTAATTTTGTGATTTTTGTGTCATCTCCTTGGCCCAGATAGATGCACACAGTGAGGAAGATGTGGCTTCATCATTGCTATTGGTTGGAAATAGTGGCTATGACGGGTCAGCTGTTCTATTTCATTGAGATACAGCTGCCCTCTCAGGGTGAGAAAAACTTTTAGGCTGATGTCACTCTTGAGCCCATTGGTATCACCCTTTGCTCTCTGTCTCATATGTTTGGTGCCCTACAATCTTAAATCAGTGGGGACTCCATAGACATGGACTGGAAGTCAGGGCTGATTCAGGCTGGTTCATAATTGGAATGAAATGAGAAACTCATAGACCATTAAACAATTAACAAAAGGAAGTGTACTTAGTTATTATAGCCTGGAAAGGATAGCCAGCAAGCACACAGCATTGTTTCAGCTAGGCATTGCTTGCCTGCCTGTTGTGGGCTGTTTTTTGTACTCAGGCTACCAGTGACCTCCCAGAGTCTTAGACCTTGAGCTAATGAAGTCTCCAAGACAGTTCCATTACCCTCTGAGGAATGAATAATCCAGCCTCAACGGCAGATATTGCTTCTACCACAGCATGAGAACACACAAAAGTTTGAAATCAGCCAAAGGGTTGCTCTTGTTTGGTCGGGAGAATTGCTATTGTTAAAAGAACACTGAATTTGGAATCAGAGCCCTGATCTGTTTTTGCTATCTGTGTGACCTTGGGCAAGTCACACATAACTTCTTTGGGCTCCAGTTTAAATCTAGTCCAGTGTTGGACTAGATTGATCTTTCTAGCCCCTGTGATGCTGAAAAGTGTTTATCAACCAGCTCTCTTTGTGAAAATTCACATACAATATGCTTTTAAGTCTATCATCCTTATTAACATTTTCTTCACTACTTCCCTAAGTCTAGACAATCAACAAAACTAAAACCAAGCCCTGATTCGCAGCTTTTGCTGATTTCTGAGTTATAAATGGTCACAATGAAAAGTTAACAACCACTTTCCCTGGTTCGAGCTGCTTCCAGCACAGCCTGGCTTCCAGCTCTAAATGGATGGCTCCTATGAGCCCAGAATAATCATTGAAACCACTCTCCTGATTGGTGACTCCCTAGCTCACACCGCCATTTCATGAGGAGCCAGAGACGTGCTCACTTTACTCCCAGCTCAACTCACTCTATGGACTTCTCTGTCTCCTGGCTAACTGCCATTCCCTTCCCCCTTCCCTTAACAGCTCCCCTTTATGTGTTGTCCCTCACTAGAAGGTAAGCTCCTTGAGAGCAGGGACTTTCCAGTTTACTTGTATTAACATCTCCAGGACTTAGCACAGTGCCTGGATAGTTTGTGTTTAATAAATGTTTTATCTATCTACGTAGGAATGGTTGTTCTCTCTTTTTTAGGGGAGCAGGAATGAAGAAAAAATGTACAGAAAACGGCATTACTATATAGTAGTGACAGTCATCGTGCTTCAGTCGGGCTCTTTGGTCACTGGTGTATTGTTGGAGAAAAGCATGTTATTGATCCCAGGTCAGGAGGATAAGAGATTTTCTGCCCAGGTATAAGTAGGTTATTTGCAGATGCCCAGTATGCTCACCACTGTGTCCCTTAGGGAAGAGATCTAGGTGACGTTTTCAGAAGGATGTTGAGAAGCTGTAGAGAGTCTAGAAGAGGGCCACCACTGGAAGCCATGACATATGAGAATTTGTTGAAGGAACTAGGGACCTCAGGGCACCTCTTGCTCCTGCCTACGTGAGCTGTGTGAAGAAAACTCATTCTGGTCAGGTGAATGGTACATGGGTGTGGCGTCAACCTTTGCCCAGGCTCTTGTTTGTGTCCGGCACTTATGAGCACACAGAAGTGAAACTGCTTCACAGGAGCTGGTGTCCAAGATTTTGGGGGACCCGAGAATAGAGAGTCCACTTCCAGTTGCTCAGCAGGATAAGAAGCAGGGATGGGAAGCGAGAGCCAAATGAACCCTTAATACAGAAGGCATCCTTTTCCTACCAAAATATGAGACCTACTGTTTGTCTTCCTTCCCCTCTCCCACCTTTTCCCCATTCTTCTGCCTCCTTCCTTTCTCACTCTCCTCATGTTTCTTCTCCACTCCCCCACCTTAATCTTCCTTCCAGGAGGGCAAGTGACTTCTCCTCTCTGAGCTTCAGTTTCTTCACTTGTAAAATAACCATAATTAACATTTACGTGGTGCTTTGAAGTTTGCAAAACGCTTTATACTCTGGAAGTATCTCATTGAAGTTCACAAAAGCCCTTAGGTGATCACGTAATCTCTCTGAGCCTATCTATCGTCCCTATCGATAAAATGAGGGGTTAGAGTAGCTAGCCTCTGAGGTCCCCTAGACGTCCGCTAGGGGGCGCCACAGGGCACAGAGCTCTGAGCCTGGAGCGAGGAAGACCTCAGTTCAGATCCAGCCCCAGACATTTAGTGGCTCGGTGACCACGTACAAGTCATTTAACCTCTGCCTCAATTTTCTCAACTGCAAAATGGGAATGATAATAGAAGAGCTGTTGGGAGGATGAAGGGAAGTAATATTTATAAAAGCGCTTAGCACAGGGCCTGGCACATAGTAGGCGCTATATAAATGCTTACTCCCTTCTTGTTCCTGTCTAGATCTAAAGCCTATGATGGTTCTAGGGGGATTAGCTCCATGTTACAGAGGGGGCTGTTGAGGCTTAATGAGATGAGCTAGTGTTTATATAGCACTTGCCAGCATTTTAACCACCCCCGAGGGGTGTCATTATTGTTACTCCACTTTTCATAAATGGGGGCGATGTGACTTCCTAGGGATTACACAGCTAGCAAGAATCAGAGGCAGGACTTGAACCCAGGTCTTCCTGACTTCAAGTCCAACATTCTGTCTATTATCCCATGCTTTTCACCCCATCTTGGTGTAGATGATAATGTATGTAAATTCATTTGTGTATCCATGCAAATGTATGTATCCAAGGGGTTTTATTTTATCAGCCTGGGAAGCTTCCAATATAAGAATTCTATCCACCAGTGCAGATTCATAATCTGTTTAGGATGCAGTAGATAAATTCTAGAGTGTTACCCATGAGAAGTTAAGTGAATCTCCCGAGGTAACACTGCTAGGAAGTGTCAGAGACGGGATTCAAACCCAGCTTTCCTGAGCCCAGATGCAGCGCTCCAGTGTCTCACTGTCTCCAAATGAGAGATTTGAACTAGATGACCTTGGAAGTCCTTTTCAGTTCTGAATCTATGCATCTAGGATGTCTCTTACTCTCCATCTCCACCCTGTCTCTCCTGACTCTCTCACATTTATTTCCTTTGACTGTTGGCTTCTGTTATTTCCACTGGGTAGAATTTCTACATGACTTACCAGAATGAGCTCTGTTTGGTTAGAAATATTATAAAAGATTTTGCTTAAAGAAAAAAAAAAAACTTCTTTCAAATATCTGGAATTTTGTGGGTATATATGTCCATTGTGCAGATCTTAACGCCTCTCTGACTTACCTGGTAGCCTTTAAGAGTTGTTGTGGCTGAAAAAAATTATCACCTTGAGGTCAACCTGGTGATGGTCAATGTTTTCTTTATGAATTTAGGATAGTCTAGTCTTCTGAATGTCAGGCCAGCTAGGAGCCTTGAATGACATGCCTCTGATCATCACCAAAAAGAACAGCAAGCTTTCCCATCTTAGAAGAGCCTCCCAGAGCTCGTGCTCGGTTGGTCTGGCTTTAGAGATCTGTGGGTCACCTCAGAGCCTCAAGCAGGTTTCATATGAAGACTTTCATGGAGGGTTATGATGCATTACATGAGCGATTGGCTTGGAGATCAAACAGGGGAGGAGAAAGGAGGCCAGAGACCCCACAAACCAACCCTGGAAGACATAGTAGCTGCCTGGGGGCCTTTCGGGGAGAGACCTGAGGAGAGTGATTGGGTTTTTAACACCAGACTGATAAGGAACTTTTTTAGAGCATGGATTAATGGGAGTCCTCGAAGGCAGTGCCACCTAGTGGCATGTGTGGTGAAACCCAGGACAGCTTGAACAGTCTGTGGGGCTGAATACTGAAATTCTGACAGCTTCCGGGATCATCTCACAAGAATTTCTCAGGACTCCTACTCAATTTGTAAAGTTCCATGGCTGCGGTCAAGTCACTTCACCACCCTGGCCTCAGTTTCCATCTCTGTAAAAGGATGGAGACGGACTAGCCGATCTTATGTCTGTATTCTGGTGATTTTATCCCAGAAAGAGAGCGTGGGATTTAGAGCTGGAAAGACTCTCACCTGATGTGGTCATGGACTCCAGCCCTAAATTTTACAGACTAGGAAACTAGGCTGAAGCAGGGAAAGGGACACAAAGTCATGCTGATAAGCAGCCAGGTCAGTCCCCGGACCCTTCCATCCAGGGGTCTTTTGTATTGGCAAACATTTGCCAACTTCTTTCTCTATCCTGCCTCTTTTTCTCTTTCCCAAAAAAGAAGGAATAAAATTGACAAATTCTACAGGGACCCGAAGCCAGAACTTAGACAATTGAAGCCAAGTAAGAATTTGCTGTTAGAAAACTTTCCAGTATGATCATAAGCAGAGCTGTAAGGGGCCTCAGAGGACATTTTGCCCAACCCCCTCATTTGGCAGATGAAGAAAACTGAAGTGCAGAGAAAGAGAGCAACTTGCCCAAACAGTGGGTAGCAGAGACAAGCCCCTAGGTTTTGTTTTTTCCTTTCACTACACCAAGCTGGTATTTGAGCATAGCCCCACAATAACTGAAATTGGTCACCAAGACTGCTCCCAACCATGTATAGCTTTCTCTCTGTATTTCTTTATTTGAAATCAATCAAGTCATTCCGGAGAACGCTTTTTATTTCCGACAAAGAGAAATCCCTTCTCTAAATTCCTGTGAAGAGGGAAGTCTGGTCTCATAATTGTGTTACTCCTTTTTTATCACCCTCTTCTAGTATGTCATCTGACATTGGAAAAATAGCCCTAAGGTTTCTTGAGACAAATCATATATAGGACGTCCAGGACGTGTGCTGGGTTCAGCTGCACAGGTCAATTACCATCTCAATAATTACCAGTCAGAACAAGGAAAGAAATTGGAACACCTTTTGTCATTTGACATTGGAGACGGATGTAGACTTTCCAAAAGGTCTGAGTGACAAGAAAGGTTTCTGCAGGCCCATCCATAAGTGAAGAGCTGAACCCCGAAGAAGAACCCAAACGCAATCCTCACCTGTGCGGTGCTTTGAAGATTTTCAAGGCTCCTGTCCTACCCTCCCTCCCTCCCCAGGGAGACACGGTGTATATAAGAAACAGCATCCCCATTTTAGAGATGAGCAAACTAAGTCTGGAGGAATAAAGTGACTTAGTCAAAGCCACATGTCTGGGAAGTATCAGAACTAAGACCCCAATTCAGATGATCTGGATGGAGAAGAAAGTCAGCTCTCTGTGTCTAAGTGCCCCTTCTAGAGTTCTCGAAACCATAGAAAAGAGGCTCACGGGTATCACGCAGAACTTGCAGCAGAATTTCACTCATAAGCCACTAGTGAGTCTCCATTTGCCAGAATAGAATATATATTCTATAATATGTATACGCAGCCGGCAGCCAGGTGGCGCAATAGGTAGAATGTTGGACGTAAAATCAGGAGAAAGACTTGAGTTGGGATTCTGCCTCGAACATTTGCTACCTGTGTGGTCCTGGGCAAGTCATTTAACCTCTGCTGACCTCAGTTTCCACACCTGGAAAATGGGAATAAAGAGAGAACCTACCTCGCCAAGTAGTTGTGAGAACCAAATGAGAAAACAAAGTTTGTAAAGGGCTTCCCAACTTAGACCTAGATCTGTATCAGCTCCTGTTCTAATCCTGCTTTACATTTTACAAAGGACTTTCCTCCCACTACAAACTCTGATCCGTGAACTGTTGCCTTATCTCACCCAGACCTAGGTCTCTGTATCTTGTTATCTGTATATTTGTTTGTTTGGGGTTTTTAAAGCCAATATTTACATAGACCCTTAAGGTTTAAAAAGTGCTTAGCAAGTATTATCTCCTGTAATTCTCTCAAAGTAGGTGCTGTTATCTCCATTTTAGAGATGAGGAAAGTGACGCAAACAGATGTTAAACGATTAGCCTAGGGGCACACAGCTAGGAAGTAATTGAGGTAGCATATGTCCTCAGGTCTTCCTGACGCTGCACTCTAACCACTGAACCACCTGGCCATTTCCAAGTTTAACCTTCCTGCGCCTCAGCTTCCTCACCCATAAACCGAACTGGATGACCGTTGAGGTCTGTTTTTGCCCTAGATCTGGGATCCTGTGATTCCTCTGTGATCTAGTTTGTGACCCCATTACTCTACTGAAACTTCGCTCTCCAAGGTTATCAACAATTTCTTCATCGCCGAATCCTGTGGCTTTTTCTCATCCTTCATCCTCCCAGACTTTTCAAAAGCTTTTGACACTGGTGACTCCTCCTTCCCCCAGCTATTCACTCTTCCCGCTTCCCTCCTTGTTCCTCTGCTGACCCCTCTTTGTCGGGCTCCTTTTCCATCGTCTTATCCTCTATGTCCCATCCCCTTCTCCCAAGGGTCTGGCCTGGGCCTCCTTTCTTCTCTCTACAATCTCTCCCTCATGATATTATCAGCTTCTCTGGGTTCGGCCAGCATCTCTGTGCAGACCAATGACTCCTACAATCTAAACGGACAGCCCTAAACTTTACATAGAAATGTAATTATTACTGTTATTGTTATCGTTTGTCCTTCACGAGCTCCAGGCCCGCATCACCAGCTACCTGCAGATCTTCTCCACCTTGTTCCAGAGGGTCTCAAGTTCAATATGTCCAAAAGAGAACTTTGTATCTCCCCCAACTCAGTCTGCCCCTCATTCAAACTCTCTTAATTCTGTTCAGGGAATCATGATTCTTCCAGTTGCCCAGACTCAGAATCTCTGAACCATCCTTTTGTCTGTGTCTCCTAGATCTACCTCTTTGGCAGTCTGGTGAACCCTAAGGAGCCCTTTTCACAATGGTGTTTTTAAATTTGTAAAATAAGAAGGAATGTTCCAAAGGAATGAATGAAAAAGCATTTATTAAGCGCTTGCTACACACAAAGCACTGAACCTAGCACAGGGCGTACACACAGAAAAGTCAGGCAGATCCTGGCAGGGCAGGGACTACACCTAAGGAAGGTACCATAGTCCTTGGGAGGCAGCAGGAAAGCAAAGAGTAATGGCTCTTTAGGGTCATTTCTACCAGCAAAATTACATTTGTTTCTGACGTTGAACCATTGGAAAAGGATAGGGACTTTGGTGATGGGAACTCTCCTTTCTGGCCTTTGGCAGTTGTGGCTACAGCCCCAACGGGAGCAGGAACAGGCTGCATTTCCACAGGGCTGCTTCCCAGGATAGCGGCTATGGCTATGGGTGCTGGACTGGAAACTGTACTGTTCCCAAGCTTGCAGATTCAGGATATTGAGCTAAAAAAAGTAGGCACCTCAGTGCCAGATTTCAAACTGTATTACAAAGTGGTAATCATCAAAACAATCTGGGACTGGTTAAGAAATAGAGTGGTAGATCAATGGAATAGATGAGGTACACAGTTTGTTGTTATTCAGCTATGTTAGACTCTTCATGGCTCCATTTGGGGTTTTCTTGGCAGAGATACTGGACTGGTTTGCCATTTCATTCTCCAGATCATTTTACAGATGAGGGAATTGAGGCGAACAGGGTTAAGTGACTTGCCCAGAATTACACAGCTTATATGTCTCTGAGGCCAGATTTGAATTCATGAACATGAGTCTTCCAGACTCCAGGCCCCACACTTTACCCACTACACCACCTAGATGCCTCAGGTACACAATACAAAAGTAGTAAATGACCATAGTAATCTAATTTTTGCTAAACTCAAAGATATGAACTTCAGAGCTAAAAGATTACTATTTGACAAAAATTGCTGGGAAAACTGGTGTAACAACAATGTGGCTAGCAGCTGCTATAGGGGTGTGAGACCCACCAAGACCAGCGACAAGAACTGCCAGCACAGGTTCTTTGATCTGCTTTTCTAAGGAAAACAAAGGGGTTAACAATCTCATTTTAATCAAACATACATATATCATTCACTTAGTTCAGGGGGAAAAGCCAGCACTCTGAACTCCAGAGGAAACACAAACCAATTACAAACATCAACAGACAGACCTCGTCTGATTCAAATCACAATTCATAGTTGTCCGAGAACCGGTAGGTCTGGGTTAGCAAAGCTGGGGAGGCAGCTACAACGGCTTGCCCAGAGTCTCAACACTCCTTCCACGAGTGAGCCGCAAAAGTCAAACACCAACTTCGGATCTTGTATACCCATCTCAGGGCCCTGGTGCACTTGATTACCTCTGTGCTGAGAAACACTCAAACAAATAACGGGGAAAAGTCTCATTTAGCTGGCCATTGCCTTTGAAAGGCAAGACTCATCAAAGGTACTTAATTACCTCAGCATTCCAAAGGAGAAGATGATAAAAAGTCCTGCCCTAATTAACCATTACATCATTTTGGTACTGGGAAACACTCCAAGACAAGACTCCACTTTACCAGCCCCATTCAAACCAAGGCCAGAATCATTAAAGGCACTTAAGAGAACAGCAAAAAGCCCCACTCTGTTTACCGCTACCTTTTGACCAGCAATACATTACTGGGTCTATATCATAAAAAGATCCAAGAAGAGGAGAAAGGACCTATTTGTACAAAAATATTTATAGCAACTCTTTTTGCGGTGGCGAAGAATTGGACTTTGAGAGTATGCCCATCAATTGGGGAATGACTGAACAAGTTCTGGTAGATGATTGGGATGGAATTGGGTTATAAGAAATGATGAGCAAGATGGTTTCAGGAAAAACCTGGGAAGACTTATATGAACTGATGCAAAGTGAAGTGGGCAGAGCCAGGGGATCATTGTACATAGTAACAGCAATATTGTGTGATGATCGACTGATAAGACAATGATCCAAGACAATTCCAAGGGACCCATGATAAAAATGTTATCCATCCCCAGAGAGAGAATTGATGAAATCTGAAAGCGGATTGAAGCCTACTATTTTTTTTTTCTTTTGCAGCATGGCTAATATGGAAGCATGACTTTATAGACAATATATTGCTTGCCTTCTCAAGGTATGGGAGAGGGGCAGGATAGAAGGAGAAAATTTGGAACTCACAATTTTTAAAAATGAATGTTAAAAAATTTACATGTAATTAGGATATATTTAACAAAAATAAATTAAAATGTATATTGAAAAAATAAAATATAATTATACAAATATATATATACACACACATATATATATTTATATTTAAAGTTCACAGATTTTGAGGTCAAGAACCCCTGCTCTGGTTGAGTATAAGTTCCTTGTGAATCATTTTTCATCTTTGGTTCCCCAGTCTCTTGTACTGTGACTCAGGTTTAATGCCTGCTTACAGGATAGATTCTCTTGGTTCTGCTCTCTTCCCTCTGCATCAGTCCACATAAATCTTTTCATGTCTCTGTGAAATCATCTATTTCCTTTTTCCTTTCAGCACCATAGTACTACATCCTTTTTACATACTTCTCCATTGTTGGGTATATCTTTAGTTTCTGGTTTTTTATAACTTTGAAAATGGTAAGAAATGGGATCAATGCAATGACTTTCCCTCATGGCCTGGTGATGAAATATGTGACCCACCTTCAGACATGGATTTAGGGTGCAGAATTATACACATATATGTAGGTATATGTGTGTATGCATCTATGTATGTACATATGTGTGTATATACATTTTTGTGTATTATATTCAGTCAATGAGGGAATTTATTTTGCTTGACTATGCATATTTGTATATATATATACATATACTTGCATCTTTGTAATATATTTGTGTATATATATATATATCTGTATCTTTGTAAAAGAATTCATTTTTCTTTTTTCTCACTGGGGTAAGGAAAGGGAGGGGGGAAAAACAGATTTCTGTTTACTTGAAAAAACACTCTGAAGTAGAAAGTCTGGACGGGGCGGCTACAGATGGTGAATGTTGCATACACTTTCAGACAAGGTCATTACATCTTTTGTTTTTTTTTTTTTGCGCAATTGTACATTTGCACTATAAGGGAACTCTCACTGGGTGGGGGTAATCTGGAAACGAAAATAATGTAGAAACAAAGCACATCAATGAAACTTTTTAAAAAAGATAATCAATAATCGTTTGCATATACCAGGTTTTCAAAGCCTTTTACAAGTATGATCTCCTTGGGTCCTCACAACCACCCTGAGAGGTAGGTGCTATTATTATCCCTATTTTACAGATAAGGCAAATAGGAGGTTAGTGACTTGCCCAGGGTCACACAGTTAGTAAGTGTTTGAGGTCCAGTTCTAACTCAGGACTTCCTGACTCTAAAGTCTCTTGCTCCATCCACTGGGTCATCCTATCTGCTTCAAACAGGAAGTGATAATGACGATGCTATGATGTAAGTAGTATAAGCATTATCACCCCCTCTTTACAGATGAGGAAACTGAGGCTTGGATAGGCTAAGTGAGCTGCACATTGCCACACAGCTAGCAAAGAGCCAGATCTGGGATTCAGATCCAATTCTTCTGATCTTTCATCCACCCTACTTCTTATTATGCTCCACAGAACTATTTTTAGGTGGGGAGGTGATTTTTCTGAAATCCTGGTGAAACCTGGTAATGACCTGAACATTCTCCAATGCCTCCCCCATCAGTATAACAGAAATGATGTTTCTCATGACGCAACCCGTTTTACACAATGTGGACTAGAAAGAGAGTGAAGGAGCCAGTGCAGTAATTCAAAGTGGCTGCTGAGCCTTCTGGGAGGTTTCCTTTGTGGGAAGGAACACAAAGAAAACCTATTAGCGCTTCCCTAATCTTCATAAGGCCTTCTCACAGATTGCTTGTGTTACTAATTCATCTAGATAGGTGCAGCCACCTGCACTCCTTGTGGGGTACAGGCTGTAAACCAGCCTGAGGCCAGATTCTGTCCACAGAAAGGGGGAAAAGGAAATGTTGAGGTTTTGGGGTGCTGGGACCCCCAAAAAGCAACACACGGGTCTTGCCCAAATGAATTCGACCCAAGCCTTGTTCAGCCAAAGGAAAACAAGGTTTATTAAAAATCCGCCATTTTGGCCAGACTCTTAAGGAATAGCTAATGCAAGCAACCAGACTGAATCTGAGCTCTTTGATGGAAACAAGATGGATCTTATATACAGAAAGATTGTGGGCGGGATCTGGGAGTGGCCAATAGTCTGGGGTGACTAGAGGAGGGGTCTAGGGAGGATTTTGATGAGAATGGCCAGTAGGCTGGGATGATTGGAGGTCAAATGCCTAGACAAGGAGAATGGGGTCTAAATAGAATCAAGAGTGGGAAATGGGGTGGGGCATGTGGAGGTAATGGACAGTGAAGAGCTGGGCTAGGTTAAAGGTAACAGAGAATTGGGCGTAGGTGATAATGAAAGGCCAGTTGAGAGGATTAGTGGGATACCTTAGGTGAACACCAGAGACTTGACCATTTGGGAGAGTTCGGGGGGTTTCTAAAGCCTGTACCCCATCAGAAAAAAGGAGAAGAAAATGAAAAAAGAAAGAAGGAGGAAGGAAGGAATAAAAAATAAAGAGAAAAGAGAAAGATAAAAGAACAGAAGAGACAAAATACAAGGAAATAAAATTGAAAGAGATATTTGAAATATTGATAAAAAATTAAAAGAAAAGATTGAAACTAAATTTTAAAATGATGAAATACATGAAGACAGATGAAATTGAAAGAGAAAATCAAAAAATAAACAAACAAAAAAGATAAAATAGATGCATCAAAAGAGAAAGAGTGAGACAGGGAGAGATGATAAAAACAGAGAGGGAAATGGGAACACTAATGGGTAACATTCATATTGCCTTTTAAAGTTTGGAAGGCGCTTTAAAGACATTATCTCATTTGACCTTCAAGTATTATTTATCCTCATTTTACATGTGAGGAAACTGAGGCTCAGATAGTTTAAGGACTTGCCAGTGGTCCAAAAGCTACCAAGTATCACGCTCCTTCCTGACTCCATTCACTGTCAGAGAGAAAAGAAGAGAAAGAGAAAGAAAACTAGTTTCTTGGTTTGGGGGTCCTTCTTGGGATGGGGGCAGGGCAGAGGGTAGGGAGCAGAAAGTGCTTGGAGAGCAAACCTATTTGCTTTGAGCCTTTAGAAGGTTAAGTTTTCATTTAACCTCCCTTTGGTGAGGAGAGGGCGCACTCCCAGGGCTGCCAGTACATTTCATGAAGTCTGTGTTCATGAGAAGCCCTAATTCTTTTATGAAGGGGATTTGTTCTGTGAAGTTTGGATTCAGCCAAAAGGACACACTTGAGGACCTAGAAGGTCACGTGCAGCCTTGAGGCCTCAGGTTCCCTAGCCCTCCTATTTGTCTTTCTGTTTTCCACAGCCCAGATCACCTCTCTGGTATGCACTGGCCAGGCAGGTCTAGCATGGGTCTGCCTCCAGGGCACTCAAATACAGGACAGAAACATCACTAGCCACCCACCAACTGCGGTCAGCTCAGGTATCACCTTCCATGCTCAGCCTTCCCAGATTCCCTCATTTGGGAGGGCACTCACCCTCCTCAAATTGTTTTGTTTTGAATTAATCTTGTACATTTCCTGTACACAAGTGGAATGGAAGCCCCTTGAGGGCAAGGACTGTTTTCATTTTTTGGCTTTGTATTCCAAGGATGTGCTGGGTTCAGACTCCTCCTCTAACAGAAGATAGAGATTGGGAGCTGAAAAAGAAGTCTGAGGCAGGAAATCGAGGGAAAAGAGGGCTCATCCAAGTAACTGATGTTTGCTGAATTTAATTGAATTGAACATGGGGGTGGCTGTCTCTGGAAAAGAAGAAGTGTTGGGGAATTCTCTTACCCCATACTCCCAGGCCTTTGTCCAGCAAAGGCCTGATCCTGTGGGCAATGAATGAGGCCGGAAGCCAAGATGGTAAGCAGCTCCGTTTAATTAAGTCA
>CM053623.1:15443333-15485727 GCA_028646595.1 Phalanger gymnotis
GAGAAAGAGGAAAGAATAGAGAGAAAAAAGGAGGGAGAGGAGGGGAGAGACAGAGACTGAGGGGGAGAAAGAGACAGAAACAGAGAAAAAGGGTCCAGAACAAGGAAGGTGATAGTGCCACTGTGGGGTTACCAGACAAGGCTGTCGATTTCACAGTGATCTCTGTCATTGTGACCTCATGTTTCTTACCATGTAGCCCACCATTAGGCACTTAATTTGCAAATGCAAGCCCCTATTCCATTCTTTTCCCAGTATGGCTTTAGCTATTTCAGTTTCATGGTGTTCTTTGAGGGAAACAACACAATTTCCCCAAATAGGCAAGAATTTGTGAATCATCCCCTTGTGCACAGCTTCATTATTTTAATATCCTGCTAAGTTTTGTTCCCTTTGACGACTGAGCCCTTCTTAACGAATCACTTTAATTATATCAATCATTTAGTCTAAAATTATTCAGTTTCTCTCTGCCCTGACTCCAGGCTTTGAAATGAGAGGTTTAATTTTATCATTTGAGGGCACCCAACCCGATATTCATTCCACTTGGAGTCAAGATCGCCCCTATCGTCTGGCGCAGCAGAATAACTGTTGGATCAGTTTGTATCTGGGCTTTGCCACAAGTTAAGTCCCTTCCCCTCCTTGGACCTCAGCTTCCCCAAATGAACAAATGAGGAGGTTGCATGGGGTTAGAGTGCTGGACTTCGTTCCACATCCTTACTTGCTTTTCACCCTGGATGAGTTCTTCAACCTTTCTGGATTCAGTTTCCTCATCTGCCACGTGAGGGAGTTGGATCGCGTGACCTCTCAGGCACCGTCCAGCTCTAATTCTCCAGTTCAAAGACAGCCCCCCCCCATGACTCAATATCTTTGATCCATAAAATGTGGGGGTTGACTATTAGAGAGATCACTAAACATGAGGTTAGAAGATGCTTGGGTTGGAAGCCCAGCTCTGGACAGCTATTAGCTCCGTGATCCTGGGCAATCTGCTAAGCCTCAGTGTCCTCATAAAATGGGGTAATAGTAACTCCCAAGGCTGTAGTGAGGATAAAAGGAGATAATTTTTATAAAGCAATTTGCAAACCTTAAAAGATTATATAGCTATTAGCTGTTATAGCATTTGTCAAGGGGAGTGCCTGGAAAATAGATAGGGAGATGGGACCAAAATGTCAGATCTGAGAGGTGATGGGGAACCACAGAACGCTTTGGAGTAGAGGAATGTCTGGATGTGAGGAACACATGAGCAAGATTAACCAGGCAGCGGGGGTCAGGGATTGATTGGGAAGAGCCTGGAGGCAGAAAAACCAGGAAGGAAGCTGTACAATGGTCTAGCTGAGAAGAGATGAGGACCTGAAGAAGGGTAGCTGAGAGGTGATGGGTCAGGAGATGCTGTAGAGACAAGATTGATAGGATAGGACAACTGACCAGATGTGTAGGAGAAAGCTGTCTGCAAAGCACACATTGAAGTTTGGAGATGCTTACCACCTCAAGTCATGGATGCAGGCAAATGACAGAGTTGTTGGCACTAGTGCCTGGTGCAGAAGTGATCTGCACATCTTTCTTTGGAATCATAGACGGCATTAGTGACCCTTTCTGACATTCTACTCATTTGACCTTCATTTGTTTTCAGGGGCAACTAAGAGGCAATGTGGATAGAGTGGGAGTCCTGGAATCAGAAAGACTTGTCTCTTTCTCTCTCGGCCTCTCTCTGTGTCTCTCTGCTTTCTCTCTGTTTCTGTGGCTTGCATATACAGGGTGTTCCTAAAGTCTGGATGCATAGGAAGTGTGCAGTTATTGCATTAAGTTCACATGAATCATGCAAAGTACATCAACTTTTGCATCACAAATGATGGGAATCATACTGAAGATGTTATTTGTTAATATTCCAATTAAATAAAATGTTGTTGGAAATTTCATTCATTTCATTTGTTGAAAATATACATTTTTGCCTATGTTTCCAGACATTAGGTACACCTTGTAGTCGAATAGATGACTTTTGTGTTATTATTGACTTCATCCTCTTTTTTTAGACGTGGACACATCCTCTAGCTCTGAAATAGTACTGCACATTGATTTCATGAGCCCATCTGGCTACCCAGAACAGAGCAGGAAAAGCTCACCTTCCTGTTGGCCAAAGGATCATTGAGCCTTCTAGATGGAAGCTTCTTAATCTTATAGTCATAGAGCCTTGTGGCAATCTGGTGAAGCTTTGTGCCCCTTCTCAGATCATTTTTTTAAAAATCACAATAGAAGGAAATTCTAAATGTCAGTTAAAGGTTGGTAAAAATGAAGATGCAATTTCTCCCCCATCCAAGTTCACAAACTCCCTCTGTGGACCCCAGATTAAGACCCCTTCTTCTGGATACAGATTTCATATGGAGTTGTCATGAGGGTGGGCAACTCAGAATTGGGGCCCTATGGAAAGTGACCAATCACCACTATGATGAGTGACCTACACTGAGTGAACCTAGTGGATGAGTTCAGTTGAAGCTATTAGAAAGAAAGAGATGAGACACACACACACACACACACACACAGAGAGAGAGAGAGAGAGAGAGAGAGAGAGAGAGAGAGAGAGAGAGAAAGAGAGACTGAGAAAGAGAACATGGTAATATGAGTATAGAGAAAGAAGGGGATTTCAACAGGACTGGAACTTTGGAAGACATTCATGCCTGAGAGGTAGAAAAAGAAGGAGATGGACAAAGATAAGGGAAGAGCAGTCAGGGCATTAGAAAGACAATGCAGTGTCTTAGAAGCCATAATTAGCTCCATAACTTCCTCCGCACCCCTCCTGGTTCTGCCCTTGGCCCTCCATTCACTTCCATCTCTATAGGAATGGTTTTAAGGTGAGCCATTTCTGAAGGATTTTGATGAAGAGTAGCTTAAAAAAAAGAAAGAAAAAGAAAGTTTAAAGATGCCATCCACATCTCTCAGTGATCTGGCATAACTGGCTTTGAGACATTAGACCAGTCACTTCCCTCTTTGGTACCTCAGCTTCTTCCTCTGAAATGAGCAGGTTGGTTAGACAGTCTCTAAGTCCCAGTTGAGGAAGCAGAGGAACAGGAAGATGAAGGAACTTGCTCATGGTCACACAGGCAGCACGTGCAGGAGCTAAGATTGGAGCTCAGGTCCCATGATTCCAAATCCCTAATTCCTTCCACTGCTCCACGCTGGTTCAGTGAGATTGAGGCAGCAATGATGCACTCAGGTTCATCTTGCTATGTACTTAGTGCCAAGTACCAAAGTGGGTGTGCTTTTGTGGGAAATAAGCAAGCCAGAATCTTGTGCCTTCTCTTTTGGGTGGCATATGTGGTTTGGGTTCATGTTGAGCTGGGTTTTTTTTTTTGGTTTGGACCTGCCATTTCATCAGCAAATATCCAGTACAGGAAGTCTTTCTACCAATGAAAATCAGCTTCTTTTTGATTTTTGAGAATTTCCTGGCGCTCTGAGTGATTTTCCTTCCTTCATACAGCCAATGTGGACCAGAGGCACAACTTCCTAACTCCAAAGCTGGGCCTCTGCCCACTGGACCACTCTGTCCCTCAATGTCACAGCGCCCTTTCATGGACAGACCTGACATTTCCACAACTGACCAGGAGGATGCTTTAAGAAGGATTCCATCTGGTTAAATTAAGGCTCTGATACCTGCCCAGGCCGGGGCTATCCTCTGAAAGGCTGAAGACATTTTCATGTGACTGAGACCTGAATACATTGTCGTTCACAATGGGCCTCAGACCTCTCAGTATTTCTGATAAGACAGTTGGATAATTGTTGACAGTAATCTTGGGCACAGCCGAAGGGCTGCATTCACTTAGCTGTGCAGTTTCCATTGGAGCTGCCATTTCAAGAAGCCTCATTCTTTTTGACATCATGATCAGAGCGGAAATGTTGATTATTTCCCAGGACTGTCTCACCCCATTGAACATCAGCTCTCCCTTCTCTCCTTGCTTCTTTGTAGGCAAAATGCATGCTCCCTTATCTCTCCAGCCTGTGTCTGCTTCACACGAGAAACGATGAAAGTAAATCTGACAGCTAATTACATCAACGGAGAAAAAGAACAATTCTCCAAAGCAGCAGGTAAAGTGGGCCTTACTCGTCTGAGTGCTGTCCACTCAGAGCTCCTTAACTAGAAATTATCTCAAATTCTGCTTCCTGTGAAAATGTGTACTTTGTCCCAATGTGTGCAATTTTTCTTGAATTTTCAATCTCAACCTTTTTTCAATAAATGTCCACCATTTTTGTTCCATTAGTAATGGGGCTGTCTCTGTTGTCTCCACCCATACCCATCTTTGTTCAAGGGTTGATCCAGGCTCTCCTCGGCACACTAGAAGCTTCCAGGGATCATGCAGGGGGTCTTTACCTGAAGTCCATGAACTTCTACAGAATATCTTTTTGTATCTATATTTCAATATAATTGGCTTCTTTTGCAATCTTATGCATTTTATTTTATGTTTTTAAAATATTAATCTAAGAAGGGGGGCCCAGGCTTCACTAGAGGGTCAGAAGAGTTTGAGACAAAATAAAATAAAACAAATATTAAGAACCCTTGGGATAATGGCAAACCTTTAATTAATTAAATAATTAAGAACCCTTCAGATAACTGGATTTGGAGTTAAGGGTCCTGGATTCCAGTCCTGCTTGATTCACTCAAAGCCATGTAACCCCCAGTGAAGTCACTTAATGTTGAGGTAAGAATATTTGTACCACCTCTCTTTCAGGGTCCTTGTGAGAAAAGCATTTTGTAAATCTTAAAGTGTTAAATTAATATGAGTTATTGTTTGATTCACTGTATTTTTACCTCCTGGAGCATCCCTTCTCTCTGAAGCAAGACGTGCTAGAGAGGGAGCAGGACCTAGAGCTGGAAGGCCTGGGCTCGGCTCATGTTCCCTGACACTTCCTGGACCTTAACCAAGTCACTTTGCTGGTCTGGACCTCAGTTTCCTCATCTGTAAAATGAAGGGGTTGGACCAGATGGCCCTTTCAGCTTTGAGTTCTACAATCTTAAACACTGGGAATACATAAAAATAGAGAGACCCCATCCTAACAGAAGAAACAGATACAGAGTTCTAACTAGGATGGAGCCATTGGGGTTTTGAACTAGGGTGCTAAATTTAAAAGACACTGAAAGTACTCAGAGTCCTGGAGCAATGTGGAAATAAGCAAGCTTAGCAGCTAGTTAGCAAGAAAAAAATTAATTAAAATGGAAAGTTACCAGATGCACCTCCTCCCCCCCAGCAAGGCTGCGCACCACGTGAATTCCACCCGAGACCAGCTGCCTAGTTTCTCTCTCGTCAATATCAGGTCCCGAGTTCTTGTGGCTTAAGAAATTGAATTGAGGGTATATTTCACACCACTTGTTCTTGGCGTGGTTTGCGCTGCTCCAAGAACACAATTGGCACGTAGGACTTGGGTGGAGGAAGGAGCGGCTGTTAGCAATAGCTAATAAGTAGCACTTAAATAAGATTTTCAGATTTTCAAAGTGCTCTACGTAGGTTCTGCCCCTTGATCTTCACAGGAACCCTGTGAAGTAGGTGCTATTATTATCTCGTTTTACGGATTATTGTTGGTATTTGTCCTTCATTCTTGAAGAGGACCAATGACCTCATGAAGGCGATGTCTTGATTTGTGCATGAATTGGATTTAAGTGAGGCAGAGCAGCATGGAGAAGGAGGTTAAATGACTTGTCCAGGGTCACACATCTAGTTAAGTATCTGAAGCCGCATTAGAACTCAGGTCTTTCTGACTCCAAGTCACACACTCTATCCACTGCACCACCTAGCTGCCTAAAGCACATACGTAACAAAATTATAATTTAAAATATATCATGTTGGATGCATAAAAGAAGTATAAAGTACTGTTAGAATCTGAAAAGGGAAAGATGATTTAAAAAAAATATGTAAACCAGCCTACCTAATCTAAGGGTAGATTATTTAAAAAATTTAAGGATGATTACTATTCAAGCCCACCACCATGGATTGCTCTGAGAGGCAGCCCAGATGAAGGTTTGGGTATAGGACTTAAAGTCAGGAGACGTGGGTTCAAATCCTGTCTCTGGTTGTGTCTTCCTTGTTAAGGAAAAGGTAGAATGGAATCTGAACAAAAGTGGGTATGAGCAGGAGTCCAAGGAGATAGCCCTAAGATTAGTGAAATATAAATATAAATAGCAAGTGACCATGGGTAAGTCACTTATTGTCTGAGAACCTCCCCTTGCTAGTCTGTTGAGTGGAAACACAAAAACACTACCTACCGCATGCAGTGGTTCTGAAGAGAGTGTTCTGTAAAACTTATGGGAAATATGAGACGAACGTGAGCTATTCTTGGTTAGACTGGGTCTGTCATTATGATAGAAAAAATAGACTGACCTATGTCTGCTGTTTTTTTGTTTCTATTTTCACAATAAGAAACCCTCCTCTGTACTGGAGAATCCATGAATGCCCTTTGAATTTTCCTTTTCTTGGCTTTGGGCTCACCACCATCAGTGCCCGCCCACCCTCTCCCTCCTGGTCCTCGACACTTTGTCTCAGACTCTCCTCTCCATGTCTGTTTTTGCCTTCCACTTGCTGGTTGTCACAGAGCTCTGTTCAGAAACCAACTGAAAGACAGGTGTCAGATGATGGCACAGCAGTCTCAGCCCACCTGCCACAAGGCCCTGGAAGCACCACTTCTGTGTTTAGTGCAAAAACATTTTAAACATTCAAGATTCAAAAGGTACCGTGTGTACTTTCCTTGGTTTAAAAATACATCAGAAACAAAGTGCTTTTCACATAGTAAATCTTTGCCAGTTTGCATTAAAATAGAGTAGAGGGTGGCTCCTTCCAGCTCTAAATCCTAAACTAAAGACCCAACACAGCATAGAATCAGGGTCTCCTCCCTTTCCTTGACCTCAACCAGAGAACACTCCTGTGGGAGTTTCTTAGGACTAACATTTCACTCTGTTCAGCGGGAGCTTTCTGGTTGCCTGAATGTTCATCTGGGACCTGTATCCCTGAAAGCAGCTGCTCTATTAGCCTTTAGCATCCAAATCAGAGCTCATGGAGAGTTGATTATCAAGTCATCAGTTACTAATCACTGTGGCTTTCATCACTTCTGAGGACCCTTATGATAACCCCCACTTGTGAGTCATTCTCTGAGCAAGGATGCATCTCAAGGTTTTAGGAGTGATTCTATAATGCTATTGGCTCAAGCCCCCATTCCAATGTATTCTCCCCAATATGTGCTTCTGGGGATTAGGGTTCCAGCATTGTTTAATGGATTAAAATCAATTAGCTTTCACACAGGGTTCTTTACTGAGGAGACAGAGCATGGACAGAAGTCATAAAGCATTTATCTCCCACCTGGGCTGTCATCCTCTCCCATCAGTCTCTTTAGACCCTGGTCATCAAGTGGGCCCACATTTGAAGTGTCCACTATAAAGAATTCACCCAAATACAGCAGAGCAAACCGATGAGTCTCCTTTTCTGCCACTTGACTGGGTCAAACAGAGTGAGCTTCACAGCCTCAGATTCTGGCAATCTTGGCGTGGATTCCAGAGGCTCAAGACTTCTGTCGCTCAATATTCCAACCTTCTGGGGCTCAGAAAGCTATGGCCATCTCCCAGACTCCTTCACCTAGAAAACAGGAAAGCATAGACACAACAGAGACAGAACAAGGCCACATCCTCACCAGCCAGCTGGCAGTGGTCCAGGCAAGGGGATGAAGATGCCAGGCCTCTTTCCCACTGAGGACTTTTACATAGTTTTTGCCTCTTCGGTCCAATACAGCTAGGAAGGAAAAAGGAAACCCCACAGTCAGAAAAGGCCTTCTCAATTTGGGCTCAGCAGCCAATCAGAAAAAGGCCTTTTTTTTCACTTAAGTGAACAGAAAACAATACCTGTGAGGCCTCAGAAGTGTCAAGTCAGGCACCTTAATTCTGCATCATCAGACACTACCAGAAACAGCCTCCTAGGATTCATTGACCAGACTCCTGTTATATCTGTAATCTAAGAAGCCATTTCAATTCAACAGCTGCTGTGGGGTGGTGGTAGGAGAAGAGAGACAGACAGACAGAGAGAGAGAGACAAAGAGAAAGACAGAGATGGAGACAGAGACAGAGAGAGAGGTAGGCAGAGAAAGAGAGAAAGAGAGAGGAGAGATAGAGAGAGATGGAGACAGAGACAGAGAGAAAGAGGCAGGGAGAGAAAGAGACAGAGAGATTTGTAAAAAGAAGACTTCCTTTGTGGTAGCAATGTTACAATTTTAAAACTATGTGGAAGATTCAATTTAGGTCTTTATTTGTTCTTTTTAGAGCTCCCGCTTTATCTTCATTCCTTTTATCCTTTTAGGCAGGAATAAGCCTTGCTATTTTCTCAAAGCAGTAATTAGAAATGGTCTGGTCTATGATTCTCTTTCACTGCTTTATCCTTCTCTGGTTTGGGTATCAGGACTATATTTGCTGCATAAAGGAATTTTATAGATACCCTTCTTTTCCAATTATTAAAAGTAATTTTTGTTGCATGGGTAGCAATTGGTCTTTTAAAATGTGACAGAATTCATTTGCACATCCATTTGGGCAAAGGTTCCTTCCTCCACTAGTAATTCATTTATGGCTTGCCCAATTTCTTTTTCTGAGATCAAGCTGCTTGCAACCTTCATTTCTTGCTTCATTAATTTGGGCATTTTATGTTTTTGAAAGATAATCATTCATTTCCTCTGAATTCTCTGAGGTGCTGGCATATAATTATACAACAATTAAAATGTGCTATTTCTCATCCTTTGGAGGAGTGAAAAAAAATGAAATAGAGTAACAACATGATTAAACATATATGTTCTGCTTTTCAAATACCCTTAACTATTCTCAAAAATACCTAGGTTGACAGCAGGTTTCTTTTTTTCTCCTTAATATCTTGGTCTTCTTATCTTTTTTTTGTGCAAATAGATATTTAAATGTTGTTACTGTTGCTGAGTATTGAAAAAAGGCCAAGGACCCCTCACAACTCAGTGACTCATTTTCATTTCATGGCTTTTACGTAGCTTAGAGTAAACATCAACTCTGCATAGGTTAATTTAGCTGTAATGTCTGTGCAGAAATAGATTAAAATAGAATTGCATTTCAGGGGTTATTTTTGGTGATGTGGTTTATTTATTTTTGCCCTGACACCCACGTGGTCATTATACAAATGTAGACATCTATGTCCTGAACCAAAAAAAAAACAGAGAGAGGCAGATCTGTCCAGGGTAGTCGTCACTTTCCTTGGGTGGACTTCAGTCTCAGGATCATTGACTCTGAGACGGAAGGAACCTTAGAGAATATTTGGGCCAATGTAATTTTTCAGGGAAAGAAACTAAGGCATAGAGAGGGTGAGTGGCTTACCCCCGAATCACCCGGGGCAGAATTGTGATTTGATTGAGATCCTTGGACTCCAGATCCCACAGTCCTTCTGCTACACCACACAAGGACCATCTTGGAAAGCAGCTTAACAGAAGAGGATCAAAAGTTGGAAATCTTTACTCTAACAGGAAACTGAGGCAGCATGTAAAGACCATATGTGGCCTTTAGAGATGAAAGGGGCCTTAGAGATCATTTAGTCCAAACCCTGCACGTTAAAGGGGAGGAACATGAGGTCGCTCAAAGTGAACCGATTTCCCAAAAGTCTCATAGTCAATACCTTGAAGAGTCCTAGAACCCCAGACTTGGGAGGGGATTCCAGAGCCATCTAGTCTATGCACACCTGCACAAAAATCCCTTTCTACAAAACCAAGATTTAAATCCTGGTTTTCTGACTCAAAATTCTTTCCACTTCACTCCACTGCCTCCAAGTAGAGCAAATGTTCTCACCCCCATTTTGCAAAAGACCCAGAGTTAAGGGATTTTCGCAAGGTCTGATAGGCAGAGCAGAATTTGGGACCACCATCCCTTGGCTCTGATCCCACGATTTTACATGGCCTATTTACATAAGAATGCACTTTCCCTGTGCCCTTGATAGAAAGAGCTTTGAAGAATTAATACATGAAACAGAATAGTAGAATAAAGTGGGGGCGCTCTTCCATCATACATGATCCCCAATCCATGCTCTAGAATCTCTTTATTACTCTCATGTTGGATGACACCTTAACACCCTCACCCTTGGCTAGTCATTTTATATTCAATTCATAATAATAGCATGTCTTTTCTTGGTAATTTGTATGCATTTACGTGTTAGATTCACACAACAACTCACCTGTGGGCTGCTTCAGTTATTTTCTTTTTAGAAAAAAGTTAACTTTTATTTGCTATCACCTTCAGTTCCTAATATATCCTTTCCCCTGTCCCCCAGTCAGAGAGCTGGATCTTTTTTTTAACAAGGAATAAAAAGGAGAGAAAATATCAGTTTGGCAAAACCAACATTTGAATCGAGCTCAGTAGCATGTGCCGTATTCCCCATCCTAAATCCCTCACCTCTGCGCACAAGGGAGGGGATGCCTTCTAATTCCTCTTCTTCAGAGCCAAACCTGGTTAATAGAATTTGCATAGCATCTGTTTTAGCTTTATGGGTGATGTTGTTGACAGATTTGGAAACTGAGACTCACAGATTTGTCTAAGGTCACATAGATAGTAGAGTTCTGAGGCAGGAACTAAATCCAGGCATTCCTCATTTGTCAGGAAACACGGTACAGTGGTCCGTGGTGTGTACAGATTGGGTCACTGACAAACCCTGTGCTATGTCTGTTAGCCATGACCCCTCTACTTGGGCCATCACCTCCCCCTGTAACCTGGACTTTGCTCCGAGTCTCTCAGTTCTGACGGGTGGGATCTGGAAACCTGAGGCCCACGCTTCCAGCTGCCCCATGAGAAATAAGCTCCCTGAGGACAGGGACTGACTTGTTTGCTTATATCTGTACTCCTGGTGCTTAGCAGAGTGTCTGACAAACAGCAAGGGCTTACTAAGGGCTTGTGTGTGTCTAGAAATGGTGGCATATTCAGGGACCGACTGTGCCCCATTAACAATAATATGAAAAATAACAAAAACTCGTATTTATCTAGTGATTTAAGGTGTACAAAAAAGGACCTTTTCAGATAAAACCTTCATGGCTTTTACCTCAGTTTCCCCCCCCTGAAAATTAGATGCAATTTTGAATACAATATTTCTGAATTTGGTTTCTTTTGCCCCTTAAAAAAAAAAAACTAGGTCCTCAGAGAATAGCATCAACAGCTTCATGTTTACGTCCCTGAAGCAAGGCTGTTTCCATAGCAACACCTCTATTTCCCCAGAACGGCAATTTAATGCCAATTTACCCTTTATGGAAAACCGAAGTAAAAAGAGAGAGTGAAAAGGGAACCATAGGTCGCATGATGGGGTCACAGAGCAAGGAGGGGAAAAGGAAACATGCCAACGATCAGGTATTTCTGTGCTTTGTGAGCTACAGAACATTTAGAAACCACTGCTAACCCTTTCACTCTCTGGGAGAGTGGGGGCTTGTAAAAGCCTGCTGCCCATCGGCTCTCAGAGCTGGCACTGGAAGGCATTCATTGATACTAGTGTTTCCAAGGGCAGAAACCCCATTCGTAGGCTTGTGACAAGGAACAGGACACTAGGCTTCAGGATTCCAAGATGTTCAAGCTTTTTCTGAGCTAATCCAGAGAAACTTTACTTGTGGAATCTGCCTACTAATATCCTGGATCCTCCTCCTCCTCATCTTCCTTCTTCTTTCCATCTTTCTTTTACTTCCTCTTCCTCCTCCTTCTTCTTCTCTCTTTTTTGCCCTTCTCTCTCATTACCTCTCTCTGTATCTTTCTCCTTTCTCTTCTCTTTCTCTTCTCTCCTTCATTCTCTCTCTTTCACCTCTCTCCTCTCCTCTCTCTCTCATTGTTCCTCTCCTTTATTCTCTCTTCTTCTCACCTCTCTCATTCTTTTTCTCCCTCTCTTTCTCTCTCCTTGATTCTCTTTCTCTAACCTCTGTCATCCTTTCCTTTCTTTCTCTTTCTTTTATTTTCTCTCCTATTTCCCCCATCACCTCTCATTTTCTATTTCTCTCTCATGTATTCTCTGTGTCTCTTTGTTTGTCTCTGTCTCTCTCTCCTTTTCTCTTCACCCTTCTCTAGCCCCTTCTAGCCCCTGAGCCACTCTTGCATCACTAATATTTCACATTATATGTCCTAGAAACACAATATCCAAAGTCAAACCCATGATCCTTTCCTCACTTCTCCACCAGACTTTCCTGTTGCTGTCTAAGGCACCACCATTCTCCCAGGGTCCCAGGTCTGTAACCTTGCCCTTATCTGTGGCTCCACCCTCTCTGGCCTCACATCCGATCAGCCTCCATATCTTATCATTTCACCCTCCCCAGCATCTCTCAGATCTGGCTCCTTCTCACTTCACGCTCAGTCACCACCTTCCCCATCAGCTCCTGACTACTGCAATCACTTTCTAACAGGTCGCTTCTCCACTGTCAAACTGAGATTCCTAAAGCAAAAATCTGACCATGAATCTCCCCCACTCACACAGTTTCAGTTGCTCCTAGAATAAAATACGAATTCCTCTGTCTAGTATTCCAAGCCCTTCACAGTCTGGGGTCAGCCTCTCCCTCCAGGCTGGTGACACATTGTTTCTTCTCCCATGCTGTAGTCAAAACTGGCCTCATCCGTGACATATCCCCATCTCCTCCCTCCACACCTTTCCACAGGCTGTCACCCACACCTAGAGCTCTCTCTCTTCTGCCTTCTGCCTCTGGAAACAACCAGCTCCCTTCAAGGCTCAGTTGTCTCTGATTCCCCCAGATCTAAGTTCCTCCCTCTTTCCTGTCATATTGCTTTATTTTCTGGGTGTCTTTTATGTGCTTATAGGAATACATTGTCTCTCCCTGAGAGAAGGAGGCTTCTTGAGGATAGAGGGCACTTTTGTTTTTCTATCTGAAGTATCTGGCATACAGTAGGTACTTAATAAATGCTTGTTGGTTGCCTGAAAGAATAATGGTATTGCCTATAAAGAAGATAGACTCATATGAGGAAATCCAGGGATCTAATGGGGAAAATATGGTTGATAAATGGGCATAGAATTCAAGTCAGTTTGATTCAATGAGCACTGACACTAGGGATACACAGAAAAAAAAATATAAACAGTCCCTACCCTCCAAGGTCAGGAAGAGCTGGGATCAAATCCTGATTCAGACACTTGGTAGTTGTGAGATCCCAGAGTGAATCTCTTAATTTCTTGGGACTTAACCCAAAAACATGAGGGACTCAGTGACCTTGAAGGTTTCTTTTGACTATGGGCTTATGACCTCCAAAGCAGGTCAGGAAGTGTATACTACTAGCCATGCCACTTTTAGGGTGGCTCAGGTTCAATGATACTCAGGCCAAGGCAAAGAAAAGAGGGAGTCTTTGATGTTGCTACAAGAGGCTGGCCACTGTCTTTGCTGCACCATTAGACCAGGTTCCCTCAGTTCCTCCAGATTAGACCAATGAGACTATCACTATCGCTTTGTTCACCAGGGCACTTCAGGAACATGACAGGTGACTGGAGTTTTATGAGGAGAGTCAGAGGAATGTCCCATTGGCTTCTCACCTCTCACATAACTGGCAGGGAGCTTCCAGGGAAGGTGAAAGTTTCCTCTGAAGACGGGAGGTTTCAGAGAAGGGTCAGGATGTGGGAAAGGAGGATGCTGGGAGGGAGAAGAGGGCATATCAAGAACAAAGGTGGCCTATCCCAAAAAAGCCAAGTCCAAAAAAAAAGAGAGAGATTTTCAGGACTATCATGAAAGTTCTCAAGAATGAAAGTATGAAATTCTGAAGAAAGAAGCATAAATAATTCCATTGAGGATGAAAAAGAGAAGTTGTCTGAAAAGCCAATATGTATATACCAGAAACTCATCAACACATTCAGATTCTAAAGACATACAGAAGATAGAAGTAAAGTCAAGAAATTGAGAATGAACACAAAACCAGCCAAAAACAATCCTCTAAGCAGTGGGCCAGAAGCTCTAATGAGTCTTAGTGAAGGTTGGAACAATTAAACATGTTTTTCTTTAGCTTGTTGGGACAAGAGGGGAATAAAAGATGGAAGAGGACCAGTGGCAGTAGGATGACGATGGTGAATAATGGAGAGATTGAAATACTCAATTGCCATTTTCTTTACCTTTTCTATTCCAAGGAGAACAATCTTTGGACTGGGAAGTACAAACTCAAAATGTTTATCAGGGAGTGGAATCTCAAGATAAGCGAGGAGCTAATCAGAAAGCTTGTAGCAACCAGACCTGGCTGAATTCTACCCTAGAGGATGGAAAGACTCCAGAGATGCGATGGCTGAGTAGCTCTTGCCCCAATTTTCAAAAGAGAAAAGCACATGGGTTCTGCAGACTATAGACCCAAAAGCTTGACATCTATTTCTGACAAAATTCTAGATGATGTTGGTAAAGGACAGAATGTGAGGACTTAGGCAGGGAAATGATGATTACCGAGAGACCACATGGCTTCATTGCAAGTACTAACTCATTTTTTTGATATGACAACTGAACTGGTAGATGGGGTAAGTGCCATAGACATAATATGTTGAGATTTCAGCTAAGCATTTGACAGCCTCTCGTGCTTTCCTAGTGGAAAAGGTGAAGAGGTATGGGGTAGATAATATTATTGTATAGATTAGTCAGACCCAAAGAAATCTGGTAGTAGGTACAAGGAAGATGTGCCTAGTTAATAACATGTTGTCTCTCCCATTAGAATGTAAGTTCCTTGAGGGCAGGCACTAATTTTTGCCTTTTTTTGTATCCCCAGTGCTTGGCACAGAGGTCAGAAGATAGTAGGTGCTTTAAAATGCATATTGACTATCTAATTAACTTAATAATTCAACATCAATTTGGAAAGAGGTCTCCAGTGGAATGTGCCAGGGTTTAGCATTTTCATCAATGACTTAGGGGCATTTTAAAATAAAGATGTCCCCAGCTTTCATATTTGCAGGTGACAGCAAGATCAGAGGGCTAGCAAACACACCCTGGATGATAGAATTAGTATCTAGGCTGAATCTAATAAAAATGAAATTTAATAGATAAATGTTATGCATAAATTCCAAAAATTGACCTCACAAATGTAATAGGCATAGATGTGGTTAGATAATAGCTCATCTGAAAAAGATCCAGGGGTCTTAGAGCTCAATATTTGTCAATACCATAGAATGATGGCCAAAATAATAATAATAAAAAATAATGCTCCCCCAGGCTTAATTAAGGAAAGCATCATGCCCAAGGCAAGAGAGGTAATGAGTCTGCTGTGTTCTGTCCTGGTCAGGCTGCTTTTGTGAGCATCATGCTCATTTCTGAGCACACCATTTTCAGCCAGAAATGGAATACATCCAGAAGAGGGGAACCAGGATGGGAAAAGGCCTTGAGACCATGCCATACATGGGTCAGATGAAGGAACTGAGGGTGTTTAGCTCAGAGAAGGGAATTAGGGAGCACATGGTGGAAAGATGACTTCAGATCACGTGAAAGGTGTATCAGGCTCATTCCTCTTGGTCTTGGAGGGACAGACCATGGATGGGAGTTGCAGAAATGTACTTCTCAGCAGTCTCAGGAAGCTTCCCCAGCTGCAGGCTCAGGCAGTGGCTGGAGATAGCTCAAGGACAATGCTGGAGTGGGAACCCATCTGTAGGGAGAGGGTCGGCCACCTGGCCTCTGAGCCCCTTCCCAGCTCTGAGGCTCTTTGGTTTAGCGGCTGCTGCTCAAAATCTAGAGACAAGCAGCCAGAGCCTTGGGGCTCACTGGGGTTTGGGACCATATTTCTGCCCTGAAATTTTCCACCCAGAGATGCAAGGACACCCCAAGATTTAAATGTGACATTTAATTCACCCCAACCGCAGCAGCTCAGAGACACACTAATTTATTCTTCCTTCCTTGTTACATTCCTGCTTACCCTGCCCATCACTTTGGGTGACTGACAGCGCTCAGAATCAACATGGTGCCCCCCAGCAGGATCTTCAGAGCTGTCTCTCTGGGAAGGTCGGGGAAAGGTGAGCTCCCTCCCAAGCCAGAAAACCTGGAGGGAGTCCAGTCATAGCAAGTCAGTGAGCATGCCCTGCAGGCTTTCGTGACTCACCCTTGAGTGGGGCTGAACTCATCCCTTATCTACCTGTCCTCCTTCCCAGATTTCTCAGCCTGAAGAGCCTTGCTCTAGGCCACGTGCCTGCCCTTTAGCTGACTCTGGGCATTCTGTAGAGACTACAATAATTATTTCCAGTGTACCTTGTCCAGTCCTCAGGTTAAATGTAACTTCTCACCTAGCGAGGAGCTTGTGATCCCAGTTTTACACAATTAATAACAGACTGGCATGGTACAGAAGGACGGGTAGGTGACACTACAGTGGATAAAGCACCTGCCCTGGAGTCAGGAAGACCTGAGTTCAAATCAGACCTTAGACACTCACTAGCTTCTTCCTCAGGTACCAGAGGTGAGTCCTTCAAGTGTGGCCCATCCCATCAGCCTGGCTGCTCTAACAGGCTTCATGTTGCTCACCTCACTTGTCAGTCACCTTTTCATCCAGCAAATACCCTTCACTGTCTGGTTCTAGGAATAGAATCAAACCAATAGTGCTACTACTCTTGGAAAGGGTATGTCTACTTCCTTTGGCTCCACCCACCATCCCTGTATCTTTCCAAACCCAAATCCCTGGTCACCCATCATCCCATAGCTTTGGTGTCTCCTCTGTGAGAGTATCATCACCTTGAGGGAAGAGACTGTTTTTGCTTCTGTTTGGTTTTTTTTTTGTTTGTTTTGGTTCGGTTTTTTTTTTTTGGTATCTTTAGAGTTTAGTACCATGTTTGGCACTTATTATTTAAAAATAAAATTAACAAATTAAAATAAGTTAACATAAATTGATAATGCCAAATTGTTAATAATATAATTAATTAATAACAGCTAGCACATGATGCTTTAAGATTTGCAAAGTGCTTTGCATAGGTTAACTCACCAAGAAATACATTTTCATTCATTCACTGGACTAAATTCTCATGGCCATCCAGCAGCATCATCAAGAGGAAAAAACACTGGATGGGGTGTCAAAGGGCCTAGGTTCAAGTCTGACTGTGCTACTTGATACCTGTGTGATGTGAGAGACTCATTTCCCCTCTCTGGGGCTGTTTCTTCATCTATAAAATGGTTGGTGTCACAGCGAGAACAGGGGATAACCAATGGACAGCCTGCAGACACTTTTGGGACCCAGGTAATGTTGGGAAGACATGGGGAGATTACCAGGAGGATGGGCACAATTGCACTGAAAGGCTAGGTATGGATGGGTGGAGATCAGCACTGTTGAAGTGATCACAGGTCTGAGGAGAGTAAGACCAAATGTTCTCTAAGGTCTCTTCTACTTATTATCCTATGCTCTTCGATGTTCCTAAACCTTCTCTCTATGGATGCTTCATTAGGTTTCTTTGTCTCTATTTCTAAGAAACATTCTTCTGATTCAATTACTAAAGATATAAAGCAGGTCACTGTTTCCTCTCCCTTGAAACCTCTCCATCTAAACAAGGGTCGATCAATATGTATGGACCTGCCAGATAGATGCAAGCACAGTCAGCTGGGGGCAGGGAGGGGGTGGAGGGAGGCATCTCTGTCTGAAGCAAAGCTGTATAAAAGCACCAGGCGCGCCATTTGCAGGACCCTAGATGTAGAGCTGCAAGGGACCTCAGCGGCCATTTGGTCCAATGGCCTCATTTTACAGGTGAGTAAACCAAGGACTAGACAGTTGTACATGACTTGCCCAAGGTCACACAGATGGTGGCAAAACCAGGATTTGAACTCTCACCGCCTCCCCATCCCATCTCCAATCTGTTGTTAAGTCTTCTTGATTTGGTCTTTGTGACATCTCTTCTCCTGTGTCCTCCCTTCTCTCCTCTGATACTGCAGGTTCTTCTCTTCTCACCCTTGGCTATTGGAATGGTCCATGGCTGGTCGGTTTGGTCTCCCTGTATCCAGTCCCTCCTGCGTTCAGCTGTCCACATGATCTTTCTAAAACACAGGTCTGACCTTGACATCCTTCAGCCTCCCCTCTGCTGAGTATCTCTGATTTATCCTGTATATATCTAGTCTGCATGCAGCTCTTTGCATTTTATTAGACAGTGAGCTCCTTGAAAGCAAAGACTGTCTTTTGTTTGCTTTTATTTATATTCCCACAGTGTCTAGTATACAGGAGGTGCTTAATAAATACTGTGACCACAAGTCCAGTCCTCTAAATCATTCCTCCTCCTTTTCACAGATGAGGAAACTGAGGCCCAGGGTTCAGTGAGTTGCCCAAAGTTACACAGGTAGTAAACAATGGAGGCAGGATTTGAACATGGATGCCTTGACTCCAAAGCCAGTGCTCTTCCCACAGGTCTGCACTGCATCACTTATGATTTAGTGAGAATGGCCAGAGGCTGGGTTGACTGAGAAAGATGGGGCGGGGGAAGCACTTCTCAGTAAATCCTTCCACTTACTAGAGAGGACAGGAGCTATCTGTTTTCTTTGGGGTTATCCCCTGCCCAGGCTGCCCAAGGATGTCTGCATCTGATGCCTTTGTCACCAGGCTCAGTCACTATCTGCAAATCTTCCAGCAGAGGGAGTCCTTTGCTACTTCTGAGTCCTGAGGGAGCCCAACACATCTGTTTGAATGAACGCATCTGTCCTGGACTTTCTCAAAGGCATCGGAGCCTGTAATGGGCATTCTTATCCAGACACAGGCTGGCCCAGGTGGCCTCCCAAGCTCCCTCCCACCCTGCTGTCCTCCCATTCTGATTCTAAGCTTCCTTGATCTTTCCATTAGGACTGAAACTGTGGGAATTTATGTTCATTTGCAAAGAATTACTGCTTATTTCTGGAAAAATTGCACCAACTCTCCAGTCTTCTGCTGTAGAAGCTCAGAAATTTGAGCCCAGGCAGCTTGGCTTTCAGGGGGCAGTGTGGTGCTGTAGAAAGGGTGCAAAGTTTGGAATCAGAGGGTCTGGGTTCAGATCATCCGTCTACCACTTACTACCCATGTGTTCTTCAACAGTTACTCTGGGCCTCAGTTTACTCATCTGACAAAACAAGGGAGCTGGATGAGATGACCTCTCAACTCTGACTCTATGATCCTATGAGCTAGTTCTGTGTCCTCCCTGGGCCTTCGGTCAGATCTGGGCTATGAGGAGGAAGAAGGAGTCTACTTTGGACAGCTTCTATGTTTGCTCCTATTTCAGGAGTTACCCAGGCTGCTGCAGCCCCCAGCAATTTCCCATACTTGGATTGGGCACCATCCACTTGGCCATTCCTCCTAACTTGTCTTGTAACATCTCTTCTGCCTACCCTTTAACTATCATTTAGTACTGAAAGTGTTTATGTCTTGTTGCCTGTAACCAGACCATAGGCTCCACGTGAACAGGGACTAAGCCTTACACTTACTTGTATGGATTCAACTCTGTGTCTAGCACATCAGTCAATCAACAATCATTTATTAAATGCTTACTGTATGCTAAACCCTGGGCATATGAAGAAAGACAAAAGAATAGTCCTGGCCCTCAAGGACCTTGCCTTCTGATGAGCCAGAATGGGGGGCTCATCTATGGGCTGGAAATCCACCTCCAGGAATCTACCCAAAGACTACCCTAGTTCTTTTGAGAGTGTTGTTTCAGAGACATAATGAAGGTAGTGGACTCCGGTTTAGGGTGAGGGTGGTTGTATTTTTACCAACAGAATTCTCTTCCAAGTGAATAAGTTTCTTTGGAAGTTTGTTGATATTTGAATTTTTACATTTTATACCTTCATTTCTTTCCCCTCTGCAAATAAGGGAGGAAGGTACATTAATGGCAGGGGGAGAGAGAGAGCCAACAAATAACTTTAGAATTGGCCCCAGACGTGATTGATTAGGGGCTGGGGCTTTCCCTTCCTGGAATCAAGAGTCTTGAGAAAAAAGACAGGCAGATCATTGACTCTGGCTCCAGACGTGCAAAAGTCAAACAAGAAAGCCCCGGAGTCAGGCCGTAGCATGAAGGGTAAGTACCTGGAGCATTTAGCTATCTTTCTACAAGGAGGTGATGGGTCAGACTGCTTCCTTCAAGCATCTCATGTCAATTCTCATAGCATCCTCTTGAAAAGAGCTTCCAGAGAGCAGGATTTCAAACGAACTATTCCATCCTCTAAATTGTAACTATGTTTTGAAAAAATTTTCCCAGCCGGGGTCATTTAGTAAAGTGAATGAAGAATGTTCATTGAAGAATGAAGAAGCAAGTGACCCAACATGACTTCAGAAAACCAGCGATACAGTACATCTTCTTTCTTGAAGTAGAAAGGTAATGGTTGGCTGAGAGGGAGAGGATGAGACTGATTTTCAGTTATGGCCAATGTGTTGTGCTTGGCTATGTTGACATGTTAAAAGGTGGAGGAGAACTTTATTGGGGTAGGGAGAGTTAGTGGGTAGTGCTAAAGATTCTAAAAGACAAAATCAGTAATAAAACCTTTTAAAATATGCAAAAGAAAGCCAAAAGAAATCAAGAAAGGGACATGAACAGGGTAGCTTTGTTACTGCCTTGTTAAATTTAAAATATTGTGCTATAAGAAGAATATATTATTATAAGATATTGTGTAAGAATATACATAGGTATCAATGCCACTTTCTCTGTTCTATCATCTCTTCTCACAACTCTCATTATCACTATTGTCAGTATTTTGCTTCTTTTTTCTTCCTCTGTTACTAGTCAGCTTGAGTGGCCTTCCACATTAGAAAGTGCTGACTTGAGAGTCAGTGTTACAATAAAACACTACTTTTGAGAAAGACAAAAACCTGTGTTTATCCTTACGGGGTGATTCGAAAGCCAGATGGTTTGCCCCACACACTCCACCTAGAGAGCTGCATTATATAGTAAACACTTGCAACTGGCCAGTTATTTGGCAAATTATTGGGCCAGCCTCCTCTCTCACCCTCTCCTCCTTCACTCTCCACTTTTCCAACCTCCCACCTACAGTGAACCCACTGGAGCCCAAGCCCAAGCCTAAGGACTCACACCAAAATGATGCTAATAGTAATAATGTCTGCCATTGATATGCCTCTTTAGTGTTCTCAAAGCACTGAGGGATTGACTGCACTGCAGACTGAACATGGGTCAACAGGGTGTCATGAGAGCCCCAGGATCTCATGCTTTCTTAGCCTGCGTTAAGAGAATCATAATCCAGCTTGGTCAAACCGTATCTGAGGTATTTCTATGCTCGGTTCAGGTGCCGTATTTTAACAAGGACATTGACAAGTTACCGAGTGTCTAGAGGAAGGCAATCGGGGAGGTGGAGGGCATCAAGTCCATTCTAAATGAGGCTTGGTTGAAAGCACTAAGAAAGTCTGGCTTGGACAAGACTTGTGGGGAGGGACTTTGAGAAGTTGTAGCACTTCCCCATGGACTGGTGGGTAATGTGTGCTCAAGGCAGGACTTGAATCCAGGGTTTCCTGATTTGAAGGGCATCCCTCTATCCACTACACTCTGACACCTCTCATGTCTTGCACATAACAGGTGCTGAAATAAATTGAATTGAATTGATACAAAAGGGATAGGATTTGGACCTATGATTTCATTGCTATGGAGGATTCCCAGATGAAGAAACTCCTCCCAATGCAAGTTGCCACCTTCTCTGCCACTGATAGCCTTAGGAGGCTGCCCAGAGTACTGAGAATTGAAGGACTGATACGCTGCTTTCATTGGCTCCCCTCAAGAGTAAGGCAAAGAGCATGCTATGCAGGTCAAGGAGTGGATTTTCTTGGAAATGACCAACCTCTTGGCCAGGTTTCAGAGCCACTGTTATCTCTCCTCACATATTTGAAGGCTAGGAAGTTGTTTCCATCCAGGCTCTTGTTTTCAGGCTCAAAACTTTCCATACAGCCAACTATTTTGGTGCTCAAACTTTCCATGCCTGTTGTCAGCCCTGCAGCAAATTCAACCCAACAGTTGTATGATATCTGTTCTGCCATCTTCGAATAAGGAAGCTTATTATATTTATTTTTAGAAAAGAACAAGTGAATTCTTCTTCTCTGTCAGCTCAGGCACAACTGATTCTTGAGATCTTTGACTTCATACCCAACTCCTCCTGACTGGAGGACAGAACTTTCCCAAATCCTGAAAAGTTTAAGAAGGAAATGTGTTGCCTGCAGTATCCCCAGGGCTACAGAAGATTCACTTGAGTACTGATGAGTAAAGGCTGGCTCCCACAGGTCCTTGATTCCAGAACAAGGATTTTTCCTGCATGGAACACAGGCTTTTTATCAACTGGGCAGTTACCTAAGGAATTTTGGGGGTCCACCAACCAATGAGTGGAGGGGCAAGGGGAAAATGTTGATGACTCAGCTCCCAAGTACATAATGCATAAATTAACAAGTTAGGCAAAAGTTTAAAAAAGAAAAGTCGTTTCTCCTGGTGACACTTTCATGGCTGGATGTTTCAAGTACACAGCTCTATAAAGACAAAAGTATGAACTGAAAGTTCAGCCAATTTCAGAATCACAAAATTTGAGAGGTGAAAGGGACCTCAGCGGCCAACGAGTCTAAATATCCCCACCTCCCCACTTCCACCCCCCACCCCTGCCTCCCCAACCCAAGGACCCCAAATACAATAGAGTATTGTGCGACCCTTGCTTGAAGACCTGCAACGAGCCTACCGCCTCCCAATGCAGCCCATTCCTCACTGAGAAAGAACTGATTATCAGGAAGCTTTTCACGATATCAAATGTAATCTGCTCCCTGAGGACAGGGAATCTACCTTGCTTACTTATATTTGGATCTCCTGGCACAGAGTAAGCAGTTAACAAATGCTTTATCTTTCCAATATTTGGCTTATTGTTCAAGGGCTCTTAACTTGGAGTCTGTGAACTTTTAACAAATATGTTAGTAACTGTATTCCATTATAATCATTTCTCTTTGTAATTCTATGTATTTTATTTTATGATTTTTTTGATATTTAATTGAGAATTTTTTTATAATTAAGATTTTTTATTTTTAATTTACAACGCTCAATTCCACATAATTTAAGTTCCAGATTTTCTTCCCCCCTCCCCCTCTCCCTCCCCAAGATGGCATGGAATCCGATATATCTTCTACATATAATGGCATTGAACTTATTTATACAATAGTCAAGTTGTAAAGAAGATTTATGACCAATGGAATGAATCATGAGAAAGAAGAAACAAAACCACAAAAAAAAAAAAGAGATTAAAAAAGAAGGCGAGCATAAAGTGTGCCTCAATCTGCATTCAGACTCCATAGTTCTTCTCTGGATGTAGATAGCTCTCTCCATCATGAGTCCTTTGGAGTTGTCTTTGCACTTTGTATTGCTGAAAAGAGTAAAGCCTATCATGGTTAGTCATCATAGAATCCATATATCTGTGGTTGTGTATAATGTTCTCCTGGTTCTACTACGCTTGCTTAGCATTATATCGTGTAGGTTTTTCCATGTTATTATGAAGTCTGTATCATCCTCATTTCTTATAGCACAATAATATTCCATTACTTTCATATACCACAACTTGTTCAGCCATTCTCCAATTGATGGGCATCCCCTTGACTTCCAATTCTTTGCTACTACAAAAAGAGCCGCTATAAATATTTTTGTACATATGGGTCCTTTTCCCACTTTTCCTTTTCCCACTTGTGTGATCTCTTTGGGATACAACCCTAGAAATGGTATTGCTGGGTCAAAGTGTATGAACATTTTTATAGACCTTTGGGCACAGTGCCAAATGACTCTCCAGAATGGCTGGATCAGTTCGCAACTCCACCAGCAATATAACAATGTTCCAATTTTCCCACATCCTCTCCAGCATTTATCATTTTCCTGTTTTGCCATTTTAGCGAATCTGACAGGAGAGATGTGGTACCTAAGAGTTGTTTTCATTTGCATTTCTCTAATAAGTAGTGATTTCTAGCATTTTTTCATACGCCTATAGATATCTTTAATTTCTTCCTCTGAAAACTGCCTGTTCATATCCTTTGACCATTTCTCAGTTGGGGAATGACTTGTATTCCTATAAATTTGGCTCAGTTCCCTGTCCCTGTATATTTTAGATATGAGACCTTTATCAGAGACACTGGTTGTAAAGACTTTCTCCCAATTTTCTGCTTCCCTCTAATCTTTGTTGCATCAGCTTTTTTTATACAAAAAACTTTTCAATTTAACATAATCAAAATTATCCATTTTGCATTTTGTGATGCTCTCTATCTCTTGTTGTGTCATGAATTCTTTGCTTATTTTATGATTTTTAAGAGTATCGGAGAAGGGGTGCATAAGTATCGCTAGGCTGCTAAAGTTGTTTATGACGCAAATACAGTGAAGACAATGGAGGCAACATATTTCATGGGTTTGGGAGACTTCAAGACCTGGGTTTGAATCTCACCTCTGGTATTTACTAGCTATGTGACCGTGGAAAAGTCACTTAACCTCCCTAGTCCTCAATTTACCCATCTTATGAAATGTGGGGCTGGACTTGATGGACTCTGAGGTCTCTTTCAACTTGAATTCTGGGAGCCCACAACCTTTTGGCTTTGTCATCCAATGTGTCCCTTCCACTTTTGTGGCATTTGTCTTTATCTGAGTTAAAAATAAAATGTTGAAAAAATCAAGGCCGGCCACAGTTACTTGGGGGCACTTCATGGGAGCACTCAGCCCTTCTCCCTAATTTTTGTTTATTGAGCACAGGGCTACAGGATACTACACAAATTTTCTAAATAAATATTCTACAAATGAGAGGCAAGAACAGTCATGCAAGCATCCATTAATTCACCATCAAATATATGCCAATCATCTCTTTTGTGTTAAATGCTGGCTGAGGAATTGGATTTGGAGGAAGTACAAAAGAGGAAGCCGTGATTCTTTCCTTAGAAAGCTGACCATAGCATGGTAGAGTGGAGAGTTGCATCAAGAGACAGAGGACCTGAGTTCAAATCCCTACCACCTCACTGGAGAGAAAGGCCATGCAATCTCTAGTTGCATGATTTTGTACACGTCACTTAACTCCTCTGGACCTCAGTTTCCTCATCTGTAAAATGATGGGTTAGGCGACTCTGGTGTGTCTTCCAGGTCTAGACGCTATGATCCTACAGCTGGGGAGAGAGTAAGGCAAAGTGGAAAAAAAAAACCCCAACAACAACCACCCTGGAATCCAAGTCAGCAGATCAGGATTCTACTCACTTACTAGCTACGTGATCTTCAGGAAGGTCCTAGAATATTCAAGTTTAAAAAGAACTCCGAAATGCTCTTGCCCATCCTGTCACTGCTCTCCACCATTCCCTAGCAGGCGGTCAGCAAGCCCCCTCCAAATAGTTCTGGTGGTAAGGAATTCACGACCTTGCTCCATACAGCACTGCTGACCGATTCTGCTCTTGGCAAGTCCTTTTCCATATAGTGGGCAGACCCAGCACTGTGACAGGGATGCTGCTGTCTCCCTGTGCTCTCACAACCAGGTGCTAGTAACCCAGGGCATCACTGAGCCCCACCCTGGCAGGGTGCATTCTTCCCCGATTCTGAGAATCTTGTTCTCCATTCTCTCTATTCACTTCTATTCTATTCTGCCCTGTTCTAGTCTATTCAGCAAAATGTATTGTCAGTGAAAAGAGACAAAACCAGTTTTACTGAGTCCTGAAAACTGCTAAGCAGTTTGTGAAGAAAATATAGAGAGCCTTAAGTTAGCTTTCCTTTCAGTCTGGCTAGGCTGCATTTTAACTATGGAAGTGAGAATGGCCCTCCAATCACGGTGGCTCTGGTCCCAAGCCTCAGTTTTCTTGTCTGTTCATTGGGAATGAAGTGTGAGGCTCAAATAATGTATTGTCTGGAAACCCTTTGGAAGCCCTAAAACATCATGTTGATGTCAGCTCTTAGGATCATCAGCTAGAGCAGGAAGGTACTTTCGTGATCGTTCTCCGTTCCTAGTCCTGGGCTGCTGCCTCTGCTGCTATTGCTGCTGCTGCTATTACTGTTGCTGCTGCTGCTGCTGCTGCTGCTATTACATCACTAGAAAGAAAGCCCAATGCTTGAAAAGATAGTAGCAATGAGAAGCTCTCCAGAGTAAATGCCAAATGAGGGGTACACATCTAAGTAGTGTAGGCATCTAGAGAGAGAGATCATTGTAGTTTGAGGTATCATAGAGGGAAAAAAGCGGTGAGTTGGTCCTGAAGGACAGGCATCACAGATGTTCCAAATGATATGAATGGAGCATGGGTATAGGATGGTAAAGGAACATACTGGGGACTGTAAGTCCTTTGACCAGAATGGAGGGTTGGTGGGTAGTCTACACTCTTGGATTCTCTCTCCTCCATCCTGTGTAAACTGGCTCTCTACTGAAATTGCTTGCAAGGCCACCATTGACTTCTCTGAATATTTGTTGACTTCTTGGTGTTCTCATCTGCCCTGACCGTTTTTGCAGAGCCATTGCAACAGTGCACACTATGGTGACTGCTCCTTCCTTCTTGAAGCCCTTCTTCCCATGATGGTGCTTTCTTCTGGCTTACTTGCTTTATGGACTCTAGTCATTGCTTCCTCTACCTTCTCCTGACTTCTAAGCATAGATATTTTCAAGGATCTGTCTTCAGCCCTCCCCTCTCCAGCCCCAGTCCTTTCCTGCTTTTTTCCCCCTTGTCTCCTCTTCCTTTCCTTCATTTTTCCTTTTCTTCTCTTCTTCCCTCCTCTATTCTGCTTTTCCCTTTTCTTTCCTTCTTCCTTCCTCCCCTCTTCCCTCTCCTTTCAACCCCTTTGCCCTATACCCTTTCCCTTGGTGATCTCCTCTACTCCCTGTCTTTGATTATCAATTCCACAAAAATAATTTCTCTTTAGTTACTTCCTTGGCTTCTTCATTTAAAGTCCGGCATTTCCAGCAGCTTATTTAGATAGTTCTGAATATCTTGCCAGCTACTCAAGCTCAACATGTCTAGAATTGAACTCATCTTGACCCATTTCTGCCTCCCCCTTCCATCCACCAAAGTCCAGCCTCTCCTCCTAATTTCCCCATTTCTATCGATGTCACCATCATCTTTCTGGTCACCTGCACTCCAAACCCTGGTTCTTCTTTAACTCTTACCTCTGTCCACATGGAATCAGTTGCTAAGTCCTATTCTTTTTCCTTCCTCAGCAATCATCCCTTCTTCCCCACTCCCACAATTCTCTTCACCCCTCATTGGGAGCACAGAAATTCCCTCCTAACTGGTCTCCCTGCCTCCAGCAGCGTTTTTTTTTTTTTAAGAACAAGTCCTTTATGCTTCCACCAAAATAATCTTTTTGGAACACAGATCTAGTCACATCACTCTCCTGCTCGAACATCTTTGCTGGCTCACCACTGCTAGCCAAATAAAATGCACTCTCCTTAGCCTGGGGTTCAAGGCTTTCCACCATTATTTCAAACTATTCTTCATACATTCAACAGTCAACTTTAAAGTCAGCTAGATGTCACAGTGGACAAAGCGTTAACACTAGCTGTATGACTCTGGACAAGTCACTTAACTGTTGCCTGCCTCGGTTTCCCCAAATGTAAAATGGGGCTAATAATAGCACCTACCTCCCAGGGTTGTTGTGAGAATCAAATGAGATCATATTTGTAAAGTGCTTAGCACAGTAGTCACTAAACAAAGATGTATCCCCTACCTCCTACTGTATCTATTTGAACTGTCCAAAAATGAGTCTCAGAAACAAAATCTCTCCAGTGAGTCCTTTGTAAATGTGAAGAGCCCCCAAATTACTGTGGAAGGAGCCCCTACAAAGTGCTTCTTTCCTTCCTGGGTATCTCCTGACTGTTAGAAGGAAGCTCCTCCTCCTCCTCCTGTTTCTATCACCAGGTAACCAGGATGAGGGAGTGGGGTTCTCATGTAAGTCAAGTCGGGTCTCCTGTAAAGGTCCCCACATGGAAATTAGTTTGAACATGTAGGGTTGTATTCACACGTGGTGTAACTGCCTGCCTGTGACAAGTACAGGAGACTGTGCTCCCATATGTAAGGTTCTTGGGGTGGGGGTGGGGGGCAAACAATGACTGACACAGATGACTGGAAAAGCTTTATTAAGGATTAATGAAGTGCCAGGCTCTGGAGATGCAAAGATAGAAGTGAATTAAGTCTCATCTACCAGAAATTTACATTCTAATAGAAGGAGACAATGTACAGATGTGAGCTTTCACCAAGGAGGTGTTTTTTTGAATTGCAAAGTTAGTGGGATGGTTAGTAGAGTCTCCAGGGAGTGAATTGACCCATCCTTTCCAGAAACAATGACAGTTTGTTTGATTATGGTTCCAGAAGAGGAAAGGGTAGGATGTGACCATGAATGCCCTGAGCCTGGGGCAACTCGTAGTGGCCTACTGAGTCCATCACCAATCAAGGCATGTAGCCTTGGTGAATTAAGTCCTCAAGGGCTAAGCAGGAAAAGGTGCCATGGCAGCTGGAGACAAATCTGGGAAGTCAGGTAAAACATAACTGGGGTCCAGGCCTAGATATAGTGATGGACTGAGTCAACTACCAATTAGATAAGTCAATATAAATATACACCAAATAAATCCAAGAGAATTGTGGGTGGTGGGAAGCACTAACAACTGAGGGGATTAGAAGTCTTCTTGTTGAAGGTGGCACCTGAACTAGTTTCTGGAAGGGAACCCTAGCCAGAGTTTAGGAAAGAGAGTATCTCAGACACGGGAGAACAGCCTACACACAGGCTTGGTGGCTGGAGATGGAATGGTGTTTAGAAGAGACATCTTGTTGTGTGAGCCATTATGACTGGAACATAGAGTGGGTGCTTGTTGACTGACTGATGGATGGGAGAGGTGCAGTGGAGTTAAGATGGGCAGGACTCAGCAACTAATTAGATGTATATGGGGGGAGATATAAACCTGAGCAAGAATAAAGAAGACAGCTGTGACCTCCCCCTCCCCCCTTTCTCAAGCCCTGTGTGTGATACTTGAGAAATCAGTTATTGCTCACTACCAACCCTTGACAGAAGACCTCTGCCCCACAGGCCCTGATAAAACCCCCAGTTTGCATAAGGGAGAATGGACTTAGACCTTGCCATTTAGCATTTAGCAAATGTCCCTGGGGCCCCATGACTGCTCCAAGGAATGTCAATAGATAGAATTATCCCACCAAAGATAACCTGTCAGGGTCTTTGTTCCTGTTCCATAAGTTTCAAGAAATAATTAACCACTGCACCTTGGTTTATGTGCCCTTTTTGCTTACTCAACCATTAATAAGCTCAGTATAAATGTCTCCTCTTCAGTTCTGTGCGGGGCCGTTCTGATTTTGGTTGCTTGTGCCCCAGATGGTTGCCGGCTAATGAATTCTCCAATTAAAACTTATACTCTGTGACGTGTCTTGCTCGCTGTTGGTATAACAGTGGAAGTTGGCTCAAAGATATTGACTGCCCAGGGAGGTAAAGGAAGCTGGATATGAATACATAGGTGGTAGAAGCAGTGGGCCTGGTCAGAGGAAAGGTTGTACCAGGGTCCCCCTATGGCCCCAGCCTAATTCCCACTCAGAGAGCTGGAGGTGAGCATTTCGGGTGTGGCCCTGAAAAAAAGTGCCACTTCCTAAAATTCAGCCGACTTGTGAGCATCTTGGGCAGCCTTAAATTGATGTTAATTTTTAAATATTCTCTCTCTCTCTCTCTCTCTCTCTCTCTCTCTATCTCTCTCTCTCTCTATCTCTCTCTCTCTCCCTCCTGACAAAAACAAGGACAAATAAGATTAATTCACACAAAAAGGAGAGCCCTGGCGGAAATCATTCTGGTCCTCAAATTACCAGCTAGAGATGGCCCTTCAGATTTTGTCTTCTGTGTTCCCTCAGACTCCATGTTGTTCTTGAACAGTGATGGAAATGGTTTCAGGACACCATGCCCCCCGCCCCCCAGCTTCACTTGGAAGTAACCGCAGGTTGAATGGATATTTTACAGCATAGTCTCTAAAGCTGAAGTTTTTCAAATGTCCCCAGATCTGATTCTTCTCAAGTGTATACAGGGGTGATTGAGAATGAACTTAGGGTTGGAGCCAACATACCATTTCCGATTCAGACAGGTCCAGTCCCATTTCCAGTGAGTCTGTTCTAATGAATGACCTCTGGAGGACAGAGTAAGTCTTTGGGGCTGATGAACCTGAAGGACTCAGGACAGAATGAGATGAAGGAATGAGGTGAGCTCATTTAGGGTTCATTAATGGTCACCTCTAGGTATCCTGAGCTTCTTTGTATAGGCTCACAGCCAGAGAGCTGGAAGAGGCCTTGAAAGTCACCTCCTTTACACCTCCTTTATTTTCCAGAGGGGGAAGCTGAGGAACAGTAAAATGACCTGCCAATAATCCTGGAGCCAAATATTTAGTGTGAGGAAGACCTCAGAGGCAATCTAGACAAACCTCTTTCATTTTCCAGCTAAGGAAAGTGAGACCTAGAGAGACAGATTTCTCTATTTCCATGGACCTTTGTGCTGTTTCCCTGGAGGGAATGTAAGCTTCTTAAGGACAAGGATTATTTGCTTTTGTCTTTGTAGCCTGAGACTTTAATGGTTCCTAGCATACAGTAGGTGCTTAAAAGATGTTTGTTGACCTGCTTAATGGTTTAGCTCCAGAAGGAAGAACAGTTTTGACATCTGTAGATGCTTAACATTTACAAGCACTTTCTGTGTAGTATCCTCACAATGACCCCGTGGGGCAGATACAGCAGTTATTATTATCCAAATTTTACAACATAGAGAACAGTCTCAGAGAGATTAAGGGACCTGCCCATCGTCACACAGCTAGTAAGTGTCAAAGGTAGGATTTGAACTCAGAGCTTCCTAATTCCCACTCCAGCCCTTTATCTGCAACACAGAAGGCTTTGGCACATTGGAAGTAAAAGTCACCTACAAAATGGCAGCAATGGCTTCCTCTTGATAGAGACCATCAAGTGAAGACTGGATGACCACTTGTTGGGCACATGACATTGTAGAGATCTTGTTCACTTGTGGGTTGGGCTGGATGTCTCTTCCTCCTCTGAGAGTCTCTCAGAGTCCATTCCCCTTAAATGTTCCATCTCTTTAACTAGATTGTAGGTTCGTTGAGGTCAAGGGCCCTTGTTCCTAACCTCCATTCTTTATCCCCTGCAAATACCAGGAGTTTCAAGGCATAGTTGGTAATCAACTGAACAATTGTTTGAGACACCCCCTCACCTCTTCTTGTTCTGGAGAAATAGATCTGTTCCTGGCCTTCTCCATCTGGATTTGGAGTCAAAAGAACTAGGTTGAAATCCCAGCTCTGCCCCCTTACTACCTATGGGATGTTGGAATCATTTATTTTTTTATTAGTCCCCTCATATGTGAGGAAGTTGAATTAGATAGCTTCAGGTCTGAGCCTATAATCCTAAAACCTGATCCTTCCTCCAGGACCTTGGATTGCTGGGAATAGGAAGGGGAACGGAGAAGGATTTGGTAAATGCTTACTGTACTAAGCACTCTATTCTTATCCCTATTTTAACTGAGAAACTAAGAGTAATTGAGTTTAAATGACTTACCCAGAGTCACACATTGATAAGTGTGTGAGGTCAGATTTGAACTCAGGTCTTCCTAACTCCAGGCCCAGCTCTCTATCCACTATGGCACCACCTACCTGCCTCAACATCTAAGGGCAGGGACAAAATGGGTACATGATTTAAACATAAAGGGTGATATTAGATGTAAGGATAAGGTGAAAATTTATGATCAAACAAGAGATAGAGAGCATTATGGATATAAAATGGCTAATTTTAGCTACATGAAGTTAAAAATGCTTTACACAAACAAAACCAATGCAACCAAGATTAGAAGGAAAGCAAAAAAATTGGGGGGGGGTGATTAAAGCAAGTTTTTCTGGTAAAGGTCTCATTTCTTAAATACATTAGTTAAATTTATAAGAATACAAATCATTCCCCCAACTGATAGTCAATGGACATGAGCAGATAGTTTTCAGATGAAGAAATCAAAGCTATGTACGGTCATTCAAAAAATTCTTTCAATTACTGTTGAAAAGAAAAATGCCAATTAAAACAACTCTGAAGCACTACCTCATGCCTGTGAGATTGGCTAATATGACAGAAAAGGAAAATGACAAATGTTGGAGAAGATGTGGGAAAATTGAGATATTAATGCACTGTTACTGGAGTTGTGAACTGATCCAAACATTCTGGAGAACAATTCGAAACTACGCTGAAAGGGCTAGAAAACTGTGCATGCCCTTTGACCCAGCAGTACCACTGCTAGGTCTGTATCTCAAAGAGGTTTAAAAAAAGAAAGGGACTATATGTACAAAATATTTATAGTAGCTCTTTTTGTGGTGACAAAGAATTAGAAATTGAGGTGATGCCCATCAGTTGGGAATGGTTGAACAAGCTGTGATACATGATTGTGATGGAATAGTATTGTGCTATAAGAAATGATGTGCAAGATGGTTTCAGAAAAACCTAGAAAGAATTACATGAACCGATGCAAAGTGAAGTGAGCAGAACCAGGAGAATAGTATACATAGTAACAGCAACATTCAACTGTGAATGACTTAGCTCTTCTCAGCAATGCAATGGTAATTCCAAACGACTCATGAGGAAAAGTGCTATCCACCTCCAGAATGCAGATCGAAGCATCCATTTTTAAACTTTATTTTCCTTGGTTTTTTTTTTTTGGTCTGTGTTTTCTTTCACAACTATGACTAATATGGAAATATGTTTTATATGACTGCACATGTATAACCTATATCAAACTGCTTGCCTTCTCATGGAAGAGAAGGAGAGAATTTGGAACTCAAAAATTTTTAAAGCAATTGTTAAAAGTTGCATTAACATGTGATTGAAAAAAAAGGAAATTCAAAAAACCAAATAACCCTGATTAGGATAAATAATATTACTTAAGATAAATAAAGTTAAGAGGTACCTTAAAAAAACATGGGATGGATATGAACACCACATGTCCCTTTTTCAGCTTTACCTAAGCAATCTGTCCTTCTAGCCATGGGATTCTTAACCTTTTTTTGTGCTATGGACTCCCTCAGTAGTCTGGTGAAGGTTACTAACCTCTTCTCAGAATCATTTTTTTAAATGCATAAGATAAAATATATCAGGTAGGGGCAGGTAGGCAGTACAGTGGATAGATAGCTGGACCTGGAATCGGGAAGACCTGAGTTCAAATAGGGCCTCAGATACTTAATAACAGTGTGACTTCAAGTCACTTAACCTTTTTGCCTCAGTTTCCTTCATCTGTCAAATGAGCTGGAAAAGGAAACGGCAAGCCATTTTCCAGTATCTTTGCCAATAAAACTCCAACTTGAGTCATGCAGAGTCAGACATGATTGAAAAAACTGAACAACGAAGGAAACCATTTATATTAAAATGCAGTTATCAAAACGGTAACAAAAACAGGCTCATGGACACTAGGCTAGGAGCATTTGCCTAGCTCTTCCTGAGTTACACCACTGCCCCCACATGCTATCATTTTCAAATTATCAGCAAGGTCCACTTCTCTTGCAGACCTTCTTCCCTTCTTGCATACATTTCTCCTCCTTCCTCCCCTCCCCCAAACGGCAGCACCTTTGGTTATGTAAGCCTTGCCTAGCTGTGAGCATTAGGCACATTGCTAGTCAGACACAATATGTGTTATTTGCTGCCTAGAGATTCTTTAATTCCCATAATAATGTCAACAAACATTCTGACCCGTTTGAAGGCAGCTCCCAACTGTAGGAAGTCAACACAGAACCTCCCTTCAGTACTCCAGTACAAAGGGGGAAAATCTGTAGGAAGAGGAATGGGAAAAAAGGCTGGGAACGTTCTGTACTTTATTTTTTATTTACCAGAAAAGGGGCCTCGATCATATCCATTGTAAGAGGTGTTAAGCTTTCTTGTAATCACCAGAGAAATGAAAGCCTATTCTGGTCGTCACAGAGTGTTTACAGAACACCCAGGAAGCTTCGAGGGGCTCCAGAACAGCCCACGACAGCGACTGTCAAGTCAGAGAAGACTAAGGGAAGACAGCTGGTCCCCAAATGCTTGTAATGCTTCCCAGAGCCGGGCATTCTGGGCTCTCCAGCTGTCCAGGGCACGTCAGAGGTCAGCCTCCCTCACTGCCGGAGTGGGTGCTGAAGCACGTTCCTAGAGAAGCCCAGTCAATCACAACAGCCAAGGGTGTACCATCAGCCCGGACAGCACGGCCAAGGGCACCTGGACAATGGAGAGCTCACACCATATCCTGCCATAAATTCCAAGAGGATCGATGATCTATTCTAAAGATAGGAAAATATATACCATCACTGAAAGAACAAAAAGAGAGATCATTCCATCCTTGGGGCTAGATCCAGGCAGGAATAACATTGCCGATCTTGTCCATTCGGATAAGCCTTCCCTCACTTAAATCCAATTCACTTGTGTGTCGTGGCATCACCTTCATGATGTCATGGTCCTCTTCAAGAACGAAGGGCTAACAACAGCAGCCATTCAGATAGCCATTCACCAGTTAGAGTCAGGGATGAAAAGGGAAAAAGGAAAGGGAATAATCATGAATTAAATGCTTACTCTGTGCCAGGCATCATGCTAAGCACTTTTGCAAATATTATTCCATTTGATCTTTTCAATAGCCCTGGCAGGTAGATGCTATTATTATCTCCATTTTACCATTGAGGAAACTGAGGCAGATAAGTTTAAGTAACCAGCCCAAAGTCACATAGCCAGTGTCTGAGGCACGATTTGAACTCAGATCTTTATGACTCCAGACCCACCCCTCTGAGAACTGGCAGGGGATTTAGGGGTGGTATGTTCTCTACACTGTAGCTTCATGAGACCACCACTGTAACCTCCCTAAAGCATAAAAATGACCAGATTACTCCTCTACCGAAGAACTTCCAGTGAGTCTCCGTTGATGCTAGATTGAAATGCAAAGTCCTCTGTCTGACACTTGATGTGTTTCCCAATTCTGACACCAGCCTTATTCTTTTCCAGGCATATTGCATATTAGCCCTTTTCACACACTCTACATTCCAGTCAAACTGGCTTCCATGCCCTTTCCCAAACTCAACCTTCTGTCTCCCACCTCTCTTCCTTTGCCCAGGTTGTTCCCCCTACCTAGAATGCACTGACTCCTCACTTCTGCCACTTGGAATACGGAGCTTCCTGCCATGTTCTACTGGTGGGCCACCTTCCATGGAAACCTTTCCTCACTCCCTAAGCTGTTGGTGATCCCCTCCTCTCCTCAAATTATCTTGTATTTACTTATCTGGATACTTGCTGTGTCACCCAAGGAGGATGTAAATGTCTAGAGGGCAGTGGCTTTTTTCCTTGTTTGCACTGTGTCTCCCTGGTGCCTGGCATAGTGCCTTCACACACAGTAGGTGCTCAATAAACACCTGCTGGATTGGATTGGGTTTGATGCTGCCCCCGGCTACCTGAAAGCCACACTAATAATGCACTTGTGGTTTTCCCTGCCTCCAAATCCCTGGCAGACTCTAAGAGCCAAAGAGGTTTTCTGCAAGTCAGCCCTGGAGATCCTTGGGAAAAATGCAACCGAAGGACAATTGTATTTCTGTGTCTGAGCTTTTGAATTTTAAATAGGAAAGAGAAAGATGCATGAGCCTTCCCAAGGCATACGGAACTCCATTCAAGCCCCTCTCTGGGCATACTCAGACCTTGAGAAAGCATGGGTGGGTGCAGCCTGTCAGGAGGCTTCCTCATGAGGTGCAGTTGTCAAGGTCGTTGGACTTGGATCCAAGAAGACGTGGGTTCAAATCACATCTCTGACATTTATGACTGCGTGACCTTTAGGTAAGTCATTAAACCTTGTTTTGTCTCAGTTTCTTCATCAGTAAAAATGAAAGGCTTGGGCTAGATTGCCTCTGAGGCCCCTTCCACTGATAATCGCAATAACTATAATAACCAATGTAGAGTGTATTAAAGTTCGTAAAACACTTTACAAATGCCATCTCCTTTTGTCCTCTCGCTAATTTAATAACCCAGGGAGGTAGATGCCAATGTCATCTTTGTTTTACTGAGGAAGCTAAGGCTGTCAGGTGACAGATCTGAGGCCGCAGGTCCCCAAGCTTGGGGCTCCCTGATCCTGAGCCCAGCCCCCAGCCCTCACACCACCCAGCCGCCTCTGAGGCTCCTGTCCTAACTACCTGACTTTGGTTTTCTCATCTGCAAAGTGGGGGTGATAACAGCAGCTCCCAGGGGTGTGGGAAGGATCAAATGAAATCCTCTAGGTAAAGTGCCTGCAACACTGAAGTGCAGTAGAAATACAAACTGTAAGGAAAATGAATCAGACTCTTCTTTACATAATGAGGTTCTCATTTTATGCATTAAAAGGATGAAAGACTGGAAGAAAAGAAGGATGATACACGGCTTTCATGTGCTATTGTCACTGGCATCAACATTTCCTTCAAAAATAAGTGGGGGGAAGAGAAATGGTTGACGATAAAGTCCTCCCGATGCTCCTGTTTGTGCTTATGTAGTTGCCAAAGACCCTAGAACGCTGCAGAGACCCTTCATGGTCCTCAAAAGAGTTCAGCCTCATCTACACCCAGGGAGAACCACATGGATGAAGAAGGCCCCTTGTCCTGACTGGGAGATGCAATTATTGACCGGATGGCCAATTGTTCTCTATTTCAGTTCTAGATTCATTTCAAGGTCCATATGAAGCGGCTGTCCAATGTATCAATGCATGTGAACACACATATGTATATATGTGTGTGTATGTATATGTGTATATAGAGAGAGTATTTATATAAGAATGAAGAATATATGTGTGTATGAGGATATATACATATATGTGTATACATATATAATGCATATGAATACATACATGCGTGTGTACACATGAACACACACATATAGTGTTTTGTTCACTATGATTTGCAAGACAAAACTATCAGAGCGTCAGTCCCGTTGGCATGCCCCAGGAAGAGGAGACGCTGTTCTACACCTGGACAGACAGACAGATAAACAAGGCAAGCTGGTGGGCACACACCCTTTTCCTAGAGAATGTACTTGAATTTCAGTCTCTTCCTATTCTTCTTTCTTCGGCTTAAGCTAAAGATAATTGTGGTTGCCCTAGGTGAGATGGAACCTTTTAATAGAAACTCTCTTTACTGAGTGTGATTATCACCTTATTAAATAAATTACCTCGGTCATTATTTGAATCCATTGCTGACTTATTAAACCTTCTATCTGGAGACTCATACAATACAACACAACATAATAAGCACAATATATTCACTCCAATATCATGCAATATAACACAACACAATGTCATACAACAAAGTACATACACACAACACAATGCATACAGTAATCAATTCATTACAAGGTAACATGATACAATACAACACAGTTTAATTATTATGTAAGCATTACACATTATGTAAATATTATAATAATAACTAGCACGTATATAGTACTTACTATGTTCTAGGCACGTGCTAAGCACTTTGCAAATATCGTACCATTTGATCCTCACACTATTACTCCCATTTTATAGGTGAGGAAACTGAGGCAAACACAGGTTAAGTGACACACATATTACATAATATAGTGCAATATAATTCCATACAATATACTATATACTGCATAACATACGACACATACGTATATACACACATGATATAACAATACAATGCAATGCACACTAGTTAACCACCAACCACGTGTATGATACTGAACCAGGTACTTTGAGAGATGAACTTTAATTTCTTTTTTTAACTGTATGAGGATTTAATTTCTCTAGCATTTTTCCATCTTCCTAAAAGCTAACAAAATTTAAGATTGTTAAGCAGGACTTAATTTTTGCTCCATGATAACTGGAACATTTAAAGTATATTTTTGAACACCAAATTACATTTCAGAGCAATTATCACTGAAAAGAAATAGTTACAGATTTTAGCCCTTTTTTATGTAAAGCCTCTCCCACATACTGTGGATCGAGTGTGACAATCTCAGAGTACATCAAGCCCAAAGAAAGCGATAGGAAGTTTTGCCCTGAACTCAAATAGCTTGTGGGCTCGTAGGGAGATAAGACAGAATTCGATTTAGTCCAACTCAAGGGTTAGCACCCGCCATGTGCAGGATGTTGCTGTTTTGTTGTTTGTCCTTCATTTTCTAAGAGGATCGATGACGTCACGAGGTGATGACTCGACTCGTGGGTGAATCGGCTTCAGGTGATGCGGGGCTGCCCAAAGCCATCAGCCTCACTCTGTGTTCCAGAATCATCTGAGCCCAGGGCTAGAACAAAAGTCATGTGTAAGGTGACGGGATAATAAAGACCCAGTGAAAAGTAGTCCCTGCCCTAGACTATAATACATACTTGTGAGGGCAAGCTCCCTGTCCCCTTTCAGCTTTGCACACTGAGAGCCCAGTAGGTTCTTCAATAAGTGTTGGGTGACTGGAACACCATCGGATGCCATGTTGGTTGGTGGAGAGCTACAAAGCAAACTGAATGGTGGCCAGTCTGAGAGAGAAAGTCGTTACCCACCAGGGGATCAGGGAAGACCTCCTGGAGGAGGAGATGTTTGAGTTGGGTTTTAAAGAAGTGTAGGAATTCAGTTAGTGAAAAGAGGGAAGAGAAGGGCACTTGAGGCATGAGGAACAGTCTGATCAAAAGCATGGAGATGTGGCACATACTGGGGGAGATGGAGACTAATGTGGTCTATGTATGTGGTCACAAACACAGAAATACAAACTCAGAGCTGGAAAGCACCTCAGAGGCCATCTAGTACAACCCACACTGAACACATGGCGCTAAAATCTGCCTTTATGCAGCATCTCCTCAATGTCCTCAGTGCTGACTTCTGGGTTCAACAGAACAAACATAAGCCTTGTTCTGTGTGATAACCCTTGACATACTTGAGGACAGGTGAGGCTTGAAAAATGGCACCATGTTGTTGGGGGCTTTGAGTGCCAGAGCTTGGCCTAGCGGGTAGGGAGCTCTTGTTAAAGCCTTCAGTCTATAAAAATGGTTGGAACCCCACTAACTTCATATTTAGGTCAGTAGTATCTTTTGCCAAGGGCAGCTTCAGCTCGTTGGAACGAATGCTTCCTAACAGCCTGTTTATACATATCTGATAACTCTCAGGAGTTGGAACCGTTGGTTTTGAGACAATGAAACAAAATTTCCAAATGTTTTACAAAGAGACAAAATTTTCCAATGTTAACTGAGCCCATAGAAGGCCCTTTAAAATGTTTGTGGAGTTGAATTGAATGTTAATTAAGAATAAACTCAATTTCGTGTGGATTTTATTCACCATGTAAAAATTCCCAGAGAATATTTTCTCTATTTGGGGCTCTCAATAATCTGCTGTTCTTTTCTATCTCAGATGATATCATCCACTGCCTCCTGGGCCGTCACCAGTCATCTTGACTTTGGTCACAGACAATATCATCCAAGTGATAGAAAAAGAGTCGGATTGTTGAGAAGTCAGATCAAAGGGAGAGGTCTTCTGTCTGCAGACCCAGTGATAAAGGGGAATGTACAGCCCAGATTCCAGAGCTCTCCCCATAGTGGAGCTGGATTTTTCAGACCAAAGCGATAGGTTTTTTGTTGTTTTATTTTTGGTTACGGCCTGAGTAGTCCATCTGAGCAGGCTTTAGAGCTGTGTAGATACAGAATTAAAACTGAAAGGCAAGACTTCAGGAACCAGGAGATGCTAAGCATTCTGGAGACAGAAACATAAACCACTTTTTTCTGGTCTAGAACCCAAGTTTCTTGGGGAAAGAGAAGCTTTAACTTATGTCTTTGTATCCCCAGCAGCCTGGCACAGCGCCAGGCATATGGTGGTCACTTATTGGTAGATGGTGCTGTTTCTAGAGCAGTTTTCTCCAGAATTTGGTGTAGCATGCACAGGGCTGGAATACCTGCTACTTCCAAAATGTCAGGGCCACTGCTATTTTCTGGTGACGTTCTCTTCTGGGTGTTATATCTCTCTTCTCCTGTAGGTGTTATGTCTTCTCTGCTAGATATCTCTTGGTTTCTAAGTGGTTTACCGAGCAACCTTTGTTACTATCTGAAGTCTCAAGCTACTCTCTCTTCCAGCCAACTGGTGCTCCTTGCTCATATGTAGTTGTTGGTAAGGAGGAGAGGTCAAAGTGGAAACTGTGGAAGAGGTAGAGGGAGCAGACCCCAAGTACCTAAGTATTCCTTATGTGAACATTTTAAAAAGTGTTTTGGAAAACAAATACAAAGAATAAGTGTGCATGCTGCTGTTGGTGGTCTGAGAAAGGGGATAGTAGAAGAAATACATGTGGAAGGAAGATGAAGGTATGGGAAGAGAGAAGAGAGAGGGAGGGAGAAGAGTATGGAATGAGAAAAAGTGAAAGGGGAAGAAGAGAAGAGAAAGAAGAGAGAAAAGAGATGAAAGAAAGAAAAAGATAAAGAAAGGGAGGAAGGCAGGAAACAAAGAGAAAGGTAGGTGTGTGTGTGTGTGTGTGTGTGTGTGTGTGTCTGTGTCTGTGTGTGACAGAGACAGAGAGAGAGGGAAAGAAGGAGAGGGAGAGAGAAGAGAAGAGAAGAGAAGAGAAGAGAAGAGAAGAGAAGAGAAGAGAAGAGAAGAGAAGAGAAGAGAAGAGAAGAGGGAGTGAAGAGAGAGACAATAAAAAAGCAGAAAGATATTAATCTGTATTAGGACTTGTTCCCAAGGTAACTTAATCGGCTCTTAAATAGAAAGTCAACAAACTTTTCAAGGATTAATAGGTCTTTTTTTTTCCTTTTTGAAGAGCCAATTAGTTTCACTTCCATTTTTAAAGCTAAGATGTCTGCTCCTCCATCACCAATACTCCCAGGCAGTCCTATTCAGAATTTCAAATTCACACAAGGTCAGAATTAGAAGAGAGCTCAGAGGCTGCCTAATTACAATGCCAGGCATTATTTTTCTCAATATTCTTTTATTCTAATGAAAACATTCCTACTGTGAGCCTCGAAAACAGTCAATGAGCTGACCAGCAAAGTAGATAGGCACGTAAAGTTGGAATGAGGGTGAGTCTCGTGCCTTAACCTTCGCCAGTTTCTAAAGAGCTTCTGGGAGCATCCTCTGGGTTCCCTGCCTTGGCTCCAAGTGACTAGGAACAACGGTTCTCCCTCCCTATGGGGGCTGAGCCAATTTAGGCTCAGAATCAAGATGAATGGCAGAGCATGGGCCTGGCAGCTGAGACCCTGGAGAAGGAAAAGGAACGAATGAGCAGGTGATTTGTCCCCTTTCCCCTTCCTTCTTCCCCACACCCGCCCTGGAGGGGCAGCCTCCCCGTGACCTCAGAGCACAGAACAAAGCCCACAAAGGGGTGAATTGAACAGCAGTAGCCCTGCCTGATTCTTCAGAGCATTTTTTTCATCCACAAATTGACGCAGGTTCAGGTTTGCATCTTTTCCTCTTGTCCTTGGCTGATCTCTCCAATGTCTCCACCAGCAGTCCATCCCCTTTGCTCCAGCAGAAATTGATGAGCTGATGTTTGGAGTTTATCCAGCCTCTTTTTTGCATTCCTTCCCCTCCCCCATGCTCTTCTGAGATTTTCCAAGTACTTTTTTTCCCCCACTCAGCTTTTCAACTCAGGGTAGTTTCTGGGAAATCCGATCTATGTTTATGATTCATTTCTTCTGGAATAATCAAAGTGCTACTGGGATGGCTGTATGGGAAAGGAAAGATGTCACTTCATAGACATTCTCTGCCCCAGCCCAGTTCTCCCCATGAGATAAAAAGGAGACAGAATCCAGGGCCCCTGGTGGGCGAAAGCCCACACTTTCCCTGGAAGAGTTTTGAAAAATTCATTTTGGTGGGAATTAAGGAGGAATACAGTCCCCACCCCCACCCCAAGTGCCCAGTGGCTCTTCTCCAGATATCCCCATGACATATGTTTGATGTCCAATTCCCAGTCAGACTTCATTTCTGTGAGTTGGTGCAGTAGATTGTAGTGTTGAGCCTGGAATCAAAAGAGCTGAGTTCAAATCCTGCTTTAGACGTTTATTAGCTAAGTCACCCTGAGCTTAACCTCTCAGCCTCAGTTTCATCATCTATAAAATAGGACTAATAATTTCATTTTACTTATAGAGTTGGTATAAAATCTAATGAGATAACACATGTCGAGTGCTTTGCAAGCCTTAATATGCTACACAACTGCTTGTCGTTTGTTCTACAATCGTGTTCCAACTCTCCATAGTCCCATTGGGGTTTTCTTGGCAGAGATACTGCAGCGGTTCGCCATTTCCTTCTACAGCTCATTTTACAGAGGAGGAAACTGAGGCAAACAGGGTGAAGTGACTTGCCCAGGGTCACACAGCTAGTGTCTGAGGCTGGATTTGAACTCAGATCTTCCTGACTCCAGGCCCAGTGCTCTGTGCACTCTGGTGCCCACCTAGCGTGCTACTCCATATAAATGCTACCTATTATTGTTGTTGTTATTATTGTTATTTCATGATCATCATCATCATCACCACCATCATCATTGTCCTCATCATCACCACCATCACCATCATCACCATCATCATCATCACCATCATCA
>CM053623.1:15486227-15513139 GCA_028646595.1 Phalanger gymnotis
TCAAGTGACTTGGGCTCGAGTCCCACCTATAATACCTACTGTTTATGTCATTGGGCAGACTGTTTAATAGTTCTCACCACTTTAGTGTAGGGCTGAGGTTCAGAGAAATTGCATGTCTTCTCAGAAGCAGCATGGTTAGAGTTCAGGGACCCAAGTTCAAATCCTGACACTTACTGGCTGTGTACCAGGGTCCAAGTCCTTCCCCCCGCCCCACTCTCAACCTTCTTTCCATCATGCTCAAGATGGGAGGGATTGCCCTGACAGAGAGGTGGTGGGCTGAGGGTGCAGAATAGGGCATGTATTTTTTTTTATTGTGGCCAATGTAAGAATTTGTCTTGCTTAACTGTGCATCTTTATTTTCAGAGTTTTATTTTTTCTTTCTTTTTTGATAGAGAGAGAGTAGAAGGGAGAGAGAGGTTTTCGTTCATTAAAAGAATTAAATTAAATTAAATCTAAGAAATTAATTAAGAAGAAATATAAAAATAAAATAAAATAAAAGGGTTGGACAAGACCATTCTCTGGTATGATCTTCTAGCCCTAAAAGGCATGGAGGTGTGGCAATCTTCATTCATTCACAGAAGAAGTACCTGGGGTCATGAAAGGGGAGACCCATCCAGGGAGAAAACGAAGGCCATTGGCAGTGCATTTGTTTGCCCACTTTTGTTCTCAGCTAATTGAGAGCTGGTTGCAGCCGAAAAAGCAGAGGATGCTGTCATGTGGAAGGCGGGGGCCCTGGCTTTCTGACGATTTGGCTCTGCGCCCCGTCCTGCTCGAAAGAGGTGAGGGAAAAGAAGCAGAGGAACAGTCGTGGCAGAGACAGCCTGCTCTCCTTCCATCTGGCTTGTGTTCATGGCAGATGGAGCGAAGGAGCCAGCCCTCGTTTCTCCTCATCTCTGTCCCCATGTTATCTGAATGCTCTGTTCAGATGGAAACCTCATGGCTATGGAAACTCTCTACGGTCTACACCCTGTGCCAGAGGACACTGTGAGCTCTTTAATCCAGGCTAAGGAACCATTAGCAGCCTTTCACAGCCCAACTGAAAGGAAAGAGAGGGGAGGGAGGAAGGAAATGCCATTTAAATAAGTTTTTGTGATCCACGCAAGTTGGGTCTGCTTTTGTCAACTCTCATAAACGAGCATCTCTGACTTAAATGTACAGAGCCATAAGGTGAACCTTGGGTGGGGGAGAGGAATGAGACCAGTGATTCATCTAAATATAATGAGGGGTGTGGCATTTTTGATGACTTTGGCTCCCTTTATCATGAATGGCCAAGCTCAGATTTTGCAAGATGATTGAATAAGGTCTCCAGGACAGCAATCTCATGTAGTCTTGTGTCCTTACACTCAGACAGACAGAAAGATGGACACACAGAGAAAATGACAGAGACTTCAAAGACGAGATCCCTTGACTCAGAAGAGAAAGGAACCATAGATAGAGAAATCCAGAGTGACTGAGGAATATATCCATGAGGACAGCCCCTCCAGAAGAATACTACCAACCCCTGACCCCTTGGAGATAATACATGTGGAGAAGGCTCCAACCTCCTTTCTCTGCCTCAGTGAAAAAACGCACAGCTGCTAACACTGGTGGTCCATCCAGGGATGAACTGGGGCCTATGCTGAGGCTTGGGTTATGGCTTAAGTGCCTGCCCCTGCAGCAATATTTCTCCAAACCAGACTAAAGCAGGAACTCAGGAACATCAATTAATCTGACAAGTATTTACTAAGAATTGTTCTAGATGAGTGAAATAGTTTCTAAACACATATACATGTATATATGTATGTGTACACAAAAGAAACACAAAAGCTGTCAGTGAAGCAGGACATGTGGCTTGTATATGAGTTTGTCTACTAAAGCAGGTTTATACTATTAATAAACCCTGTACTTTTCATGGACTGGACAAAAGTGGCACAAAATGGTCAGGCACTGAGGGGCTGAGATTCCCAAATGAGGAAGGTCCAGTGGTGATGTCAGTTACATCAGCTGAGACTGAGGCTTTGTCTCCTTTCCTTGAAATTCCAGGCACCTCCCTCTCTGTCTGTCTGTTTGTTTGTCTGTCTGTCTGTCTGTCTGTCTCTGTCTCTGTCTCTCTCTCTGTCTCTCTCTCTGTCACACACACACACACACACACACACACACACACACACACACACACCCAGGAGGTCACAGGCAATCATTTTATGGCAGTTAGCATTCTACTCAGAGGCACTGAGACATTTCAGGGAGCCTGGGCACTAATCTGTCGAATTCCTGGGTGGGTCACAAGAGCCACCTAATTAACTTTTGGTGGTAGGAGGCAAAATTCCTTAACAAAACAAAGTACCTGACTATGTATAGTGAAGAAACCTTGTCCAGCCACAAATCTGAGTAGGAAGATGACTTGGGTGTCATGTCTATTAAAAGAAGGCTAGTGTCTGGACTCTTGGTGGAAGTTTGCCACCCAGAAAGCCCTGCTAACCAAAGGAGTTGAGCAGTGGTGAAGACAAGCAGGAAATGTGAACAATATCTTATCTTTGGCCCCAGGTACTCTTGGTCTCTGACTGAACTCGCTGGCTCATTCTTAGAGAAAGGAGTCATGTGATGGCTGAGTCTCAACCCCAAGCCCTCCTTTCTGGCCAAGTAGCCCTAAATCAACCTCTAGAAGAATGTTGCCAACAAGGGTATTCTGTATGGGGAATTTTCTTCCTACAAACTTAAAGGTTTTTGTTTGCTTTTTTTTAAACCAACTTTGGGGCTATTCATAACTGTTTTGACTTTTTTTTTAATCCCTGGAGCTCAGCACAGTGTCTGACACATAGCAAGTGTTTAATGAATGTTTTTCCATTGACTGACTTTTGAAATTCAATTCAATAATTCAATAATAAACATTAAGCCCCCACCTTGTGCCAGACACTGTGCTAGACAGAGACATTGTGCTTAGAGCTCAGCTTACAAAGGTGATGAAAATGAAGTGATTCCTTCCCTCAAAGAGCTGACATACCGCCTGAGTGGGACTAAGTATATAGGGTAAGTTAGGTGGTGCAGTGAACAGAGCCCTGGGCCTGAGGCCAGGAAGATCTGAACTTAAATCTGGCCTCACATACTAGTGAGGTGACCTTGGATCTCAATCTTAATCTGCCTCAATTTCCTTGTCTGCGGAAAGGAGATAATTGTCTTCACCTACCTTCTCAGGTTGTTGTAAGGATAAAATGAGACCTTATCTGTAAAGCACTTTGCAACCTTTAGGACGCTATATAAAAACTGGTCTTTATTATCAAAATATAGAGAGTCAATAAAAAGTGACGGGGGGAGGGGGTAATCACCAATGATTTAGGGATGATAAAAGGTGGGATATAGAAGGGGACATCTGAGATGAGCTTTAAATGGAGCTGGAGCTTCCAAGAGATTAGAGAGAAGGATGGAGAATGTGCCAGGTATGGAGGATGGCCTGGACAAAGGCAAAAAAGGTAGAAATCAGAAGGTCACTGACTGAGAATAAAAGGTGGGTCGGTTTGGCCAGAACACACAATAAATTGGGAAATAATTCAGAGAAGTCTGGAAGGATAGGCATCATCATCATCATCACTATTGTCATCATCATAGATACAAATAGCACTTTAAGGGCTCTATAATTAGCAATTATGTTGTATAATTAATAATTATATGCTAATAAGTTTTCTCTTAGGATATTCCCAGGAGCCCTATGAAGTAGGTGATGTTTTTAATCCCATTTTACAGATGAGGAAGCCTCAGTTGAGTGACTTGCCTAGGGTCACGCTCTTTGTTAGTTTCTGAGGCTGAATTATAATTCTAGGTCTTCCTGGGTCCTGTTGGTCCATCCTTCCCCTAAATATCATTTTTTTCACACCTACTACATAGGTGCCCAATGCTGTCTCCATGGGGAAATTGAGATACTCTTTGGTGTGTTATATTGGGCCAGGGTCACAAGTCCAAGTTAAAAGGAAACTAGCAGGTCTTGTGATCCCCAATCTTCTAATTGCTGGACTCTGCCCCTGGTGAGGGAAAGGGTGCCAGGGAGAGCAGTGTTTTAGAGGTGGGAACTTCATGGGCAAAGGTCAGCTAGTGAATAAGACCCAGGTGTGAGGTGTAGGAGTCAGCCACAGGAGCTAACTGTATGCCCCCAAAACTATTCAATCTAAGGCTAAGAGCAAACCTGTGTCAGGAAACAGGAGAGAAGGATTTGGGGGTCCTAGATCACAGGGAGAAGAGGGGTCAGGTTAAAACCAAGAACAAGGGAGCCAGGGCTGTGTGTGGGCAGAGAAAATGGATGAGGATGGAACAGGAAAAGGAAGGAGGGGTCTATCTTCAGGCTGACCTGTGGGAATAGGGCAGGACAGGCTCCATGTGCTAGAAAAGCCTTGGAGGAAGGAACATGGATGGCTAGTCTCCACCACTTGGCTCCCAGCAGCTCCTGAGACCAGGCACCCCTACATACACTCACACACACACACACACCCCAACCTGTACTGGCCTCCTCCAGGGTCTTAACCACAGCTTGTCATGTCTGTGACACCCCCAAACTATCTGAAAATGACTAAACCAGATGCTAAATTACTGCCATTTTACAGATGAAGAAACTAAGGTTCAGGGTAGTTAAATGATTTGCCCAGGGTCATACAGCTAGTAAATGTGCGACTAATCCTTTCAGGAGCCTCAGAGTAACAATAATAACTCACATTCATGTGGAACATTAAATACCTTCTGTGCTTTATCTATCCCATTTGATTATTTCTACAGCCCTGTGAGTTGTTTGCTGCTACTTTCCCCATTTTACAGATCAGGAAACTGAGGCTGATAGAAATTGTGACTAGTCACTTGTCAGTGACTTATCCAGGGCCTCACAGCCCGGTTCTTCCTATCATCAAGTCCAGCAGTCCACCCACTATACCAGACACTATACTATCTTCTAAGAAGATCTCCAAACCCTCCTTCCTCCCTCCCTCCCTCCCTCTCCTAAATCTCCCAACCTGCTTACCCTGGTGCTTGTGAAATAAATGCAAATGTAATTGTGGTCCACTTTTTCATGAATTTGAGCTAAAATTCATAAACCCATATAAATGACTGCTTTTCAGAGCTCATTTGGGTAGGCAGCAGGGGTACCAAGAACTCAAAGGGGTCAGAGCTGGGAGGGATCCTTCAGGTCCTCTCCAAATTGCTCATTTTTGAAGAGAGAAACCTAAGTGAGCGTGGGTCAGTGACTTGCCCAAGGTCATGCATCTAGTAAATGACACAGGGGTGGGCTTCCAGCCCACAGACTCTGCTCAGGGTTCTGATAGGTGGCAATGTTGGCCCCTGGGCCGGGAGTCCTTCCAACCCATCATGGCTGGACACAGTTCTGATAGAGAGACCTTAGGATACCTGCCCCTTGACATAGATTCAGAGATATTAAGGTTGTGGGGCTGCCAGGAGAGAGATCTCTGCCAGGGGAAATGCTTACCAGGTGTGCGGCAGTAAGGAGGAAGAGGAGGAAAAGGAGCGACCAGGAGGAAGAACAGCTTCCAGTAGTTCCCAGTTTAACTCACCTTTCTTGCTAACTAACTTCTAGGCTGTTGACACAAAGGGACAGAAACTAGATCTATGGTTTTATTGTATAAGGAACTCCTAGGGAAAGATCATGTCAAAATATAAAAGGACCTCGTTAAAACTGTCCAACTTTTTGAAATCATTATTTCACATTTTTGCTCCCTCTAAATTTTAATGCCCCTGGGCCAGAGGTCAGATTGCACTGCCTTTGTTATGACTATGCTTCTGTCACTCTGGATATCTAAAAGGAGGGCAAGGGTCACCCTCTGAGAGAAGTAAAGGATTCATGAAATGTAAGGACCAAAACACACACTTCTAAGGCTTCTCCAAAGTCGACCAAAGTTTTGAAAAAGGGGTACAATCTTGTTTACCTTCAACGGAGCCTGAAGCAATAGAAGCTGTGGCCTGAGATATTTCTACCTTTTACCTACAGACACACACAGACAGCTCCAGCTCCTGTCCTTTATGACGGTTTGGTGGGATTTATTTTCTGTAGTACAGCTACTTTCCTATAAACCCTCATCTTTTCTTGGGATGTTCATTGGTGGCTTCGCCATACTCTTCCCTCCCCACCCCCACATACATACATACACTTTCTGTACATGCTTCTGACTTCCCAAATGAAGATTCATAGTCTGGGCCCCAGAAAGAATCTCAGCCTTATTTTTTGCCTTCTCAGCCACACACAAGGAGCGATTGTTTACATCTGCCTTGTCTTCGTGGAGCTCAGAAGGGTCTTTGCTTCCCCTGACCTATCTACTGCATTATGATGTGAACTTTGCAATAGATTGTGCTCTGCTGTGTTCTGAGCCCTGATGAAGTCCTCATGGGTCTTTGTGAGCCAGAGTCACTGTCTTTCTTCCTCCACGTCTGTTTTGCCTCTGGCTCTTCATCCCACCAATATCACCCCTCAAGTCTCCTCTGCTTTGTCCATTAAGCACTTCCTGGTCATTCAGCTCCAGTGGCCAAGAAACCAGACAAACACATTACATTGATTATGAGCACTTGGAGTTATGGGAATTATCTCTTTTTGAGTGTTTTCAAGCTAAAGTCTTTAATTCCTACTTGACTACAGTTGCTATCAGTCACTATTTAATCAAGCCAGCCCCTAACCCAATAGCCTTCCCCTTCCAGCTTCCAGTTGGTCCTGGCCCCAAGAAACTGGCCCTTGATTACCCAGCATGGCTACTAGTCTTCGGCAAAAATAATTTTTATTATGCATTTCATAATCATCAATAAAAACAATTTAGGAATTAAACAAAACAGGGAAATAAATACACTTAAAAGATCTGTAATCCACCAGGGCGAGGTCAATGCAGATCAAAACCTACTGTAATTTAGTAAATCTTTGAGAGTTGTGGCTGAAAAATTCACCTCCCTGGAGCTAACTTGATGACACAGTCGGCTGGAGGTTCTCTGACAATACGGAACCCATCAATAGAGCCCTACTGGGAACTTTTCCAGCTTGGAAGAGCCACCAGAGTGTGACCTCTAATGACACAGCCTTGGGAATCCAGGGTTACTGCCATACCATGATGATGAAGCATCAAGAGGAGGGATTTAATGAAGGCTTGGAATGATGGAATGCTGGAATTATAAGATTTAATGGAAATTCACAAATTTAGTGCCACATCAATCAAACCACCAAGGGGTTACTTTGTAGGCCTAGACAAAAGAATAAAAAATTCCAGTATTGTCAGAGAAATAAAGAAAAAAGTGGGAAGGAAGGGGGCCAGCAGTACCAGATCCCAGCCTATGCTACAAGGCACCGATGATGAAAACTACATGGCTTTGTTGTTGTTCAGCCACTTTTCACTTATATCCAACCCTTAATAACCCCATTGGGGATTTTCTTGGCAGAGATACTAGAGGAGTTTGCCATTTCCTTTTTCAGTTTATTTTCCAGATGAGGAAACTGAAGCAAATAGGGTGAGGTGATTTGCCCAGGGTCAGCTAGGAAGTGTCCGAGGTCACATTGGGACTCAGAAAGATGTCTTCCAGACTCCAGACCGGGCATCCTATCCATTGTGCCACCTAGCTGCCCTGCAAACTATATGCTGCTGTTTAAAAATTATAAAAGTTGGTCCATGTAACCAATTAGTCACACAAGACCCCAAAGCAATCAAATTTAATAGTAGCTTTGTGTGCGTTAAACCCAAGGATACCAGCTGCTGGGTTAAGGACTCTCTGTTTGACATAAACTTCTGGTAAAGGTGGAAAATAGCCTGGGAGAGATTAAGTTTAAACAAACATCTTGAACAATAGATCACAATAAACCCCAAATGGTACATGACCTTGAGATAAAAAAATGCCATGTCATAAATTAGGGGAAAAGGGAAGGAGATAACTTTTAATGGATTGAAGAAGAGCTTTTGACCAAATGAGGAATAAAGATAACACCAAAAGATAAAATGGGCAATTTTTATTACATAAAATTAAAAAGCTTTTACGTGCAGAAAAACAATGCAGTTAAAATTAGAAAGGAAACAGTTAACTATGGAAAAAACACTTTGCAGCAAATTTCCTAGATAAAAGTCTAATACCTGAGACATATAGGTAATGATATAAATATACAAGAACAGGAGCCATTCCCCAATAGATAAAAGGTCGGCAATGAACATGATGAGTATGGAGAAACATAGAATGACTCACATGATCTGATGCAAAATGAAGTAAGGAGAGCCAGGAAAACAACATACACGATGACTATAACAATGAAAAAGGAAAGGACCACCACCATGAAACAATGGAAACTGTCTATTGTGAAGTTATAAAATACAAGCGTGACTCCAAAGAAGAAATAGGTGAAGACACCTCTTCCTGCTTCTTTGTAGAAATCAAGGTCCACAGATGTAGACATTGTATAGAAAATCAGGGTTTTTTTAATGAGTTGGTTAGCTCTGCCAATTTTTTTCTTCTTTCTCTCTTTAAAAAAAATTCTTTGTTATATGGGTCAGCTTTCTAGGAGGGGGTAGAGAAGGGATTGGAGGGAGAGAATCTAGGCAATGTAAAACAAAAGATAGCAATAAAAGTCTATTTTAAAAAATGTTTGGGTATCCAGAGACTGCCGACTAAGCAAGAAATATTGGGAGTGGATGTTAATCTTGTAGCATTTCGAAAACCTGCCAGTTTTGTTTAGCAAATCACTTCCCCAAATTGAAAAGGGATGTCAAACAAAATCTCATAAATATCATACTAGTAAATATTTATAAGACTGACCTTATAACACAGCCCTTCCAAAGCCAAGATATAAATGTATCTCATGAGATATGACATCTGGAAGGAGGTTGCCCGCAGGACTTTGTGGGAGAGAGGGGAAGGTGAAGGTATTATTATTATTATTACTAATATTAGTAGGAGTGGTGGTGGTGGTGGTGGTGGTAGTAGTAGTAGTATATGACATATACCTGGAAGTACTAGTTGCCAACCTAAAAATACTAGTTATGTATATAATACATAAATCAATATACACATTAGCAATTATTATTGTTAATAATAACAGCTAGCATATATATAGGGCCCAGCACTTTACATATGCTGTCTCAGTTGATCTATATTCTCCTATACCATCATGAGCCTCAGCCCTAAGAAGACAGCTCATTCCTTATTGCGATCTGTTTCCTGGAAGAAATCGACAAAGGGCATTTTTCTGCTCTAATGTCCATATGAAAAATCAAGATGATGGCCAACAGACTTCAGAAGTTTCAGTGACTTGGTCTCCGGTGCAAAAATTCTCATGAACCTATAGAATTTTGAATCTAATTCAATTAAACAGATTTGTATTTGGTGCTTAACTCAATACAAGGCATTAGAAATGCCTAAGTGGAAAAGGTTGAAATGGCTACCTTTGAGGAGCTTACGTTTAACTAGTTTTAGCACTGAAATAGTTGATTAACAAGTGTTTATTATGTGCCAACTGTGTGCCAGGCACTGGGCTAGGTACTGGAGATATAAATACATGAATGAGACAGTCTCTGCCTTCGGGGAGCTGACATTCTAGGGGTGAGGGAAGAATGAGATACACCATGTTCACAGAACATACAAACACTATGTCAGAGGAGCTTGGGGCTGGGGGGAGGCTCAGAGAGGGGGTACTTCTTCACAGTTAGAGCTGTCCCAGAGTGCAGTGGGTGCCTCAGGGGCTAGCGGGGTTCCGGGTATTGGAAGACTTTGAGAAGTGGCTGGATACGTTGTCAGGTATGTCGTGGTGGGGATTCTTTTCAGGTGTGAGCTGGACTAGGTTGCTACTGAAAACCTTTCCAGCTCCCTAACACCAGGAAAGGTCGCTTGAAGGCCTTGGCACAAGACAGGTGAGGAGAGAGAGTTTCTGAGGGTGGCAGACAGCCTATACAAAGACATACTGGTAAGAGATGAAATGTCACAGATAAAGAAAAGCAAACTGGGCCAGGTTGGCTGTAGCATAAAGTTCCTTGGGGAGAGAAATGTGTCAACAATTTGAAAAGGCCGAAAGTTGCCAGATCTAGTATGCCCCTTTAATTTTAAAGGTGAGAGAATAATGAAGTATAGCTAACATGTATCTAGTACTCTATATACATAATCCCATAATTCTGAGAGCTATTGTATTATAATCTCCATTTTATAGACAAGGAAACCAAGGTCATGGTCATAAATAGCATTTGAACCCTGGTCTCTGCTGCTTCTGGGTGGTTCCATAGATTTCCCACAATTCCCACTTCCAAGTCATGTCCTAACTCTTCCCAGACAGCACTATTTTCCTGTGAAAACTCAGTCAGCAGCTACTGCAAACGGTAGGGTTAGGGCTAGGTAAGTCAACTAGCTCCAGACAGCTTGAGAGAAAAAAAGCGCTTGTGGCAAATTGCCACCAGCTTATCCAGTTTCTTTTGTTCCTACTTTTATTAGACCCACAGCAATAGTGTTTCCAATGGTCCTGGACATCAGAACAGTCACAGAGCTTTTTTTAAAAATCTTTCTTGACCAAAGTGTTACTTTTCTTAAGCTCAGACCTGTTTCCTTTTCTAAATTAATTTTTTTCACCTGACAATTTTTTTTATTTCCCACTACCCCACCACCACCACACACACACGCGGGGGGGGGGGGGGAAACCCCTTGTAACAAATATAAAGTCAAGCAAAACCAATTCCTACATTGAGCATGTCCAAAAATGTATGTGTCCTGTGTTGAGTAGAACACCTCTCAGTCAGGTGGTAGGTAACAGTCTTCATCACCGGTTCTTTGACATCATGGCCAGCCATTGTATTGATGAAGGCCCTTAAGTCTTTCAATGTTGTTTGTAACATTATAAAATGTTGGTGTTATTATATAATATCGTTCTGGCTCTGCTCACTTCACTAGGCATGGGTCCATATGAAGTCTTGGCACCAGATTCCATTTGCTTAGGCGCCCAGGAGAGGAAGGTGACTGGAAGGGAACAGGCTCCTCCCATATCCACCCCTCCCCCCCAAACAATGGCTCTTGGGCCACTTCCAAGATCAGGAGGAAAAGGTCCTCCTCAGAATCCCCCATCCACCCACTGCCAAAAACTATGCACACCCTAGGAACGTCAAAAGGCAGAAGGGCTGAATTTCTAGGAAGATATGAGACCCCACCTCTAATATGGGACCCCCACACAAGTGTAGACATTTGTCCTGTTATAAATACGAATCATTAAAGGGATCTGGCCCCTGGCCAGCTGCAAAGCCCCTCTGGACATACAAGTGGTCAATGCCCAAGATTCTAAGAGCAGCTGCTTTAGAATGTGGGGGAGGGGAGGAGGGGGCGGGGTTGTGCTCCAGCCCTTGGGAGTTACATTAGTAGAACGCTAGGTCTATTTTGTACCGCCCGCCCCCTCTTCCAAAAAGCAGCAACAACAACACCCAGCCTCCTGGACGGATAAACGAGCTAATATATGCAAAGGACTTTGCGAACTTTAATGGACATGTATGTATGTATGTACGCAAATATGTAGGTATGAAGGCATGTATTACACATATATGTAGGGATGTCAGTGGTTGTTTTGATTATTACTGCCATTCCCACCCCCTCCTTCTGTGCGGGAGGAGGGGAGAAGGGGGGGGGGCAAACGGTTTGGTCTCCAGGTCCTAGGTTCACTCCTGTGTGATGCCGTAAGAACGCTTGATATTGAGTCTCAAGACCTGAGCTCGAATCCGACCGGTGCGACCTTGGTCGAGTTGTTTCCCTTGTCCGGGAAGAATTTCGTCCTGCGAAGGGAGGGTGTGGGGAAGAGGGAGGTTGGATGAGACTAGGGAATCTCAGAGGTTAGGTGTAGGCTCCCAGGGTGGACCAAACGAGGGGTTGGGGTCGGACCAGGTAATAGGCCAGATCTTTTCCCCCGCGGGATGCTCAGGGGGCGGACAGGCTGGCCGGCCCGCACTGAATGCTCACCCTGCGGAGGGACGCTCCGGGCCAAGGTGGCGGGGCATGACCAGGGAGTGAGTGCCTCCAGCGGCTGCCTGGCACCTCCCGAGCCCCGGGTAGGAGCAGCGCGAGCAGGTGGGCGCCGCGGCCCCGCCTCCCCATCCCGGCGGCGGCCGCACAGTGCACGGCGTGCAGCCCGGCCAGGGAGCGGCGCGGCCAGCGGGCAGCGGGCAGTGGGCAGTGGGTAGCCGGAGACGCTGCGGAGCGCGAGCCGGCGGCGGCTCAGGACTTGCGGACCAGGACGGCGGGTGGGACAGAGCCGGAGCAGCGCCGCCCCCTCCCCGTAATGTAGCCCTAGCCTCTCGCCTTCCTTGTGTGCGTGAGTGTGCGTGTGAGAGTGTGTCCCGGGCCCGCGGGGGAGCGGAGTAAGCGGAAGGTGGGGGAAGGGGAGCTGCGCGTGGACCCCACTGCTGGAGGAGCAGCTGGGGCGTGCAGCCCCCCACTGACAGCGCCCCCCATCCCCAGCTGCGCTCCTTGGGGCTGGCTCAGGCCCTGGTCCCGGGACATCGGGGGCGCTGCCAGGCGGTAACCGGATCTGGGAGCCAGACCAGGTCACTTGTGGGTTGCTTAGAGACTCCTCGGGCTCCCGGGCTCAGATGAGCTGCCCCTGGCACGGAGGGTGCCCGAGTTCGGGCTTCTCTCCCCATTGCCCGGCGCCTGCTGCACCCCACCCCCCTCCACCCAGCCCCAGACAAAGGCTTGGGGCCGGGAGGGGAGCTGTAGGGGGAGAGCCCGGGGTCCTGCGGGGGCGGGGGGAGGGGAGAAGCCCGGGCAACAGCGGAGGACGCTCATCAAGGCCCCCAGATCCGGCCGCAAGCTGAGGGATGCTCGGCTGCCGGGGTGGGTGTCGAGGGTGGACCAGCGGAGCCGCGCATCCCGGGGTCGGGCGGGCGGCCCACCCTGGGGCAGGAGCCTGGGACACCGTGGGCAGCCTCTCCCGGGAGCAGAGCGCTGGCTGCGTTCGGAAAGTAACCCGCTGCCTGCGTGGGGGCAGCAGTGCTGAGCCCGAGCTGGGGGGAGCGAGGGGTGGGAGGAACAGGGGGAGGAGCAGCCCCCCCCCCCACCTCCCTGGGGAAGGAGCTTTCCCTAGGCAGCAGGTAGAGAGAGCGCTGTGTGCAGGCTTGGGAGAGGAGAAGAGAGGAAGGGGGGGGCCTGCCTCCCCTTTCCTTAGCATCCCTCCCACTCAAGGCCACTGGGAGGGCCCTCCCTTAGCAGGAAAGTTCGCAAGTCTTGGGAAGCTTTGCTGTGGGCCTGGAAGGATCTCATTCCTTCATTTCCTACGAGGTCCACAGAGGCATTTTATCTGCGTTAAGAATTATTGACTTCAGATGATTTGACACCAGGTGAGAATCACCCTTCTTTTTAAAACTGTTCAGGATAACCCAGGGATGGACTGGGATGCAGATGTTCCTATGCATGCTAGTTCTCTTAGATCCAGACCTTTGGTGAATTCGGTTTGAGAATGACAAAAGGAAAGGAGAGAAAATGAAAAGTCGAGGGCCAAAAGAAAGAGGGAGAGGGAGAGGGAGAGAGAAGGGGGGGAGGAAAGAAATGATGTTGCTGGAGAAATATCTTCATCTTTTCTGATAGATGGAAAGAACATTTGGACAGGATGCGTAGTTGTGTGTCAATGGTGTTCATTCTCCGTAGGATCCTACAGTGCTAGAGCTGGCAGGGCTGGCTTTGAGAAATCACCCAATTCAGCCCAGAGCTGGAGGGAGGACAGACATTTGCGGGATGATCTTTTCTTTTTTTCCGCCTCTGTTATACTCTTTGTTTTCTCATAAATTGTGAGCATGAGATTATGTCGCAGCCTGAAGTTATCTAGCAGCAGAAGGCATGGAGGATGTGTATGTGTTGCATACAGCTTTAAGAACATGAAAGTTGGAGGAAAAATCCGTCTAGTCCAACGGGGGTGGGGCACTTCTTTCTTTTTGTAGGGCTGGACTTTACAGACCATCGAATGCAGCGTGAGTTTGTGTAGACATTCCCAAAAGAGGTGTAAGGAAACCCACAAATAAGGAGGCGTTTGAGACTAAGAAGCAGGCAGCTGCTGGAAACAAATTCTCCCTCGACCTTGGGTCATCTTAGAATAGCCTAGTAGCGGACTTGCAGTCCTAAAATGAAATTTTCATATTTTCCAATTTGAATGCTTCTCAGAAAACACCTTCCTCACAACTGCCCTGTGAGCCAGACTGGTAGGCAGATAATACTGGTATTACATATTGTCCCCATTTTACAGATGCAGCAACGCTTCAGCTTCCCAAGGTCAAGTGCCTTGCCCTTAGTCATACAGCTTAGGAAAGGTGAGAGCAGGGCTGCCCAGGGTCCTCCAAGTCCAAATCTGAGGTTGCTTTTACTGCTAACCTCATGCTGCCACAATTTGTGAAGATCTATAAGGATGTCAGCTTGTTTCATGCAAAACTAAAAAAAGAAATCGCAAAATAACTCATCAGAAAAAAGTAGTTTGTTTACATGTTCTGAAATGATAGGATATTTAAGGCGCAGAAGAAACACAGAGAAAATTGATCCAATGGATAGGATCTACACATATTTTAGCTATGGGGATAGGGACTGGACCCATGATTTCATTGGTGGAGGGAAATTCCACATGAGGAAATATCTTCCATCAATGCAAGTCGAGTAGCTTCTCAGCAATTTAGTGAGTTTCCCAGAGTATTGAGAAGATTAAGTGACTTGCCCATGGTCACACTATCTATACGTGTCAGAGGGGGAACTCAGGGCTGGTCCTCCGGCTGCCCCCGCCCATTGATTTCCTCTCCACCCCACCCCCAAGTTTATCTCAATGGTGGGACTTTGAAAAATCTGAATCTTAGTGTCATACATTTGGGAGAATTGGGGTTCGGTGTGATTGAACACGATTATGCAACAGAAAGTTATCTTTAGGCAAGGTTTCCTTTGTCACCACGCTCCTTATACCATCTGCCTGCTAGCACTTTTAGAAAGAAATTCTAACATTGAACTGTTTTCACTCATAGTCTGACCAAATCAACCTTGATTTAACTGTCAAATAAGATGGAAGGTTGGGGAGCGAGCTATTCATTTAAAACATTATTTTTTGATGTTTTCTTATTGCTTTCCAGTTTTACATCAAAGTCATTTCCTCAAACTCCACTTTTTTTGGTAATTTTGCAAGGTTTACCAATAGATAGTGACACTCTTTGATTATGTATCCCGTAACCCCCCACCTCTTTACTGAGGGTAGAAAAGGATCTTTCAGTATGACTTCTCCATGCCTGAGACTGGTTATTATAGTCAACCAGAGTTCAGCCACTTTTCAAGTGTTGTTATATCTAGGTTATTGTTGTCCTAGCATAGTTGGTCTCTACCTTCTGCCTGCTTTGGAGAGTCTATACTCATTTAATAGGATACTTCCATTGTACAAAATTCAAGAGATTTGGGCTTTCATCACAACTAGATACTAAACCTGAGTGTTGCTGTCTTTCTTACTGACTCAGCCAGCGTGTGTTTGGAACTTCTGAGAAGGCCAGGAACCTGGCGTGCCTACTCAGTGTTTGGCAGCGTGATGTCCCTGTTGGACAATAATATCCTGCTTGGGGGAGGGGGGGAAGGAGAAGAATGACTATTCCCTAGAATGCTTCCTTGAAGAGCTGACAAAGAGAGAGAACATAATCAACTTAACAGACATTAAATGGTGAACTGTGTCCTGTGGGCTGTGGGCTGTGTGCTGTTCACAAAGACTCTTCAATGCATTCCAAGTGAAGAAGCTTTGTTAGCCTGGGATCAAGTCTGGTAATATTCCATAATTTTGGGATAGTGGGATCAGAGCACTTAGAGCTGGAAATGATTCTGTGACCTCAAAGGTCATAGAATCAGATCTGAGGCTGAGAGGGACCCCAGAGACTACCTAGCTCGCCCTCCCTCCATTTTGCAGATGAAGAAACTGAGTCCCAGAGAGGTAAAGGTGTCACACAGAAAGTAAGGATCAAAAGTGGGATTTGAACTCAGCTTCTGTGGCTCTGGAACTGAATTGCTTTCCTTTGTATTCAGAAACAGAATGCTTAGCACAGGAGTCTGCCTTTGGTGTCTTGGCTGTGGTGTTAGTAGGCAAAACCAATCATCTTTTGATTACCAGTGAGTTGCTTGGGAGTCCTTTTGTACCTCTGCCTCCCCATCAGAGCCAGTTTCTGGGCAGCAGGATCATGACTGAGCTCTAAGTTGGTTGTGGTCAACCACAAAGGTCATAGGTGCAAAGATTTAGGCCAGAAAGGACCTTTGAGATCTTCTAGGTCCAACCCTCTCATTTCTTAGCAGGCTGAGGCAGATGAAACCACTTATCCACGGTCACACAGGGACTGAGCAACAAGAGCCAGGGTTTATACCCAGGTCTTCTGACCCCAAGTCCCACCTATGTGAATCTGGGGCTTGTGCGCCTGACTCAGCCTCTCTCTCCATGTCTGCCTTCATAAATTCCATAGTGCTTCCTGCGGGGTTATCAGTGGTTCTGGCTTCTATTAACTTCCATCCCCCTCTGTAAAACCTGGATAATAGATGGCTGATTCTCTGGACAAGAGGCATAAATAAATGTGCTCTTTTCCCTCAAAGGATGCTGACCAAGCTGAGCTTTTAAAATCAGATGAGAATCAGGTGCTTTAAGAGAAGCAAAATATTGTCAATGCTTCCTAGGACTTCCATGATTTATTCATCAGCTGTTTCTGCTGTGTGCCTAGGCAGCTTGGTTTTATAGCTGGAATTTTGATACTGCCCATACCCCTGTAGGGTTGGATGTAATGTTCACGCTGATGCAGGAGTGGGGTCAGGCTTAGAGAGGAAAGATAAACGAAGAGTTCAAGATGGTTTCGAATACGCCCAAGTTTACTGAATAATGCATCACTGGGTCATGGACCTGATAAATATGAGCAGATTGGTGTAACTCTTGCTGGCTCCCCTTGAGAACGGGTCAGGAAGACCTAGGTTCAAGTCCCATTTCTGGCTATGTCTCCTGTCTGTGTGACCTTGGACAAGTCACTTAACCTGTAAGTACTCTGGGAAACTCTAGAAGTTGCAGAGGGGGTGCCCAGGTACACTGGATAAAGGAGTTTTCTTATTTGGGAATTCCTGCTACCACTAACTCAGTGGGCTAATCGCTATCCCAATTCAGTGCCGCAGTTCATAATAAAGAGAGACTTCCACTACAGGAGGCCTTTCCTGGTCTCTCCTTCATCCTCTGAAATGAAGGGCTATCTGTAAAATGAGAAGAATGGACTCCATGGACACCTAAGTTCCCTCCCAGCTCTCAATCCATGATCTTCCTTATATATCTTGTATATACCAAGCTCTTTACATGTTTCCTCTGTGAGAAACTGAGACCCTTTGAGGAAAAGGACCCTGTATTTTGACTTTCTTTGTATACCCAGCACTTGGCATAGTGCCTGACACATAGTGGGTGCTTAATAAATGCTTACCTCGAGAAAGGCCCCATAGAATTGATCAGACCACTAGTGGCATCCATGACTCATAAGGGGTTAAGAACCCCTGGACTAAATGACTCCTCTGAGCTCCCTTCTGGTTCCACAGTGGTGCTTTAATACTCCTAAGGTCACCCCTGGGATCTTGAAGGCTCTCCAGAAAACTAGCAAACTGTGGAAGGCTCCACTCATTTGGAAGGCCTCTAAGGATGCCCAAGGGCACTTTGAGCTCACTTTGGGGAAGTTTGGGTGGTTGCTGGTGAGTTTTTTGGCCACAACAGCTGAAATGAGATAACATATGTAAAACAGCCTTGAAGCGCCATATAAATGCCAGCCCTGGTAAATGAAGAAAACTCTCTACTCTCCCACTTGATTGTGGCCTGCCTTTTGTGGGAGGGCCGTGTGAGCAGCTAGGCCTCCAGGAGAATGGATTCTCAAAGGACAAAGTAAATAGATGGAGAAGATTTACCTCGAAGAGGAAAACAATTCTGTTCTGCCCCCAAATCCTAATAGATTAAGATTGGGGATCTCATAGTCTCCCTTTGGCCCCAATCATAATTAGAGAAAAGAAAGTCATGCCTGACCCTTGTTGACTAATGAATACAATAATAAGTACCACTTCCTTTTCGTCTCTTTTTGTATTTGGAGTGGGGCGGATGTCTCTAACCACATTTGTGTGTGTTTTAGTAGCTAGCTTTTTGATTTATTTCAGCATTCTCAAATGGCCCAGGCTCCATTAGAAGTCACTATGGTCAACTCCAAGCTTTAAAATTGACACTTTTCTGTTTTATAAAATTAGCCTCAGAGAATGAGTGACCAGAAACTGCCTTATAGGAAGAGAATCACAGCATTGCAGAGGTGGCAAGCTGATTCAACCCTTACTGGAATGAATCCCCTCTGCCAATACAACCCTTACTGGAATAAGAGTCCCTTCTGCCACAGTCCAAAAAGTGGTAACCCTTCCCCCACCTCAGCTCCCGACAGCCCTTTGCACTTTGGGTGACTCTTAAGTCTTCCTTACACTGAAATCTGCCTCTTTAGAATTATAGATTACAAGTGCCACGATGTAGCCCTGGGAGTCAGGGAGACTTGGGTTCTGCTGGCTTCTGACCTAATCTAGCTAGGTGACCCTGGATAAGTCATCTAACTTCTCACTTGCCCCCAGGAAACTTATTTAAAACTTTAAGTTATAGAGTCACTATTCTGTATTGGTTGAGAGAGAGAAAGCAAGAGATCCCTGTGCTGATGAAATCATGGAGTGATGGAGCTGGAAGGGATGTCAGAGGCCAATCCTTTCATTTTACTGATGAGGAAACACGCCCAGGGAGGTGAAGGGACCCATCCAAGACATAGGACTAGAACCCAAGGGTAAGAGGCTGGATTTGAACCCAAGCCCTCTGGCTCCAAGTCCCTAATTTTGTTTCGTTTCTCCTTCTTTACCCTTGTTTACCGTTTCCCTCCCAAGTCCAGAGTTACTCATAGTCATCGGTTAGTGTGTTGATTCACAGGATGAATGGCAAACCACTATTGTGGCCATACAAGTAATACTAATATGCTAATATTATTAACAATTATAATATAGAATTATAATACTAATATCATTATTAATATTAATTCACCCAATTGATGCTTTAGCTAATGTCTCTTGCCCGAGTAGTAAAAGCAAAGAATTCCCATCCTTTTCTATTTGAGGATTGCATTATCACTTTCCCTAAATGAGTAGTTAGGGACTGTTTCTTCAAGGCTGGACTTAAGGCTCCACAAAATTCCTCCCCCATGCCTCATTGGGCCTGAGGGTCCTTGACTGTGCCGGGGAGCTGGCAACTAAAGAGCCTTTGCCCCGGGTCTGGGGACCTGTTGTTGTTGGTGTTGTCTGAGGGCTGGTCATCACAGTGACTGCTAGAGCAGTGATGAATTTCAGGGACACAGTCACTCTGGAAAACCGGCGATCAGCATCAGAGGAGGAATCGCTAACACTAGGGATGTCCCAGGTCCTTGACGTCTTGACTCCAAGGGCCTGGAAGGAGGACCTAAGAACTCTTGACTCTATTTCCCTGGGAAACACTGCTGTGTATGTGTGTGTATATGTGTATGTAATGTATGTATGTATATGTGTATAAGTATGTATATAAAATTGATATGTTTTTCCCTATATATAACCTTTATTTCCAAATCTTTCACTTCCCCTATTCACCAAATCACCCCTTATAAAAAAAAAGCAGCAAAACTAATACATCAGCTGTCCTTGACAGCGTATTCAGTTTTCTCCATCCATTGTCCCCTACCTGAACAGCTGGGTGGTGCAGTGGATAGAGCACTGGCCCTGAGTTCAAATCTGGTCTCTGACACTTACTAGCTGTGTGACCCTGGGTAAATCATTTCACCCTGTTTGCCTCAGTTTCCTCATCTGTAAAACGAGCCGGAGGAGGAAATGGCAAACCACTTTGGTATCTTTGCCAAGAAAACCCCAGATGGGGTCACAGAGTCAGACACTATGGAGCAACAAGTGAATTTTCTTCTATTTTCTCAGGGCCAAGCTTAGTCTCGCAGTTACGAGTTTTATTTCGGTTTTGGGTTCTTTGCATTTCCATTGCTGTAGATGTTGTCTATGGCGTTCCCCTTCTTAGTCTGCTTATTTCCATTGCATCGGTTCATTTAAGTCTGCCCAGGCTTTTTTGAATTCCCTACATTCATCATTTCTTACGGCACGCGGTAAACTGCCAGGGGTGGTGGAGGGAGCACGCCTGTAATCCCAGCTCTGTAGGATGTTCAGACTGGTGGATCTCTTGATCTCTGAATTTTACTGCAGCGGGCTTCGTCAATCCATTAAGTTTGCCGTTAATTAATATGGTGAGCTTTGGATAGTAAGGTTGCCTAAGTTGCCTAAGGAGGGGAGAACAAGCCCAGGTCAGAAATGGAGCAAGTCAAAGCTTCCGTTTTTATTAAGCTCATGATTTGTCCATGACCCCATTTGGGGTTTTCTTGGCAGAGATACTGGAGTGATTTGTCATGTATTTCTCCATCTTATTCTACAAATGAGGAAACTGAGGCAAACAGGGTTCAGTGACTTTCCCAGGGTCACAGAGCTAATAAGTGTTGGAGGATAGGATTAAACTCAGGTCTTCCTTACTCCAGGTTTGGCATTATATTCATTGCACCAACTAGTTGCCCAGCCCACAATTAGCCCCAACACTTTCAGCCCAGGCGAGTTGGGGAAAACCAGTCTTTAAAAAAACCCAAGAATCCATTACATTCATTAACTTGTTTCACCATTCTTTGACAACAACAGAGATACAAAGGCACTTCTGTGAATATTCTGGTATACAGAAGACCTTCCTTTCCGTCTTTAACCTCCTTGGGAAGCGTGCCTAGCAGCGGGACCCCTAGGTCAAATGGCATGGACATTTTCGTTATTTTCTTAGCATAATTCCATAGCTCATACATTTTTAAAAATATAGTAAGTCTTGAAGCAAACATTTACTTTTCAAATGTGCTTTTCTGCAGAGATTCACAAAAAGGGCAAACTAGTTTTAGCAATAAGAGATACAGCCTTAAAACCGTTCTTTGTTTCATAGAGATTTCCCTCCGTCTTAGCTGAGCTCCCTTGGCAGGGTAAAAAGAACAGGAAAAAACCATAACCAAAAAACCCTCAGCTAGCTTTCATTTCCATGGTTTCTCTCCATCTCTCTTTTTCCTGGTTCTATCTTTGTGTCCATGTTACAGGATTCTGAAAGTACAAACGCAGGATCCCTGGATGAAAAACCCACAACTGCGTGACCATCCAGGTCACTCTGGAGGAAATCTATGGTTCTTTGTTTCTTTATTTGTAAAATGAGCATAATTCAAATCAATTCAATTCAGCAAATGTTATGTACCACCTCAGCAAGGCGCTGAGCTAGGTGTTGGGGGCTCATACAAAGACAGAGATCAGAAGGAGCTCCAGCCCTCAGGAGGTTACCTCTTACTGGGGAAATATGCCATCTTCACTGGTAGGGTAATACAGCATCTATGTAGGGGAGAGAGCAGAAGTCAAGGAGCTTATTTGGAATATTTGGGAAGGTAAAGAGCACCAAATACAAGGGTAGTCAGAGAAGGATTACCAGTGGTCTTGGTACCCAAGCTAAGAAAAGGTGGGGGGAGGACTAGTATTCCCTACCTTACGGGAGTATCATGAGAAAAGATGGCACTTTGTAAACCTTAAAGTGAAAGATTGATGTGAATTCAACCAGTGAGCATTTATTAGTCACTGTGTTGTCACATGGTGAGGTAGTAGAAAGCTAGCCACAGTCAGGAAGGAAGACCTGGGTTCGAGTCTTGCCTCTGGTATATATTGGCTCTGTGACCCTGTGCAAATCATTAACAAAGGCAACTTTCTAAAATGCTTAAGTTTCAGAGAAAGTGTTGACCTGTATTGGTAGAGAAAGTTCCTCCCTGGGATCTACCTACACCAGTGAAATTGGAGATATGGGGAAACAGACAAAAATCATTTTTAAAAGTTCCAGCCCTCAAGGACATTATGTTCTATTGAGGAAGACAGCAGGTTCTTATTTATTTAAGAAGACGCAAAATTAATAATTGTGGTAGTAATTTTTATGGATAATAATGATTATTACAAAGCTAATATTCATTTAATGCCTACTATGTGCCAGGTGCAGTGCTAAGAGCTTTGCAAATATTATCTCATTGGATCCTCACAACAACCCTGTGAGGTGAGTTTTATTTTATCTTCATTTTGCAAATGAGCAAACCGAGGCAAACAGGGTTAAGTGACTTGCCTAGGGTCACACAGTCAGTAAGTGTCTGAGGCTGTATTCGAATTCAAGTCTTTCTGATTCCTGGCCCAGCCCTCTAACTGCTGCGCCAGCTCATGACCTCGGTAGCGCTACTGAAGCCCTTCTCAGATACTTCAAAATGTCCTCAAGTCCTAGTGACTTTTTACCAAGTAGGAAAAACTTCACGTGTGGGCCTGGCAACAGACTGTATGTCTGTCATCCACGGATAGATCTAACTAAATCTGGAGGGGCTGTCAGTGCAGGCTTGGCGCTCAACGTGATGTTGTCTTGTTGGCCACAGTAACCTACAAAAGCCACGTGTCTGTTCCAACGTGGAGGGACTCTGATACTAGACGGACATCGGGGATGCCCCCTGCATTTGCAGAGTCTGCCCCCGATGTCCCGGCTGCCCCTTCGAATGATTTCAAAAGACATTCGCCTCTCTCATCTCTTTGGAATTTCTCACCTAAGACGTGTGCTTTTAGACATTCTAAAAATAGCCCCCAGGCACTGTCGGCGGCACCAAAGGAGGTGGCTTGTGATGGCTGGTGGGGGTCCTGGAGGCTGGATAACGGGCAGGTCGGTTCCAAATGGAATGAAATTGCCACCGGTGGTGCCTGACGGCTAAGAAGTATGTTCCAAAGAGGGTTTCCAGCTGTGTGTTCACTCTGAGGAAGGACTCCTCTTTTTATCCCCCTATCCTTTGGACTCTTCTTGCCTGTCCTGCTGAAGGCACCTTGACAAGTGTCCCCCATGTCGTCCTGCCCTGACTCTGCATCTTCAGCTGTCCGTTGAGGGTGCCATGCTAGGCAGTGGGTTACACAGGATTCTGTCGTTGGTGTTTAATACCGTGAATAATGGTTCCTGCAGCTGTTTCCTTGTTAAAAGGATCCTAGATCTAGCCAAGAGGGCCCTCGGAGCCCCAGCCCTATCATTACATATAGGAGGAAGCTGACTGGAGAGGTTCAGTGATACAGAATCACAGGTTTAAAGCTAGAAGGGTCTTTGAGGCCAACTGAGAGGCAGGGAGCAGGACGTGTGCATGGTCACATGAGTCGTTAGCCTCTGAGGTAGCATTTGAACCCAGGTCCTCTTGCCTCCCAAGTGCCAAAGCTTCATCTATCACTTGCATGTACCTTTGAAGTAAAGGATTATTTGAAATATGTGAAATATCTTAGGTGGATTTTTAAAAAGAGATGAATAGGAATGAGGCCGCATGTTATAAGGAAACGAGCCCTGGATCTGAAGGTCTGTCATTTACTCCCCATGTGATCTGGGGCTTCGTTTTCTCACCTGCAAAATGTCAGGGTTCGACAGGTCTGAGTCTACGGCGTGAATGAACAATTTCGTCATCATATTTTAATCATTTTACTTGTCCGGCTTCGGGAGTCAGTTTTCTAAATTGTGAAATTTGCCTTTAGTTAGAAAAGTTAAAGATCGGATGTAACAACTTGACTGTGACCTTGACCCGTCTTTCCAGAGGGTCTCACTTTATTCCGTGTTCCAGACAAACTGGCTTATGCGCTGTCCTCTCAAGACTGCTTGGGTGCCGCCCCCCCCCCCCCCAAAGGCCTTTCCCGATTTCCAGGTGGGGAGGAGGAGAAGGGGTGGCCTTCTTCCTCCCCCTGTTGATTTGGGTATAGACTTTGTATCGACTTAGCCGGTTTGTGGTGTTTCTCCACAATGACGGAAGCTCCTTGAAGACAGGAACTGATTATTGTTTCCGTCTTTGTATTTGTCGAGCTTTTCAGCGTTGAACATTAACAAAGCCCAACCACAATGAAACAGTTTTATTGTTTAGGAAACTCCCTCTGTCTGTGTGGAAGTACTTTAGTTTTAGAAAGCTGTCTAGGGGTGCTGAGAAATGGAATCATTTACCCGTGGTCACATGGCTAGGCTGTCTTGGCAGAGGCCAGTAGGAATCAGAGAGGGTCATCACTTGAACTCAGGTCTTCCTGCCCCTGAAGCAAAAATCCCTATCCACTCTTAAACCATGCAGCCTCTTGGCAGGCGCATTTCTAATCATGGTGTTATAGGAGTCCGGATTTCAAGCTGAAATGGACGTTAGAGGCCATCGAGTCCTACTCACTTGGCAGATGAGGGAACTGAGCATAGACAGGTTAGGGTCTCACAACTCCTATGTGGCTGAGATGAGACTCAAGCCCATGTACTCCTGACTCCAAATCCAGTCTTCTGTCCACCTTACGTTGCATCTCAAAACTTCAAATATTGCCGTAACCATGTGTTAGAGGAACTGGTGAACAGGACCAGTGTGCCAACCTCTAGACTGCAGAATGATCTAATCATTTGCTTAATAAATACTCAGAATCATCTAATCCTTAGCCTAATAAATACTTGCCTAATTGAATTCATTTGAAACAAGTTTGAAACGTTTTTTGGAAGCCCTGCCCTTTAAAGAGATCTTCTGAACTGAGTCAGTAAGCATTTATTAAGCACCTACTGTGTGCCAGGGACTGTAATACTGGAGATATGATGACAAAAATAAGAAATCCCTTGGGGGGAGGACAACATATGCATATGTAATTATAGATAAACTCTTTGGAAAGACAAGGCAAATTGTTTCATCCTTCTGGAGTTGATGGAATCTGGAAACACTTCTTTCCAATAACCCGAGCTGTTCTGGAACCTGGGCATTTGGTACATGGAGATTCCCTAGTGCCTGGAATCAGAAATGTGCAGGTTCTATCCAACGTAGACGTTTTTGAAGCTTCCTCCTGCATTTGTGAACCACCGAGTGGACTCTGCTCCTGTTTTATAGGTGGAGACACGGTGGTAAAAACATCAGAGGGAAGCTTCTCCCAGATTGCTTGTCTCCCTAGCTGGCTTCATCTCTTCAGTCAGAGCTGTGATGCTTGGGTAAGGAGACCATGCGCCTATCTCACTGAGAGAGAATATAATGAAACAAGTAGTGTCACTGAGTAGAAAGAGCCTTGGATCAAAAAAGAAACCTGGGTTCAAATCCTGCCTCTGATTGACTAACTGGCGCCCATTGGAATGTGTTTTCTTTGGAGACAAGAATGGTTTGGGCCTTTCTTTGTATCCTCGGTGCTTTTCATGGTGCTTGGAATATAATAAATGCTTGTTAACAGGCTGGTTGACTTCTCTGGGCCCCAGTTTTCCCATCCATAAAATGGAGGTAATAATGCCCGATAGTTTCTGCTTCTCAGGGTTGTAAGTGAGCATCAAAGCAGAGCATGTGCAGAAATCACTTTGTAAACTTAAAATTTATGTTCGTTTTATTAATCTCATTGTTGTCATCGTGGACTGTTCTTATCTTTGCTGCTGTTTCTCTCCCTTCTCCAGATTTATCTGGTCATGTTTGTAATCTTAGGCGTGATTTTTTCTTTGTTTCTAGTTGAATGTTTCTGCTTCTTTTCTAATCACTAGAACAGGGCATTCTGGGAGTCCTATGAGTGCTTCTGAATCTCCAGGGCCTTGGAGGAGGCAGAGCAGTGTGGTGGGAGTCTGGAGGCCTGGGCTGTCATCAGCTGGCTGTGGGACCTCAGACAAATCATTCTTACTTCCGCAGCCCTTACTTTCCTTATCTGTAAAAATGAGGGAGCCGGACCAGAAGGTTTCCAAGGTCCTTTCTAGAGGCAAGATGCTATCGTTCTGGGACTTGCATACATCCACCCCTGGCACAGGCCCTTCCCACAAAATAGCACCAGCCCCTCAAAATGGCTTTGGACGAGTGGTCCCTCATGGCATCCTTCCTTAGGCATCCATTGAGGCCCCAGTTGGGGGTGTCTGCAGGCGCAAAGGCTCAGTGCTCTGCAAACATCCAGGGTCTCTGAGGGACCTGGGCAAACTGGCATCGTGAGGCAGTGTCTGTAGTGGACAGATTTCCGGACTGATGTCAGGAGACCCGGGTTCTCTTCCTAAGCCTGGGAGTAGAAGGGTTTGGTTGTTTATTTAGTTGTTTTTCAGTCATATCAGGCTCTTTGTGAGCCCATTTGGGGTTTCCCTGGCAGAAGTATTGTAGTGGTTTGCTGTTTCCTTTTCCAGCTCATTTTACAGATGAGGAAACTAAGGCGAACAGGGTTTAGCGACTTGCCCAGGGTCATACAACTGGTAAGTGTCTAAGGCCAGATTTGAACTCAGGTTTTCCTGACTCCAGGCCAGGTATTCTATCCACTTTGACCTCTAGCTGCCCTAGCAGGATTTGGACTAGATGGCTTAGTGTACAGAATGCTAGAGTTGGAATCAAGATGACCTGAGTTCAAATTCTGCCTCAGATATTTATTATCTGGGTGACCCTGGGAAAGACACTGCTTGGTGCCTCAGTTTCCTCATCTATGAAATGGGGATGATAATAGCACCTACTTTATAGGGTTGTTCTGGGAAGCAGATATGATAATATAGGCAAATTCCTTTTTAAAGCTTTAAGTACCACATAAATGTTATTATTAATGTATCTCTAAAGTCCATTCTAACTCTTCTGACACATTAATCCTCTATGACTCCCTAGCCAGATCAGAGCTTTCCAAATATCCGTTAGTGATCAGGAAAAAGCAGATAACACATTTCAATCACCATCATTTAACCAATGATGGGAAGATAAAGGGAAAAGACAAATGCCAGGGTAAGGTGCTGTAGTAGGAAGGCCGAATTTATGATCTCAAAAAGGATCATGTAAATATCTGAATGGTTCGAAATCGATGGGTATACAGAATTCTCCAAGCAGAAGGCATCAAAAAAATTTGTTCAGGGCCCAGAGCAACAAATTAGC
>CM053623.1:15520365-15549264 GCA_028646595.1 Phalanger gymnotis
TGCATGGAGGTGATTAGAGCCCAAAATAGAACTTAGTGTGTCATCCTCTGACTCAGAGTGTGAAGGCATCTTGGAGGTCATCTAGGCCAAGCCCTTCATTTTGAGGGCCAGAGAGGGGAAGGTCAAACAGGTCAGAGGTGGGATTTGAACCCAGGGCCCTTTCCTCCCAATTCTCCCACTCTTCTCCCTATCTTCTCTCTCTCTGCTCACAGGCCCGTGTTCAGATTGGAGTTTGTAGGATCATACATTTAGGGATCTGTTCCAACTCCTCAGTTTTACAGATAAGCAAAGTGTGGGTCTGGAGGGGTGACAATGACTTACCCAAGGTCACACAGGTAGGAAGGGGAAGCCTCAGCTGTAGGAGAGGCAGCAAGTCAAGTTAGGCATTTATTAAGCACCATACTGTGCACCAGGCACTGTGCTGAGCACCAAAGACACAGAGAGAGGCAAAAACAACCCCTGCCCTCAGGAAGCTCACAGTCTGGTGGGAGACACAGCATTCAAACAACTACATACAAACAAGGTGCAGACAAGATAAATTGGAGGTCACCTCAGAGTACCAAGCAGAGTTATAGATTTAAATCTGGAGAGGATTTTGCATGTCGTTTAGTCTAAACCCCAAAGTTCCAGGAATGGACTTCTAGACCACGTGTCAAACACATGGCCACAACACTCCCTAAACCAGATTAAAGTGAAATTAGGAAAAAAAGGAGTAAAAATGCAGTCAAACATAGACAATGTTAATAAGCAGTTTTCTAAGTCGAGGATCCTTAGTTTTGTTGTTGCTATTCAGTTATTTCATTCGTGTGACTCTTCATGACCCCATTTGGGGTGTCCTTGGCAAAGATCCTAGAGTGGTTTGCCTTTTCCTTTTCCAGCTCATTTTACAGATGAGGAAACTGAGGCAAATAGGGTTAAGTGACTTGCCCAGGGTCACACAGCTAGTAAGCGTCTGAGGACAGATTTGAACTCAGGAAGATGAATCTTCCTGACTCCAGGCCCAGCACTCTATCCGTTTAGCCACCTAGCTGCCAAAAAGATAGATATAAATATATATATATATATATATATAGAGAGAGAGAGAGAGAGAGAGAGAAAGTATAAAGTTAATAAACATGAATATATATGCATATATTTGCATATATGCATATATCACACCTTTATGTACATGGAATTAAATACAAGATGGTTTGGGAGGGAGAGCAGTGATAGTCGGGCCATGAGGAAAGGCTTGCTGCAGTAAATGCCTGAGCTGCATCTTCAAGGCAGAGAGAGAATCCTTGAGGCAGAGGTGGGGGGAAGGTGGGGGGGAGATCAGAGGGAGGCAGAGAGGTGGAGCATCCTGACTGAGGCCCAGACAGGCCAGTGTGGCCAGACCGAGCAGCGAGCACAAGAAGAAAGGTGACATCGGCGAGGCTGGACATCCTTCCACAGAAAGGTCGGGTCCAGGCTGGCCAGGCTCTCTAAGCTCAACAGAAGAGGTCCTATCGCCTCTAGAGGCTGCAGGAAGCCGCTGGCATTGGCTGAGCAGAGGACCGTTGGCATGGTCAGATCTGCCTTTCTGGAAAATCCCTCTGGAAGCCGCGTGGAGGATGGACTGCAGCCGGGGAGGCCAATTAGGAGGCTGTTCTAATCATCTAGACCAGAGCTGATGAGGACCTGGAGGGATAGTGTAAGGAATGACAAAGGAGAAGATGAGCTGAGGTTGTGGAAGAAGCTAGGAGGGGTCCATTCATTCATTCACTTATGTATCCATCCATCCATCTATCCATCCATCCATCCATCCATCCATCCATCCATCTACATTTATCTCTACTGGGAGGAAAAAGAAAATATGAAAGAAGGGCTGGGGCCTCGATGTGGGGTGGGTGATGTGCGATGGCCAGTGACAGAGAGAAGGACAAGCTTAACTGGCTTGTGCTTCCTCTGCCAAGGACAGTGACGTTTGTGCTGAAGAGCATAGTGAGGGCCCGTCTCCTGTGGGAGGATTCCGGTGGTTGCTGTATTCTACTTTGCTTTATCCAGAGTGATGTGAGATGTGGTCATCACTTCCAGCCTGGGGAAACAGGTGGTGCTGTTCAGCCACTTTAGGGGTTCAGTGTTTGCACTAATGGGCACCTGGCTGTAACGGGGAATTGATGCCCAAGAGAAGTAAAGAGACTGTGAGAGAACGCCTGAGTCTGTGGATGATTTCAGGTCACCTGGCCCAGGTGAGCCACATGCTCAGGTCTTGAAAGACCTGGCATTTGGGAGTGTAGAATCATTGTCAACCATATTTGAGAGATTATGGGGTTATTAACCCAGAAAAGGGGGAACATGACAGCTGTTAATTGTTATCAAGGGGCTGTCATGTGGGGGTCTGATTCAGTTTGTTCTGCTTGTCTCCAAAGAGCAGAATTAGGAGCAATCAAGTAGAAGCTGCCAAAAAGGTAAACTGAGGCATGAGGTCAGGAAAAACTTCTGAGCCATTAGAGCTATCCACCAGTGGGATGGTCTGCATGGGGGGTGGGGCAAGGGGAGGGGAGGATCTCCTCAAGAAGAGAAGCCCCTTATCAGAGATGTTAATAGCAAGGATTCCTTTGGGGGTAGGGGTTTGATTAATGGCCATTGAGGTCCCATCTCACTCTCAGATTTCTTCATCCCTATCTAGACCAGCGTTCTTGAACTCGTTTTGTGTCATAGACCCTTTCAAAGCCCAGAGAGCCCTAGGGACATTGTCTCAGAATGTTTTTGTATACATAAAATATATAGATTACAAAGGAAACCAATCATGTTAGAATACAGATATCGAGACATTTTTTAAAAGAAAAAAAAGTTCATGAACTCCAGGATAGGAACCCCTGATCCGGAGGTTAAGGACTATACCTGTGGTCACATAGCCAGTAAATGTCAGGGGCAGGATCTGAACTCGAGGCTCCCTGATTTCAGGGTCAGCCATCTTTCTTCTGCACCAGGCTCCCTCTGTTCATGGAGTCCTCTCAAACAAGAACAGGGGCTATCCTTCTTTGATCCTTCTGCTTACATCTTGAGCACCTACTATGTGTCTGGCAGTGTGGGTGACTGGAGGACAAGACCTCCATGCCCTGGTGCTGCCCCTCGAGGAGTTTGTGTCATATTGGGAAGATGCCACGTGTGCCTTCTTGGAGATAATCTGAACGCCATTTCAGGAACCTGTAGCTCCCCAGACCCCGTGGCCTGTATCTCCCACCTTCCTCTTTCTTCTTGGGCTCTTCACTCCCATCCATAACACCCGCAGGAGGTGACAGGGGAGTTGAGCATAGCTCTCCTGTAAGATCCATAATGCCATGCTAGAACAAACCTCCAAACCCACAGGGAGACTTGGTTGGAAGAGGCCAAAGAAAACCCTGTTCTTTGTGTTCCGGGAACCGTAGACTCAGCATAATCAAATCTGGCTTCTTTTTTCAAATCCACAGCAACAGTTATATAAGTCACACGGAGAACAGCAATGCCCCAAAATGGCTGATTTAGAGAAGGTACCCCAGCTGTGCTGGGCTAACTCACCTGCACCTGCCTGGGGGCAGCCCCTTCTTTGGCCTCCCACTGCTCCGAGGGCCTCTGTGGCCCCTTTGTCTCTCCCTGGTGGAATGGTGATGGGAAGCCAAGCACTAATAACAAACACTGACATTAATTACTAGGCTGCAGAAGCAGGTGAAGCTGGTGGTTCCACATGGGAGGGGAGAGAGTGAAGGACGGGCTCCCAGCTCTGTGACTGCATTTTTTGGACAGAATGTTGTCCTTACTGGAAACTAGTGGGGCATGCTGAAAAGAAGTCTGGGCTGGAAGGAAGACCTAGGTTCCAGGCCTTATTCTGACCATTAACTAGCTGTGTGGACTAAACAAATTGTTTAACCCTTCCAGGCCTCTCTTTCCTCCATGGCAAAGTGGGGACCATAATTCCTATTTTGTTGTGAGAGAAGTACTTTGTAAACTAAAGGGTTTGAGACAATTGTGGGCACTTTTTTTTAAGTATCAAAGAAAAGTGTGAGGGAGAGAGAAGGAAACAGCTGAGGATATTGAATTTGGAATCCTCAGTTATTTAGGACAGAAGAGCGTTTTTAGTCCCTTCCAATCTTCCTTGGCCAATATTGTATTTTCTTCTTGCCACAATTAATTGCCAGCTTCTGTCAGAAGTAGCACATTCTCTTCACCAGAAGCTAACCAAGGTTTAAGTGGAAAGATCACTGAACTAGGACTCAAGATCCTAAGTTCTAATCCTGCCTCTGATATCAACTGGTCGTGTCATGGTGGTTGAGCCACTTCCACTGTTCTGGTTCTCAATTAACCCATAAAACAAAAGGGCTTGGCCTGTGGTGACCACATATCAAATATTTATTGAATGAATAAGCACGTACAGTAGGGCTTTCCTTGCATCTTCCAGGTGAGGGGCCAATGGCTTGACTTCTTTGGGCATGCCCCCTCTCTGTGCATCCTGTGGCCCGTGTCCATCCCTGGTTTTTGGTCAAGGAGAAGGGCAGCAACAGCTCCCCCATAGAACAGATCCAAGATCCTGTAGGTCTTTAGGCACCAAGGGCCCCGACTTTGAGCAATGTGGTCAACATGGGAAGCCAACAGCATGGGAGCCAGGCATGGACGCCTGCCTGTTGTTCTTGGCACTGTTGGGTGGGTAGTAGGAAGTCTGCTGGGAAAGATAGTCTCTTTATCAGGAGATTGATGGGGCTCATTTTCTTTTCCTAGGCACATTCTCCAAGTTGGGGAGGGAGAAAAGAAGGACCTTTCCAGGATGTGCTGGCTCGGGGCTTTTAAATAGGGATGGGATTTTCTTTCTAAAATTAAAAGGGGCTGGAAACTTTGCATAAATGTGTCTGGCTTAGAGAGCGGGTAAAAAAGGTGACCAGTGTGTGTCTGGGCACTCCCTGTGAAGTGAAGGAGATGAGAGCAAAGACTCAGTGATGACCACTGACTGCTTGTGTCCTTTGTAACTAAGAAAATGGAATCCTGGGAAAATAAAGTTAAACTGGGGAGTCAGAGCACGTGGGTTCCAGTCCGCCATGTGCTAGTTCATGCTTGGGTGACCTAGGAAACGTGGCTTCCCTTGTCTGAGACTCGGTTTCCTGTATGAGGGGTCAGCCTAGATGGGCTCCAAGGTCCCATTCAGCTCTAGAATTGATTATGTCTGGGTCTCAGTTTTCCCATCTGTAAATACTTGTGCTTGATGCTCTCTAACAGCCCTTATGGATCTAAACAATGATATATATGATCATTGTTATCTAATAGCATTTGTATAGCACTTCGAGATTTGCAAATATCCTCGTTTGGTCCTCACAACAACCCTAGGTAAGTGCTATTGTTATCCCATTTTACAGATGAATAAACAGATTTAGAGAGGTGAAGTCATTCGGGAAGGGTAACATCACTAGTAAGTGACTGGGGCTGGGTGTGAACTCAGGTCTTCCTGACTCCAGGCCTGGTGCTCTAGCTACTGCACCACCCAGCTGCCGTCATAGCTGGAAGAGATGAGGAAACATGTACACCGTGTCCCACCTCCAACAAGCCTTCCTTTCTGTAGTTAGGATGCTTTGGAGACGGTACTGTGTGGCATGACCCGTTCTGGGTCATAATGAAGCCCACTGGAATGAAGGCCTACTGGCTTCCATCACAACTGGAGGAGGCTGAAGGGAATGGAGGAGAGAAGGTGGCACGGTGAAGTGGACACAGGGCTAGGGTTTGGAGTTGGGAGACCTGAGTCTGCTACTTATCACCTGTGTGACTTTGGCCAAGTCCCTTAACCTCTGGGCCCCATTGTCCTCATCTGTGCAATGGGCGGGTTGAGCTCTACAGTCTCCAAGGCCGCTTCCTGCTCTAAATGGACAATCCTTTGAAAATGCTGCTTACTCCCTTTGGCTTCTTCTTTGCCTGTTCCTCTCTACCTTTTTTCCTCTTTCTTTCCCATTCTAGGCTTAGTAAAGGAGGAAACAGGACTGGGGAAGGAGAAGGAGCTGAGTGTTAGCTGGCGTAGGCTGCCCTGAATGAGAAAGAGACAGTGATTAATGAAGAATAGGAAACAGGCAGGAGGGCCTGGGGTCCTGCTTGTCTTTCCATTTCCTTATCCTGTCTTTCTGGGGACTGCCCTTTATTTCTCCCCTTTATCTGCCTTCTCAGGTAATGGGCTGGAGCCTCCCTGAATGATAATGAGATGATGAGTGATGACCACCATTTGCATTGCTGAATCCCTCAGTATCTCTGATGAGGAGGAGATAGGGAGAGCCAAGCTGAATTTTCATTTTCAAATCTCCTTAAGCCATTTGAATAGAAAGTCTAATGATGATGTCAGTCTGGGTGGACTGAGTGAGGAGACCACAAGCTTCTTGAGGGGAGAGACCCGACCTGCTGTTTCCTTTGCATCTCTCCATGACACAGGCTACCATACAGCGATCTCTTGATGACTCTCCGATAGCTCTCATGGCATTAGCTGCACTGCCAAAGCCTGAGCCTGGTGTTATCGCTCACAGCTGAGAAGCTTGATTGGCCGATAGGTTTATGTCATTCTTTAGTTGACCAAAAAATATACTTTTTGTGACAGTTGATATTTAATGTTGCTGAAATTTCCTCGACTAGTATTTTTTTCCTCAGACTGGATTCTGTGGCTCTCGACAGACCAGCGTGTTGGACCAAGGGTAATGCTCTGATTGATAGAGATAAATGTAGGCTATTAAACTTTAAAAAAATCGAATCCATAAGTACAAAATGGGGGAAGGCTGGCTACACAGCAGTTTGTCTGAAAAGGATCTGGAGTTTTAATGGATTGTAAACTCAGTTTGAGTCAGCGGGATGATAGGGGAGCCAAGAAAGTGGGTGCAGTCTTAGGATGCATTTGCAGAGGCAAAGTGCCCAAGATGAGGGAGGTAGTGATCCCACTCATTACTCTTTTCAAATCAGACCAAGGCTGGCTGGGCATCACATTTAAAGATGGGCATTGAAGTACCCGGAGGTGCCAGGACTTGTGAGTATAGGAGTAGGACTCAGGACCACAAGAAAGTTGGGTTTGAGCTTTTGGAGAAATAGAAGCTCGAGGTGTCCAGTTTAGCCCCAAAGGGCAGCATGCAGAGCTGCTGGAATGTGGAAGTAATGGAGGCAAATGTCTATCTGATGGAAGGTGGCAGAGTGGATAGAAGGCTGTGCTTGGAGTCTGGAAGCACTGAATTCGAATGTGACCTCAGGCAGGTAAGTCACTTAACCCATGTCTGCCTTGGATTACTCATATTTAAAATGAGGGTGACAGTAGCAGATGGAACAAAATCAGGGTATCCAAGCCCCCTGGAAGAGCACTCTTAGCTTATCAGTACTTAGCAACAGCAGAATAGGACACTCTCAATGTGAGGGAGAGGTTTGGGGTCCTTTTGCTGTGCCAGTGTATTCCTGAAGTGACCCATCACCATTCAGAAAAACCCAGAGAGATCACTGGGAGGCCTGATGAGTGTCATTCCAGCACCAGATTACCATATGGCAGAATCTTTGTTCGCCATCAGTAACCTGGTAGCATGAATTTTGTCCCTCTAGCGCTGTCGAAGGACTCATAATTCATAGAGAGGTGGGCTTCCCAGGGTCAGGGAAACATCAGGGATGCTGGGCCAGTCTCTGGGATTTTTCCCACCATCTCCAGCATGTAGTGGTCTTGGTTTGGTATGGAAGACTTGTCAGTCTGTGAAAGGCAATCTGAAAAAGTGAGTGTACCCTGAGGGCTTTGTCAGGGTCCTCTCGGTTCTGTGTTTGTTGTTGTAAAAGGAAGAAAGTTTCTTGGAAAGAAGCTTAGTGGAATTAGGCCCTACTCCCTCTCGGAAGAGTTCATTTGCATGGGGGCTGGTGCCCTGGGAAAGTCTCAAGCGCTGTCACTCACATAGGATCTTTGGACATTGTGAGGGTTTTGGTGAGTGTTGGTTATATGAAGGTGATGAAGACTTACCAGGTCCCTGAGACACCTTAAAATAGACCCGTGTTCAAAGGATATTTCATGTTTGTTCCCTGACTTCGTCCATTTCGAAAACTTATGTTCTCTCTTTTCTGATTTTCCTCCCTCCCCGCTGCCCAGCAGTGAGCATCCCCCGTCTAGCCTTCTTCCCTGAAAAATAGGCCCGTCTTGGCCGCACATTCCCGAGGTCTGTAACGAAGAGAGGTGTGGCTGGGCCTGTCACTCAGCCTTCAAAAGAACCATTCTCAACAGTATTGAATGTGTTTCTTTTCTTACTGCTGTGAGGTGGGAGGCAATGTGGGCACAATAAGAGATGGGCGTCCAGTACTGGGCCCGCGCTGGGTGAGTACTTTCTATTCTGCTCCTGTTGCCGGGGACTTGGCAGGAAAGCAGGCGCTGTCACTTAGGGAAGGTCTTTATGGCATGCCGTGGGGTACTTGGATTGTAGAGTGGGCAGAGGAGGGAGTGCCGGGCCACAGAATCCTCCATTCTGAGCCTGGGAGGGGGTTAGAGGCTGTCTGGCCTGACCCTCTCATTTTACAGAGAAGGAAACTGAGACCCAGAGAGGTTACATAGACTTGTCTGAGAAGGGGAATGTGTGTGTGTGTGTGTGTGTGTGTGTGTGTGTGTGCGCGCGTGTGCGCATGCGCACACAGATGCGTCAGAGCACGTGTGCTACCTATAATATGCATTTGGTGAAGAGGATTATGAATCTGTGTCTCCTTACAGGTCAGAACCTTCAGGCCCTGGGCTTTCGAAAGCTCTTTAAATCACAGAGATAGTAATTCTGACCCGATTATTTATGCAGAGATTTTCGGGGCACTCTGAGTTTCTCTTCCCATCACTCCTCCCAGGTGCAGCCCCTCTCACCTGGACCATGGGCGTGGCCTCCTTGCCTCTCCTGTCTCTCCTTCTGAGAGGTTTCCCACGCTCAGCCCTGATCACAGCAGTGACTTCCCATCGCTGCTGACCCCAGACCGGAACTCCTCAGCCTGCCCTTCACCGTCTCCAGGCAGCCTGACCTTGTGCCAGAAGGGCTCAACTTGGAGCCAGGAGGATCTGAATTCAGGCTCCGTCTCACTGTGGGGTCTTCATAAGCTCAGGGGATTTTATTTTTAAAAACAAAACCAGGAGGCAGCCCACCATCTTCTTGTCCTCACCACCCGAAGAGAGCCTTCAGCCAGAAACCCAGTCAGCAGCAAACTTCCCACAAGTTTCACGGAGTCCAATAATGACACAAAAGAGGTGAAGAGTCCCCATACTCAGCGCAAGAGTGATGGTGTTCCCTGTGGTGTACCTGAGAATGGCCGGGGTGGAAGCTGGAGTCCTGCGGGGTGTTTTCACAGTGTTGACTCCAGTTAAATCATTACTGAAGAAAATATGTGAAACATTTAAAAGGAGTCTTGTTTTCTCAGCTGCTGTTCAACTCTGACATATTTTAAGCAGTAAGAATGTTGTGGACCTCTCTGGGGCCGGCTGGAGAGCCTCTTGCCCTTTGAAGGGATGCTTGGCGGCGTCTCTGTGGCTTGAAGGTTCTGAAGGTCAGGCCATGGTTAGACAGCTGAGGCTGTGGGCTCCAAGGGCCTAAATCAGGGAGAGGGAAATGTTAACCTGGCCTGGCAGCATTTCTGGCCTGACCAAGCGAGGCATTAAAAGTTCACTTGCCGTGTTTAGTCTTCCTTGCTTGGAGCTGGCCTTTTGGAAATATTGGCACCGGGAGTGTTCAGCAGGAGGCCAGGGGAGCGAGGCAGCATGTTGGGATGGTAATAGGGCCAGGGCAAGGGGCTGGACTTGGGATGTCATTGGCACGAGAAAGTCCCAGAATAGGAAAGTCCCTCTGCTCAGGCAGACTTTATAGTGTTAGTTGCTAAGGGATCTTGGTGGGTGACTTTCCCAAGGTCACTCAGCCTGTCTGTGTCAGAGGTAAGACAACCCCAAGCTGATGCAATAATTTTGTGTGTGTGTGTGTGTGTGTGTATGTGGTTTGCTTTTCATACAATCTGTCTCTGATTACTCCAGGGACTAGAGCAGCCCTTTTCTAACCCTACTATCACACACAGCTGAAGGATTGCCCTAAATCCTGGGGCTCAGGGTTGAGGGGAGCATTAGACACAAATTTAGGGCTACACTTTTTTTCTTGGAGGCTAAGACATTGTCTTGCTGTGAAGCCGGTCTTACTGTAGTGAGTTCCTCTTCCTTCTTGGCCAATGTTCTGTTTCATCAAACCAGGAGAACAAAGCCCACTTGGCCAAGATAAAAAAGGCTACATGGGTTGGGGTGACTGTAGTCAGCCGTGCTCAGGGCAGCACGTGGCAGAGCCTCTCCCGCCTAAGGAGATCAGCCTGCCTGGGGCAGCTTCTCTCTGAGCCTTCTCCAGGACAAGGCTGCTCAGATGTGGGAGAACTCTCCCTTTCGCCTGTGCTCTCTCCTGCCCCACCCCCAATGCCTTTTAGCATTCAATTATTTAACTCCAACCCCAAAAAAGACTTGGGGGAAGCTTGCTGCTAACTGGGTTTCTGGCTGAAGGCTTTTTTTGGGTGGTGAGGAGAGGAAGATAATGGGCTGCCTCCTTGTTTTGGTTTTTAAAAATAAAATCCCCTGAGCTTATGAGGACCCCACAGTGAGAGGGAGGAGGCCAAAACCTTAATGCTTGTCCCCCTGTGGTCTCTTCCCTTGTGCTTTGAGAGCAGAAGCTTCTGGCTTCTGGCGTGTTCTAGGTAATTAAACTTGAGATGGGAGTTAATAATTATTTAAGTGAGCTCAGTGGGCTCGTGCAATTAGTCTAGTGAATTTTTCCTTCTTTCTTGGTCAACTTCTTTAAGAGAAAGGGGCTAATCATGGCCCTGGGGCTTTAATGGGGGCGGCAGATTCTTTCTCTGGCTTCTTACCCGGGTACCCCAGAAGCCAGGTCTCTAGAGGGCTGTTTTCTTTGACAGTGATGCTGGAGGACAGCAGGCTAGTCAGTGTAATGACAAGGCAGGCTTCTGTGTGGCTTTTGTCTGGTTCCTATTTAAAAGTGGAGGAGAAGGTTGGCATTGAGAAGGAAATCCCTCAAAGAGGGAAGGAGCAAGGGCCCTTGTGTAAAGTGAAAGGAATGGGAACTCTGGGGCCTGCTGGTGAAGGGAAAGGGAGGAATAACGTACAGTGAGTCTGTGAAGTTTTTAATCCTTGGGTGGAACATTTGAAAGTCAGAGTTAAGAACAAGTTGCTACAAGTTCAAGGTCATTTGTCAGGGGTTAGTTACACAGTGGTGAAGGTTGACCAGAAGGCCCAGCAGATCTTAAAGGGAGAGGAGAGGAAAGAGTGATAGGTTTGGCATCCAGGGGACCTACATCTAAGCCAGCTCCTGATATTTACCACCTCCATCACCTTGGGCCAATCACTTCATCTTTTGTGAGTCAGTAAGGTAACAACCATATACCTAGGTGAAAAGAAAATCTGCTGTCTTTGGCTCCAGCGGGGTACATGGCGAGAATGCGCTTCCAAATTCTGATGGGCTGAGAAAATCCATGCTGATCGAGCCCCCACTTGTACCAGGATTGTGATAAGACTGTAATGTATATAAGCTCTTTGCAAACCTGAAAGCATTATAAGGCGTGCAGAACACTTTACATTCTTTATCTCATTTGTGCACACCACCACCCAATGAGGCAGGTCCTAAAGGTATTGTATTGTTATTTGGCAGATGAGGAAACTGGGTGTCTGTATATATATATATAGACAACCAGTTACATATGATTTGGCTGACCAGTTGCCATACAACTAGTAATTGTCCAAGGTAGGATTGGAACCCACATCTCACTAGCTCCAAGGCAAGCACCATCTCCACCAGGCAGCACTGTATCTCACTTCACTGTTTTATCGGAGTTGTGAGATCCGCTCCTGGTGTCCAAGTTTTTCTTTCTATAGGTGGGCTTCTGCAGGGTCATTCTAGAGCAAGGTGCATCTTAGAAGTATAAGGGCACCTATTTGGACATGCATGTGTTCATATATGTGTGTTTATATGATGGATGGGTGGATGGGTAGACATCACAGTTCAGTCGTCTCTTGTTTCCAGAAGTGAGAAACCATTTTAATTCAACAGGTTTTTACCATGACTGTTCCATGCCAGGCACTAGGGATACAGAGATGGGGAAAAGTGAGAATGGTCCTACCTTCAGGGAGCTTTTGTTCCCCTTGGGGGAGGGGGAAAGATATATAATTTACCCAGGTAAGTGTATACATGATAATTTGAATATGGAGTGAGCCCTAATAGAGAGATTAAGAAAGGCTTCCCATAGGAGGCATCCCTTGAATGAATCCAGTTTGGAAACATGGAGAGGATGTATTCCAGGCATGGAAGACTGTGCAGTTACAGAGGTGGCAGATAGCGCTACCTTCTGAAACTCCTTGAGGCATTGTATGTCTTTAAAGTCTTACATTCGTCATTCTCACCTAGCTCCTGATCACCAAAGGTAACCAATTATACAGGAAAGGCCCCCAGCCCCTCGGCATTCAACGCCTGGTGGCTCGTCCTGCATTTCCTCGGCAGAACGGCTTGGGGCCAAGGTTCCCCGGTGGGCAGACCCAGGCTCCCCCGAGATAAGCCTAGTGATAAGATGATAGCGTTGGGAGAGCCAGGAAACTTTATATGCGTCAGGTACAGCCCAGCCCTTGCCTTCTGTACTTTGGCGCATGGCGTGTAAGAGGAGATGGGGAAAAGCAGCCCAGCGTCAGGGCATCAGCCTTCAGGGCCGCCCCCACCCTCGGCTCGCTGCTGCCTCTCCTCCCGATCTGATGAGCAGCCTCGGACTGATCGATGAACTCAGTTTCTCAGCTATCACTTACTAAGCTCCTACTATGCGTTAGGTGTTGGGGATACAAAGACAAAAATGAAAAAATGTCCTGCTCTCAAGGAGCTTATCTTTTGTTAAGTGATTGCAAAGTATTATGAGAGCCCATCCTCAGACAGTGGTGTTCAGCACGGTCCTTGGCACACAGTAGGTACTTAATAAAAGCTCGTCGGCTTTGCCTTAAAGTGCTTTATACACATTATCTCATTTGAAGCTCATAATGACTTGTGAGGCGGGTGTTATTATCATCTTTATTTCACTGATGAGGAAACCAAGACTTGGGGTGAATTGGTTTATGAGGCCAAAGATGTCGAGCGAGAGGAGCCTCAGAGGCCCTTTAATCCAGCCCCCTCGTTTTCAGATGAGACTACGCTAAAGAGACTTGCCCACGATTACAAAGTTAACCCGGGTCTTCTGACTCTGCACACCTTGGTCGAGTCATTAACTTCTTGGAGCTGCTTTCCTCATCTGTAAAACCAGGAGGTGGAAGTAGGCTTCAGCTTTGGGTCTTGGGTCCTGTGAGCGACCTTGCACACGACGCTCCCCCTCTGCGGGCCTCAGTTTCCTCATCTGTAAAACCAGGAGGTGGAAGTAGGCTTCAGCTTTGGGTCTCGGGTCCTGTGAGCGACCTTGCACACGACGCTCCCCCTCTGCGGGCCTCAGTTTCCTCATCTGTAAAACCAGGTTTGAGTTCTGAGGTCTCTTGGTCTAGGGTTCTAGTGTCCCATGAGACTTCCTAGCCTTTGGTGCCCCAAGGCACAGCCTGGCCTCTTCTGTGCCTCCGTCTTGTTTCCCCTTCTCTCTTTAATGATTTGATTGAGGGGATCAGAACTTCCAAGAAGGAGAAGAGAAGGCCGGAGAAGGTTTGACCACTGACCGATTATTGTGCCAGGCACTCCTCCTCCCTAGGACCCAACACAATCGCTTCTCAGGACTGCGCTGCTATAATGGTAACCATAGAAGCATCTAGGCCTAGAAAGGATATCTGTGGTGGTACCAAGGTCGAGGTTAAGGAGGCTGAGGGTCCTACAGAACCGACAGGAGAAGCCGTAGCTTTGCCCTAACCATTCATCATGACTGGGAAACCAAAGCTGAGGGTTCTCCCCCTTCCTCTGTGGCTTCTTCCCACTCCTGACTCCAGTGAAAGGTAAGCTCCTTGAGGGCAGAAACTGGATTGTTAACTTCAGATCTCCAGTGCCTAACACAGAGCAGGACCTTGAGGTTTTGTGGAATGGTAACCAGGCCAGTAGCAGGTTAACTTTTAACCTGGCACATAGTAGGGATGCTAGAAATACGAATTTGATTTTTGCTTCAGCCCATCAGAATTTGGAAGTGCATTCCTGTCATGTACCTAATTGGTCCCAAAGACAGCACATTTTCTTTTGGCCTAGGCATGGGGTTATTATAACCTTGGTGATTCATATTTATAAAATTCCCCATTCAGGAGTATTGTACAAGGTGTCCTGGGCCTATGGATGGAGCACCCAGCACTACACCCTGCCTGGTCATGCCCCCTGGTGGTGGTAGTTTTAATTAAAACAAAACCAAAACCGGACACAACTGTGCTGAGAATGGGGTTTGTCTCCTCGGGAGGCCCCTGATGGATTTCTGAATCTGGGAGTATTTCTTCAGCTGTTTTTCTTGATGTCCAAATAATGCCACTCTAAAGATCTCAAATGAATTTCAGAGCCATGAATTAATGGACAACCCTAGGCTTGAGAGCAGAGAGGGACCTCACGTTCCAAGCCCTTCCTTTTACAAGTAAAGAAGCAGAGGCCCAGATAATGGCAGGCATGTTGACAGCTGGAAAGTTTCTATCTAAGTACTCGAACCCAGGCTGCCTGACTCCTCGTCCAGTTCTCTGTCATCTTGCATCGATGAGAAGAATAGGGAACCTCAGTAATTGGTGATTTCCTTTGTGCTATCCAGAAATCGGAGGGTCTGCCTTCATAGGGGGTGGGTTTTGTCCCCTCGATGGTCTCAAAGCCATTACAAATGTCCTTCATTGAGATTCAAAAACAGCCTAGGTTTGCCTTGGAAAGTTTTCTCAGCAAAATCCCATCAGCTTCTGGTCTGCTACATGCCTGCCATGGTGGGGGGGGGGGGTGGTAAGGAAGAGCGATGCTCCCCAGAGCTTGGTGAGCCCTATTAAGGCAGCATCGCCATTCCTGTCACTGTGGCTGCCCATAGCAGGCAGCTAGGCTGGAGGTATGAGTGGGGTGTGAGTGCAGCACAAAAACAATATGGTGGACAAAGTGGTGCCAAGGTTATGTTTGTTTTGGTGGTGGGATTGTTTGTTCCTTGTAGCCAGTAGCGGAATTTGGATTTGAATCTAGGGAGTCCAGACCTAGTGTCCTTCCCCATGGACCACACTGCATCCCATGATTCATCTTGAGGACTCAGAGATTCAGAGAGCAAGAGGCAGACTGGCAGGTCTAAGGTGAACAGAGAGCAAAGGTCCTTCCTCACTCATAAAGAATTAGGGGAGTCATGAGTCCCACGTTCCTACAGAAGTAGATCTCAAGCACATCCCAAAAGTTCGAGCTCTACTTTCCACCTCTTCCCTAAGGCACGGGCAAACACTTCCTTTGCCCTCAGTGGGTTTGGGCTCTCTCTGCCTGGGACAGAAACACTCCCAATTGGTTGAGAGTCTGTGATGTCTGAGAGCTCCCAACTGCTCAGGGGCCACAAGCATTTATTAAACGCTTACTATGTGCCAGGCACTGTCCCAAGCATAGGAGATATAAATGAGAGAGACAGAGACAGAGAGGAAGAGAGAGAGAGAGAGAGAGGGAGGGAGAAAGAAGAAGGGAGAGAAGGAGGGGAGGAAGACAGAGAAAGGGGTGGGGGAAGAGAGAGGAGAGTGGTGTGGGTGGACAACAGCCACAAGACTCATTTAGCAAGATCCGAGAATGCACCAAAGGGAGTTATGTGTAACAGGGCTGGAAAGGTCATTTGGAGCCAGATTCTGCAGGCCTTTAAATGCCAAGCGGCATCTGTTTTGATCCATATTGATCCGAGGGTCAGTAGGGAGCCACAGCGGTCTGCTGAGGACCTGGCATGCACAGAAGCCCGTCAGAGGGGAATTGATCTCGCTCGTGGTTTTGTCCACACTCTTCCCATTTGTTTTCTGGTTCTTGCTGATCCTGCTCAGGCCTCGATGGCCACAGTGAGTCTTACCTGGTGTCTCTGCTTGAGAGCATTCATGAGAGGCTGGAGGAGGAGTGATGACTATTCTTTTCTTTTTTTTGGTTTGTTTTGGCAGGGCAGTTGGGGTTAAGTGACTTGCCCAAGGTCACACAGGCCGGATTTGAACTCAGGTCCTCCTGATTCCAGGGCCGGTGCTCTATTCACTTTGCCACCTAGCTGCCCTGAGTGATGACTATTTTTAACCACAGGTTCACCCATAACTGTGAAAACCCCCAAGGACCTCGACAGCAATAAGCAAATATTTACCCTGGGCCTATCCATGCAAGGCACCTCCTTGGGTAAGGAGGCACGGATTTCTGCCCTCAGATAAGACATAGGTACACGAAAACAATGGAACCCAGCTATACAAGGTAGTCTCTGCTTCTGGCCAAGCGCATGGTGCAGTGTGGTCGGGAAGCTGTGTGTTCGAATCCCACCTCCGATACTTGTCAGCTGTGTGACTCTCTGGGCAAGTCACTTAACCACTCGTCGCTATGGGGAATCTCTAAATTGCAGAGCAGGTTTTATCTGTATTGGTAGAGGAGTTCCTTCGACATATAAACTACTGGCTAAAACCAATGAAAGAGGCAGAAAACTCGTCATGAGCAGAGAGCTAAGAAGCAAAGTTTCTTTCTCCTGCTCTCAATTATTCTTCCAACAGGGAACTGGTTCCATTTCAGCAAGCTTGGTTCCCCTTCCCGTTCATGTCCACAGAGACATTGTTAATGGTCATTAAAGACAATGAAGGCAGTGATTTGTCTGGATTTGGGGGCAGCTGTGACGTTACATCTCCATCCTCACCAGTCAGGCTTGCAGTTAAATACAATGGCCTTTATGGGGGATGGTCTGGGCTGTTCCGTCTCCTCCCTGGGCAGCCAGCCCCATTGGTTTGCAAATACAGGAGGTGCATCTTTGGGGGCTGGAAGTGCTTTGTAAGAATCAGGTGTGTGTGACTACTTGGCTCTCTCTCTCTCGAAGGGCACCAGGTTCCTGGAGCTTATGCCTCCTCACCCCGCTTTCCGGCTTATGACCTGTCATCATTTTCAAGTCCAGAGGACTTCTGGCCAGAAGAGCCTCCTGGCCAGGCCCCTGCCTCCTTTATAGCGGAGGAAAGGAAGCTCAGAAAGTGGAAGGTGATTCACATAGAGTTAATAAGTGACAGAGACAGGGCTCGGCCTAAAGCCCACGACTCGAAGCCTTGCCAGGGTGCCACCTTCTCTCCCTCACTAGATGATTTGTCTTGGGTCTGAGCAAGGTCCAAAGGGGAATTTGCTAGATTCTGATTGTAATCATATAGAGAGCATTTCTTAGGAGGTCATTCTGTCAATCAGTAAACATTTGTGAAGTACCTACTGTGTGCTAGGCAATGTGTTAGTGCCAGTGCTATAAAGACAAGAAAAAAAATAAAGAAACCGACCTACAGACCTTTCACTTGCGGAAGGCAGAAATAATGGGAGAGAGGGGTGATGCTGAGGAAGGACTGGCCAAGGGTCTGTGGCTCTGCTATTAAGTTTGATTTTTAAAACTCCTTAAGACAGTAATGGCACTAAAAAGAAAAAGACCCTCGTTTACTTAACCTCAGACCAAAGCCTGCCCCGATCAGAGTCGGGGAGCAAAGGACAGGAGATACACGGGACTCCTCTGTGGCTGGCTTAAAAACCTCTTGGGAGGCAGGACTTTGATACCCTCAAGCGGCACACCCTGAGGAGCCAACGCCCATCACACCTGGGACCTCATCTGATCCCCACAGCTGTCCAGTGACCAGGGAAGCATGAAGTACAGGCATTGCTTCCTTCTCATCTCTAAGGAAGCTGAGGTCCAGAGTCCAGGTTTCAGAGGCAGGGACTCCAATCCCAATCTGCTGAGTCTAAATTTAGGCACAATTCCATGGCAAAAATCAGATAGAATGAAGATTACCCTGTCTGGCATCCCTAGCACCTAGCTTAATGCCTGGCACATAGTAGGCACTTAATATATGCTTGTTAGATTGGATTCTGTTACCTAGACTTCCCAGTTTATAACATAGTGCCTGGCTCATAGTAGTAGATGTTTCATCAGTGCTTACCAAATGATATTCTATTACCTAGGATCCTGAGCAACTTGCACAGTGTCTGGCATACAGTAGGCACTTGATATATGCTTGTTAGATTGGATTCTATTACCTAGAATTTCTAGCACCTGGCACATGGTAGGTACTCAATAAATGTTTGTTGGTTGGTTCATTACTTTTACCACTGCAAGGGGATAGGGGAAAGACAAGAAATCATTTGCCCTGGTCTTTCTTCCAAAAAGAAAATAATTCTACAAAAGCCCTATGTAATCGCCTTCAAAGTAGGTTCATAGGATTGGAGCTGGAATGTAGTTCATAGGCCATCTTGTCCAACTCTTTTATTTAACAGATGAGGAAGCTGAGTCCCACACAGGTTAAATGACTTACCTAAGGTGACGTACATAGGAAGTGTCAGAGGAGGGATCTGAACCTGGGTCCTTTTGATAACAAACCCAGCCCTCTTTCCTTGTACCGTCCCCCACATATCTGCATCTTTTCCAGATTGCATAACCCGGTCAGGCTGCTTTTACATACCATTAGCACCAGCTTAACAGCAGGCAGTCCCTCAGCTGGCAGATACATAAATAAAAGATACATTTTAGATGCTGGTGATGCCAGAAAAGCAGTTTGCCACCTGCGGGATGGAGCCTGATGGCAAGGCACGTGAGGAGCTGGAGTTTGAGACCCTCAGTTTGGGGCCATCAGAGGGCTCTGAACAGAGCTCCCTGCTGAGTCCCAACAGGGAATACTGATAACTGACTACCACATATGGGCAAAGTTATTCCAAGTAATTTTGAGATTGAGGGAAAGTCACCAAGCAGGAGGGGCTGGACAGGTCTCGAGCTGTGCTTTAAAGGAAGCTGAGAATTCTTTTGAGGGAAGGAAGGGAATGCATTCCAGACCCAAGGACCCCTGTGCGAAGCCAGGAATTCTCAGTTTTGTTTAATAATTTTTAAATTCATTGATTCTCAGTTTTAATTGTATATTTGAAATTTCCAAAATAAACCATCAGGAATTCAGGTCTCAAAATGCCAAAAAGCGTCTACAGTATTGAAAAAAAATCTGGGCATTCTGTTGAGCCTGATGGAGACGGCAAGGACTTCTCCAGAAAATGCCAGTTGTGTTATCCTTCCCTCCTCACCCAACAGGAACTCTCCATGTTCCCTCTAAACGGCAACAACCACCACCAAAGCTTCTGGCTGATTGTTGGCTCCACCAGTTCCTTCTTGTGAATGAGTCTTGAAATGTGAAGAACCCAGACAGTAAATGTCTGACCAAAGTTTAGAGTGGGCAGGGGTCAGCTGAGGTCATGGATGACGGCACCGGAAGAGGGCCAGAATTGGAGCATGTTGTTGTCGTTCATTCGTGTCTAACTCTCAGTGCCCCCATTTGGGGTGTTCTTGGCAGAGGTGCTGGAGTGGTTTGCCATTTCCTTCTCCAGCTCATTTTACAGATGAGGAAACTGAGGCAAACAGGGTTAAGTGACTTGCCCAGGGTCACACAGCTAGCAAGTGTCTGAGGCTAGATTTGAACTCTGGAAGAGGAGTCTTCTGACTCTAGTCCGAGGTGCTTTTTGAGCTTTGGGCCCCCTAGAGGTCCTGGAACCCAAGGACAAGGGTTCAAATCCTGCCTCTGCCACGCTTAGCTGTGTGATTTTAAGTCATTTCTCCAGTGTTCGTCTTAGTTTACGGAAAAATAAAGGTCTTGTTGCTCTGTAATGCCCTTTCTAGCTATGATTACATCAGGGGGCATCACAATATGGTGGAAGGGGCACTGGATTTGGAATCAGACGACCTGAGTTCAAATCCTAGCTTTAAATGGCCTTGTGGACATCACTGAGCTTCACCGTGGGTCTCAGCTCCCTCATCTGTAAAATGGAGGTGTTGGCCTCAGTGACCCTTCCAGCTTTACATGATGCCCTGATGATAACACGGGCCTGGAAGACCAGTCCCCAGCGATCGGCTGGCACTTCAGAGCCCACAGTCCCGGTGCTTGGGCTGTTTGAAGAACCCAGCCTCCTTGACTCCCGCTCTTCCCTCTTCCCCTCCCCCCCAAAACAAGAAAGGTTTTAGTTCAACAGCGCACCCCACAAGGCGCTCAGCCAGCCGGTCTGTCAAACACCTGCTGCCCGTCCCGGCCCCCAGCACATCTCTGTGCCTTTCTAACACTTATCAGTGTCAGGGCACTGGCTGAGAGCGGGCATCCACAGTCCAGAGATGTTGACACAAAGGCTGCATTTAGTTCCCACTTTCTATTTTTATTTCTTTTTGGCCCTCTCTGAGATTTCAGGCCCAGTGCCCACGGCCCTGTGCTCATACGCACATGCTCTGCTCTTTGGCACCATCTAAAAGGCCCAGGAGACCCAGCTCTGAACTGCAGCAGGCACAGGCTATTCCATTATGGAACCTAGCGGAGTGATGGTGGGGCCCAATCACAGTACCAACAGAAAGAACAGCTGTTGTCTCCAGAGACATTTTTCTCTATGTGCATTTTTCACAGAGTTAATGTAAATACGGAAAGAAGGAAAAAATGGTGCTGAGTTCTCCTTGGGCCATAGAATCAGGTTGGAGGGAGCATGCAGTGACAGAGGAAGTCAGGAAGACCTGAGTTCAAATCTGGCCTCAGACATTTACTACCCGTGTGACCCTGGGAAAGTCACCTCACCTCTGCTTGCCTCAGTTTCCTCATCTATAAAATGAGCTGGAGAAGGAAATAGCAAACCACTAGGTATATAAATAATATACCTAAAGTGCATTACAAACCTCAATCTGTTTTTTATTTAAAGGTCAGTTGTAATTATTAGAGTTCTCCCTTGATTATGGTCTCTAAGTTAGAAGAGCTCTCAGAGATGATCTGGCCTGAGCCCAGTCTGTAACATGAATTCCACCCACAGCATTTACTTTAAGTAGCACTTTAGGATGGATGGGTGAGAGGGCAAGAGACAGTAACAGAGATGGAGGGGGAGAGAAGAGAGACAGGGTAGGGAAAGAGAGAGGGAGAGACAGAGGAGAGGGAAACAGAAAGGAGAGAAAGAGGGAAGAAAGTGGAGAGAGAGAAGGTGGAGGAGGGAGAGAGACAGAAAAAGAGAGAAGAGAGACAGGAGAAAAAGAGACAGGGAGGGAAGGAGAGGGGGAGAGAGAAACAGTGGGGACAGAGAGAAAGAGTCAGAAGAGAGGGAAACAGGAGAGAGAGACAGAGAGGGAAGAAAGGGGAGAGAGAGAAGAAGGGAGGGAGGGAGACAGAGATAGGGAGAGAGAAGAAAGAGAAGAGAGATAGAGGAGAAAAAGAGACAAGGAAGGAGGAGAGAAAGAGTGGGGAGACAGAGACAGAGGGAAGAAGGGGAGAGAGACAGAGACAGGGAGGGAAGGTGAGACAGAGAGAGAATGTTTATTCAGCATTCACCATGTGCCAGGCACTAGAATACAAATATAAAGACAGTCCCTGCCCCAAGAGCTTACATTCTAGTAGGGAAAGACAAAAGATATCCACCTAGCATGGCGTGGACACATCTGAAAAGTATGAACGTAGTGTGGAGCCTGGCTGTGGCAAGATAAGGCTTGGCCTCACCTATCAGAGCCTGTAGTGTCAAGGTCAGAATCCAAGGTTCTGGAGGAGAGGAGACGGGGACGATGCCAGAAATCAGGCAGTGTGGCTTGGAGATGGCCAGGAAATGTGAGAAAGGACATTTCCCTTGGAGTGAAGCTGATAGAGGATTGGAGAGCGTGCCGGGCTCAAGGCCTGGATTCAGATCCCACTTCTAGCATTGGATGGGGGGATTCTAGCCAAGGGTCTCCGAGTTTTGATGTCCTCTTTTAGAGAATGGGGACAAAAATATCTGTGGATCCTCCTTCATATGTCCTTGTGAGGCTTGAAGGAGACCAAGTCTATGAGTCTTTGCAAACAGTATCTGAATGTGAGCTGTGTTTGCTGGCTTGAGACAGTGTCTGACTGAGACTTGAGGCTTGTTTCTGCAGAGTGTGAAGACCTGAGGGTTCATCTGTTAACAGGAGATCGGCCCAGAGAAGAAAGCTTCCCCACTTCTAGGGAATCCGCGGACACCAGAAGGATTCCACCCTTTAGGGAGTCCCGGGATTTTATTTGTCAGGCCTTGGACTTGCGTTTTCTTCTTCCCAAGAGGATCTCCTCTGGAAGTCGTCCAGTCATAAGAAACTGCTGGCTTCTCCAAGAAAAAGCTCCCTTTATTTTTATTTTTTTAAAGCTGGCAAGGGCAGAGATGGGACCTGTTGGGGAAGGCCCCACAGAGAACTGCAAAAATTCTGGTCAAGCTCATCCACAGCTGAGAATCCTCTAAGCAGATGAGCATGCTGGGAGAGCCCCAGTTTCAAATCCTGCTGCTACTGTCTTAAGCAAATGCTTTTGCTTTTCTGAACCTGCTTCCTCCCTTCTTTTTAAAAAATGGCTCACTTCGGGGCAGCTAGGTGGCACAGTGAGTAGCGCACTGGCCCCAGAGTCAGGAGGACCTGAGTTCAAATGTGACCTCATACACTTGACACACTTACTAGCTGTGTGGCCTTGGGCAAGTCACTTAACGCCAATTGCTTTGCCTTCCCCCTCCAAAAAAAAAAAATAGGAAAAATGGCTCACCTCCCTGCCTCTCTGGGTTCTTTGTAAAGGCCTTAAAATATCCTAGAAATACAAGTTCTTGCCGTCCTTCTCATTAGAAGAATTTGGCCTTTATGAAATCTCGTTGGTTTTTGAAATGACCCTCACCAGGCTAATCCTAGAACAGTAACAGGAGCTGAGAGTATTTGGAAGGCCTGTTTTGGGGTAGTCTGGACAGAGAGGCAGACTGTCACAACCTAGACTTCTTAAGCCGGTAGAGAATTTTAAGAAACCAAATTGTGGTAGAATTATTATTTGTAAACGTTGTGAGGATCTTGGAAAGCACAGTCATGGTCTAACACAACCCGTAGTGTGTGAATGAAGCTGTCCTTGGATGACCTTTTTCACCATAACTAAGCTTTATACAAATTAGAGATGTGGCCGTGTCTATCGTGAGGCTGTTACCAGGTTTTTACTTCACAAGAGGAATATGAGATACTGTATTTAATATCGTGTTAGGGAGCCCTCTGGTGGGAAAATTATGAGGCCAACGTGCCTGGCTTGTCCGGAAAACATGAGGCTAAATAGGGGAAGCCGAGGCAAGATGGGAAAAGGCTCCTGAAATCTAGGCTTAACAGGCTGTATTACCTCAAGCAAACATGTGTCTTAACATGTACTGTTTCGGTGGCCTGGGTGGGGTGGACCATACTAACAGATCTCAGTGGCTTGGGAGGGCTATATCAATTGAAACGAAACATAGGTATTGAGGGCCTATTGTGTACAAGGCTCTATGATCGGTGTTGACAGCATCGGATACCGCCATCTTGGAGAAAAGCTTAATTAATAAAGCCAGAGAGGTACTTTGGTAAGAAGTGGCAAATAGATCTAAAATATAAGTTAAGGGATAGAGGAAACACCCTAAATGAGCCCAATGATAGTTAATAATTACAAATAAAGGGTTCCAGGTCACACGGCCAACAAGATAGGATATTAGACACTTTCTCTGATCTTTGTGTTTCTCAGACTTCTCCAAAACAGAAATTACGCACCAAAGACAAAGCAGCTTCCGCTGTTTCTGTGATCTAGGACACCCAGAGTACAGAAGAAGTGTTTTAGAAAAACCCTAAACCCATTAAATGACGCTCACTGACCTGGAGCTCGGTCAGCACCTCTCACGCTGCCGTCATCAAGGCTGCAGCAGCGAACCCAAGGACCCAGCCCGGTCCTTCCAAGAGGGAATGTTTCCCAGGTGGGGTCCCACGGCTCGTGACGTGGGTCCCCGTTCAGTGATGCAGAGTATTCTCATGGCTCGTGCCTCACCAGACCTTTTCAAAACTAATGCGCAGGAAGAGTAAGAAATCCCTTTGTGGGGGATGAGCGAACAGCAGCAGCGGACTCTGGGCTGGAGAGCTGCGCCCTGCCCCTCGCCTGCCCCCACCAAGGGAGAATCAAAGTTAAACAAGCGGCCCAGAGTATGAGGAAGGATTTAAACTCAGGCCTTCCTGACTCCAGGTTTAGCGGTCTGCATCACTTATCTTCCTTCCTCGGAGTCACGAAGATTTGAACCTTCCACTAAAATGTACTAGCAGCGAGACCACGGGCAAGTCCCTTTTAACCAACCTGGGCCTTGGTTTCCTCGTCTGTAGAATGGCACTCCTCTTCTTCCTCGGGCTGTCACGAGGAATAAATGATTTAAGGTGTATCCTGCTCTCTGCAGCCCCTCACATGCTACGTGAATATCTGTGGTTCTCACCCATCTCTGTAGGAGCCGCGCTAGTTGTGACAAGCTCGTTTCCAAGGGGGTGGGGCATTTCACAAACCCTAGCTGCGTTCCTCGTCCTCGGGGGTGGGGGGTGCCTTGAGCTTTTCCCTGGCTACCCGCTTTGCCCAGTCCCCCCCGCCCCCCGACCTTGCTTCCATTTCAGCCTGGCTGCTAAGACACTCGCCTTCAACGACCGGGAGGCTTTCTAATTGGAAGAGACGTTTCCTTGCGGTCAGCAGCCAGTGGTTGAAATGGCTCCCCCTCCTTCTCTTACGCAGGCAAACGCAGAGGCCCCCAGACTGAAGAAGGACGCGCCCCAAGGTCGGAGTGCGCTGTTGGCAGATATTCAACAAGGGACGCGCTTAAGGAAAGTCACTCAGATCAATGACCGGAGCGCCCCTCAGATCGAAAGTAAGTGTGCTCCGGGATGAGCCGTTCTCTCTAAGAGGAGGCCGTCATCGGTCACCTGGAACATATGCCAGACCCCTCGGGCCAAGGGGCCCAAGCTCATAAGCTCAGAGAATGTCAGAGCTGACAGGGACCTTGGCGATCAACTGACTGGCAGAGGAGGCGGCGCTCTGGCTTATTTTTAATTTTAATGCGAGCCTCTGTTTGCACATCTTCACTTTGGAATATATCCCTCTCCTTTACTCAATTAGCCTTCCTTTGTGATAAATAATAAGTCACCAAGCATTATTAAGCACCTAGTATGGGCCAGGCACTGTGCTTAGCTCTGAAGGTCCAAGAAAAGGCAGAGAACCATCCCTGCCCTCAGGGAGCTCATGATCTAATGGGAGAGATGATGTGCAAACAGCTAAGGGCAAGCAAGGTAGAGACAGGGTGAATAGAGGGTGGGCAGCAGCAGAGAGGTGGTGAGATTAAGGAAGTCTAGGAAAGACTTCTTGCATGTCAGACTTTAACTGAGATTTTAAAGGAAGTCAGGAGGCTGAGACGAGGAGGGAGAGCATTCCTGATCTGGGAGGCAGCGGGGGAAGTGTCGTGGGTGGGTAACAGCAAAGAGGCCAGTGTCCCTGAATCTGACAGCGCATGCTGTGTTCCACACCTGTCGTCCCCCACCTCTGCAAAGAGCAACCCTTTCCTTTTCCCAAGAGGGAGGCCCAAGCACAGAGATTTGTCCAGTCAGGTGCAGAGCTGGGGGTTAGGAGCCCTGGCCTCAAGTCTTAGCCCGGAGATTGTTCCTGAGCAATACACTGCTGCTGGTACGGAGCCAATGAGTTTGACCACCTGGCTTCGGGTCATCTCATGATAAAGCTGTTGTTTCTTTTAAAAGTCAGAGGTGACTTATAAAACTTAAAACTTAAAAAAAAATTTGTACTGAGTTTAATACTATTTGTGGCATTTACTGAACTCTACATCTATAAGGCAATAATATATCTTAGTCATTTGATATAAGAAATTTATGCTCATATTGCAAAAAATGGGTTTTGTCAATTAACATGTCCTTACTCATTCTCCAACAGCAAAAACAAACAGGCAAAAATAAAAAACTACACGGAGATTACTTTTAAACGTCCCGTTTCACTGTAGAACTCTGACAACTGGATTGATGTGGAATCCCGGAGCATACCTTGGTTTGGATAACCATTTGCTGCCTGTGTGACCTTGGACAAGTCACTGAGTCTTGGTTTTTCTCATCTGTGAAAAGGAAGGGGTTGGGCTAGCTTTCCGTGAAGGTTCCTTCCAGTTCCAGCTTCCATGTTCCTAGACCATAATTGGATTTAATTAAACCTTGATTGACTATTGATTGGTTGGTTTTTTCCCTCTGTACTCCACTTTTAGGAGAAGTGTGTCCTAAGGCAACAAGCCAACCGCAAGATTTTGTTCCCCTCAAAAAGAGCCTCCATTGTTTCTTGGGCTCAGTGCATAGCCAGCCTAGTCATCTCTACCCTATAGATATAATATTGTGGAAAGATGGCAGTTGTTCTGTAGTGCCTAGACATGGAGCTGGAAAAGATTTTGGAGGCCATCTTGTCCAACCCCATCATTTCACAGATGAAGAAAGTGAGGCTCAGAGAGGTTTGCCTTGCCTAAAGTCACACAGGGAGTAAATGGGCAGAATCAGGATTTGAACCCACATCCTCAGGACTCTTTTCAAGAGTCCTGCATGAATGATTCATGAGTGATGCGATGTTCCCACTGAGATACTCACTGCAAGATCATCAGAGCGATCTCATCCTGTTCATTGACTTATTCTTAATTATGTGGAGAAAGAGACAAATACTTTTAGAAATTTCAACAAGGATGGATGGAGGAAGGAAGGAAGAGAGGATGTTTTGCCTTTACTACTGGGTTAACTAGGATATCCAGTTAACCAGAATTCCCCCAGCCTCTTAAATTGGAGTTTAAATAAATAAATACTTCTCTGAAAACTTAGCTGTATGCATCCACCAGTGGGCACTATGTCCTAATTTCTCAGGGAATATGAGCTAAGAGATGACTTTAATTTCTTGCCAGGGGTTCTCATTCATGCTGCAACCAAGTGGTTTTTTCATCTTCTGTAGTTTCTAAGCACAGGTACCTCTCTGACTTAGAAACTTCAAGCCAGCTGTGGGCAAGGGCTGATTCTCCTTCCCTTCCTTGAGGCCAGTTCATTCCTCCTGAGGAGGTTATGGGGGAGGGGACAGGGAGCTGGAGGCCAGTCTGGTGGGAATATGACTTCTAGCTTGACCCACCTTCACAGACTGTCGGGTACTGGAATTTAGAGGCTCTTTCTCACAGCACTAAGTACTGAGAACACCGTAAAGCTAAAATGGGCCTCGGCCTCCAGGAGCTCACATCCAGATGTTTTTTGCAGGCAAGGGTGGGACAATGGGTAGTGAGCCAGCTCCATTTGAATGGCCCTCACTGAGAATGAGCCACAGGTGCATTAGCTATGGGATGCTCACACTTAGGGCCATCTCCCACCTTTTTCCCCCTCAGCTTCAAAAGGAGCCAACAAAGAAAGTGGAGGAGCTCCTGGGAATTCCCGAGGGGGTACCCCACAGGCCCTGGGAGGCCTGTTTGCAGGAGGCTTTCCTGTGCTGAGACCAGCTGGCCAGAGGGACGGCTCAGGTAAGGAGGCCTGAGGGTGGAGGAAAACTGGAACAGGTTCTTGGCAGAGCAGCGCATTGGGGCTCTGACATCATACCAGTCACAGGGTCCTAGAGTTGGAAGGGACCTCAGAGGCCACATAGTCCAACTCCCTTGTTTTTACAGATGAGCACATGAAGACCAAGGGAAGTTAAGTGACTGACTTGAGTCAGGTGGGATTTGAACTCGGGTTCTCTGACTTCAGATCCTGCTCTCTTGAGGGAGAGGGAAGAGGCAAGAGAAAGGGCAGGAGAGAGAAGGGAAGGGAGGGAAGGAAAGAAAGAACAGGATGGGAGAAGAGAGAAGGGAGGGGAGGGGAACAGAGGAAAGCGTTTCACAAATTTTGTGAAGGATGGTTGTTGTTTTAAGTACATTTTGTGACACTTTTATCCACTGCTTTTGACAAAGTCGGAGAAATCCACCAGCCAGCTAAGTTCTAAGCTGCTGTTAGTGTGTTCCCTGGCCAATCATCACCCAGGGCTTTGGGGCTGCCTTAGTCCTTTTGAAAGTCCAAATCAGAACATTACAACTCATTGGAACAGAAAGAACAAAGCTTAATGCTGTGGCAAGTCTTGAATTGAGAAACAGCAGAGGAAAATGGGGTTTTTATCAAAATCATAAACTGTGCTTGTCCCATGGTAATTGTCATTACAAAAGTTCACTTTTTATAACCCTTGAAAGGTCACAAAGGGTTTTATTCACAATTATACAGTGAGGCATAGCCAGGTTAAATGTTATTGTGGCGTTATTACAGATGAGGTGTTAAGTGACTTAATCATAATGTCACTACAGATTGAACCAAGATCTTCTGACACCTGAGCCAATGCTCAGAATTAATCAGGGTGGTTCTGGGAAGTAGAAGAAACTGACCTTGCTGAGTTCTTAGATTATTTAATTAATTCTATTTTTTGTAGTGCCCGTAGATGGAGGGATGGAGGACAAAGGGGTAGAGAAGAAATTGTGACAAAGCCAACCCTCATTTTTTCCCTCTTAGTGGAACTTTAAGATGTCTAGGCCGTTTATTCCCCCTAACCGTGTGGGAGGTGAAGGTGGAAGGCCCCCAGGGATGCCTGCCCCCCACTGGGCTTTTCTGGGCCTTGCGGTCACGTCACTGACCACTGCTTTGGTCTGCAGGTGGTGGCTCCCGAGCTCCGTCCCCTCGGCTTCCCACGAAGACCATCAGCAGTCCGCTGAACCCCCCTGCTTCTCCAAGACTCGGAAATGCATCAGAAGCCTCGGCCCTTGGCAGATCTGTCCCTCCCCGCCCCAACGTGCCCGCCCCTCCTCCTCCCACCACCCCTCCCCCGCCTCCGCCCCCCCTCCCTCCATCCGTGTCTCTCTCTGCCATCGTCAGGCCCCCTCTCGTCTCCCCCCAGGCTCTGATGACCAAAACGAGCGCCCAGATAGTTGCCCCCCCGCCCCCCACCGTGGCCCCCCCACCTCCTCCCCCAACGCCCCCTCCGCC
>CM053623.1:15549764-15579390 GCA_028646595.1 Phalanger gymnotis
ATTCCTCTCCTTCCCCCAGGTCAGCCCTGTCCCCGACACCTCTGCCAGGCTCCAATAACAGCGGCGATGCCGCCCCTCCGCCTCCACTCAAGTCCCCCAAGGCCAGCCTACAGTCCGTGCCCCTTCCACCCACCCCCCCAGCCTCGCAGTCCACCATACTGGTGCAGAAGAAAAGACCTGGCCGAGGGGCAGGTAAGTGAACCTCCGCCAGGGCCGCTCCAGAGCCCATTCCTACAGGCTCATGAGAGCGAGTTGTTAGCGTTCACACCGCAAAAATCAGCGGGCACTAAAATCAGGGCTTCAGTTATTGTTTTATTGACTGCCCAGAGCATGATGGGGAAAGTGTTAATAATGCAGATTAAACCTAAAAACTGTTGGGGGTAGGTTAATTCAGTATTTTTAATGGAGAGCTGGTTGTTAAACATTCACCAGCACACCCAGAATCCATGGCAGATCTTTTTCATTGTTATGAAAGATCATGGAATTCCCCAGGGTGGTCTAGTCCAACGTCCTCATTTACCAGATGAGAAAATAGACCCAGGAGGCATCTCCCCAGGGTCACACAGGTAATAGAGCCAGGGGCAGGATCTGAGCCCCTTCCAAGCCTCCATTTGTATCCTGCCTGTGACAGCAGCTGTGTGACCCTGGCTAAGTCACTTACTGTCTTAGGCCTTGGCTTCCTTATCTTCAAATTAGATACCGATATTGTTGTGAGGATTAGAAGAGAAGACATTTTTGTATCACTTTACAAACCATTCAAACCATTCATAAATACTGGATAAAAGAGTAGACATGGTACCAAAGGGAACAAGTTTGGGAAAACAGTTTACCCAGAGAAGACCCATGTTGGAGGAGACTCAGAAATAAGCATGTTCAGATACCTTTCCAGGTCTGTGAATAGGAGGATATAGTGAAGGCCTGGGGAAAAAAAGTCTAACCTTATTACCCAAAGGAAGGCCAATAGCATATCAGAACTACCTGACTAGAGGCCTTCTCTCCCATCTGTTTAAAATTTCATGATAGTAAAAGAATTTCTATTTTTAAATATTTTATAATGTTAATTATTAATGAATAAATTACTGTTAAATTAATGAACAATTGAATATAGTTAAACTACATTATTCATAATTAATAAAATATTGTTAATAATGTTAGTATTAACAAGTTGCCATTAAATAAACCAATAAACAACTGAATGTTGCTGTAAAAGAAGTTACTAATAATCGATAAGCCATTATTAATAATGTTAATTATTATTAATACATGTTAGATTGCTGACTATCTTGCCTCAGACAGCTCCCTGAGACTTTACATTTCAAAGCAAGGCATTTCCTCACTGGGGGTCTCCTAAACCAATTAAATCACAAGTCTGATCCAAAAAACCAGTAGTAAACGTCCACGTCTGCTTCAGTTGTTGCTCTTACTGCCTTTTTACTCTTTGGGATGAGGAGGTTTGGCCTTAGAGCCCACTTCAGCCCCACCTGCTGCAGCAGGGGCCCAACCTCTAGGATGCGGTGGTCGGAACAGATGGAAAAGTCCAGCCTCCCCTTGCAGGAAAGCTTTCCAAGGAAGCTCATCAGTCTTGTGTTCTCTAGGCTCCATCATCCCAGTTCCTCTGGTCTTTTCTCACAGGGCCCATTTCAATCCTAGACCATCGTTACCTTCTTCTGAACCCTCTCTAAGCCATTCAGAGGTATGTACAGCCAACTGGATGCTGGTAGCCTTGCATTCTTCCTGGTTCCATGAGGGAGAGGTTTGTCTCATTTGAAGATTCTTGGACCAGTCCCTGTTGCTCAGTTTCCCAGCCAATAAGCCCAAGGCAGTAATTGGAGGGTAACAGATGCCACTGTTGAGCTATCTCTCTGCACTTGCCTACATCTAATCAAATATTTCAGGTGTCTTTGGCTAACTGGAAAAGCTGAGGAAGAAGCTAGGGAACTTTTAAGGGAACCAGACCACATCTCTACAATGCTAGTCCTGTGGGGTACAGGCAGAACTATGTGTTCATGGGCAGCGTGGGTTGCAAAGAAATCAATTTTCCACTTTTTCTTGGGGAGAGAACTCTGAAAGGATAGCTTCTGAGATCTGCCTCAGTTTCCTGGTCAGGAATTCCATGACCTCACATTTTCCCAGGGCCTTCCAGCAGACAGTTAGTTTCTTTCTGGTGTCTTTGATGAATCTTCTTCTCTATCTCCATGTTTTTCACTTTAATGTGCCTTTTCTGGAACATCTTGCCAAGTTGGGCTGACATGGCAGCCTGAAGGAAAAGTTTTGTCAACAGATTTTCCCACTTCTCTTTCTCCTTAATCATTTTCAATGACCTTTTTACTGACAATGTTAGAGCGTCTGCCAACTCCATACAGTTTTCCAGTAATGCCAACCAGCTTTCAGCCAGACTCAGAGAAACATACTCCAACTCACTGGCTTCTCTTACCTTAGTACTCTGTGGTCTCTGGGCTGCTGCCCATGAACTCCTAAAAGCCACTTTCCTTGTAGGTTTCTTGACCAATTCCCTCATGTTTTGAGCCAGGTTCTTACTTCTCCTAACCAATGCTATCTTAATTTGACTTGGGTCCGGCAGTTCACCCCCCTTTTGAAAGATAAGGAAACAGAGAGAAATGACTTAGTAACAGTAAATGTTAAGAATCTGCTGGTTCTGAGACTAGAGTCCTTTGCACCACATCTCCAAGGTCTCTCCAATATGGCTCAGGGCTTGCCCTATATTTAATACAGTGGGACAATCTCCAGACTATGGGGTGCCTGAGTGGCGTATTCCTACTGGTCCCTTACTACACTGTGCTGATTTTTCAATTTCCTTATATTTCCTGTTTTTCCAGCTACCTTACTGGGCCCTGTCCTGTAGACAGGTACTATGAAAGACCCAGAAAGAGACCCAGAGAGACCCATGCTCTCATGGATTTTATAGTCTAGTGGGAGAGAAAAAGAAAAATTCAGTACAGGTTCAATTCAATAAATATTTATTGAGCATCGATGGGCAAGGCAGTGTGTTGAATTTAAAACAACATTTTAGTAGCATTCATTAGAAAATATGAACCTCTTAGCTTGGCCATTTCAGGTTCTCCACAGTCCAGTCCCATTAATGCTTTCCAATCATTTCTCACATTAATGAGAGTGTGGGGCTCTAGACCTAAGATTCTATGACCCTAAACCCCTTCACATACCCTGGATTCCAGCCAAACTAGACCTTTAGCTCATCCCAAACTCACCTCCATCATCCCCAGCCACCTTCCTCAAGGCCTCTCCTCCTCCTCTCTGAGTTTCTTTCAGGGCTCAGTGGCACTATCCACTTCTCCTTGAAGCTCTCTTGAGGCAGTGGATAGAGGGGCAGACTTGGAATCAGGCAGTCCTGAGTTCTAATGCTGTCTCAGACACTTACTAGCTGTGTAACCCTGGATAAGTCATTTAAACTTTGTTAGGCTCCTCCTTTGATATCACACTTGGGTATATTAAGTGTCCATCTGCTTCTTCCACAGGTACTGGTGGTGGGAAGCTGAATCCACCTCCAGTCCCCCCAGCAAGGTCCCCCACGACAGAGCTGTCCAGCAAAAGTCAGCAGGCCCTGGCCTGGGTGGGCACACCACAGCCTGGAGCCCCCTTAAAGAATGGAAACTTCCATATCACAGGTGACCTGCCAGCTCCTAGAGAGGCAACCCACCTATCTCTCCTAGCACCCTCGGCTGGGGTTAGGCTTTCTGTTTTCTGATGGGTTTGGGAAGCTAAGTCATGCTACATGGGTGCCGAGGGTTACTAAGTAGACATTTTTTGGAAGCAAGTCTATTCCCACTGCCCTGGGCAATTATAAAAGTGAAAATGTGCATGCCTGCTCGGCCATGCCTGTAGCAAACCATCTCCCAGAGGCATCTGTACCAAGCAGAAGGATCATCTGGGACACACCAACCATGAAAAGCTGGCATTGTGCAAAGAGGAAGGCCACCCTTTAAAATGTGCATGAGAAGTTTGGGGAGGCAACGACTGTGGGATAATAGGAGCCCATTAGGCCTGCAGTCGTGCCCACTGTAAGGAGTTATCAGGGCAGTTCAGAGGTGCCAGACGCCACTCAGTTATTCCTGTCTAGGAAATGTTTGTTGTTGGAAGCAGTTAAACTTTAAATGTTATCACTTTAAAGTTATATTTAAAGTCACACACACAGCTACACATTTGAGGGGAGGGGTCATATGTGGATGCTGCCTCCCCATCCCTTCCTTTGTCTTTCTTATGCCCCAAATGAGTGTTCACTCTCAATAGAATCCTGGGATTAGGCAAAAGGAAGCAGAGAAGAGTTCACAGCCTCAGCTTCATTCCCTGGGGAGTTTATTCCCTGGAGTAAAAACAGACTCGATGTCCATGACTGTATTAACTGGCACGTCTCTCATTGTTTCTTCTTCTCGGTCCAGATGACTTTGAGTCCAAATTTACTTTTCATTCAGTAGAAGACTTCCCTCCTCCCGATGAATACAAGCCATGCCAGAAGACCTATCCCAGCAAAGTCCCCAAAAGTGAGTATAGCTCATCTCTCGTTGACCAGACAAAGGATGCCTTTCCGTTCTCAGATTTTCTGAAGTTAGTGAAAGAATGGGGAGAAGCAGCAGGCTAGGCTCAGCATCAGAGTTCAAATCCTAGATGAGACCACCTAGAGTGTGACTCTGGGTGAGTCATTTAAGCTCTGGGGGCCTCAAGCCAACTGACAACTTCCTCTTACTTAACTATGAAATCACAGGCAAGTTAGGAAGGGAGTTCCCACACCAGAAGTTCCCTGGCTGATGAGAGCATAGATCTCTCGCCTATTTGTGTATTTGCCTATAAATATTGTGTAACATCATAATGAGTATATAATTCAGCCTCTCGTAGCGCTGCGGTCGCAGATCTGGAGCTGGAAGGAGCCTTGGTCTTCTTTAGGGGTCCATCTGGTCCGTTTTACAAATGCAGAAACTAAGGCCCACAGAGGTCAAGTGACACACCCAAGGTCACATAGTTAACAGGGGACGGAGCTGGGGGTTCAAATTCAGAGGCTCTGATACCAAGGTTTTTCCTTGCGCTACCCTACAGAATAAAACTGTAATAAATTCTTATTGAAAAATGCTGACCCACATTTATATAACTGCTTTGAAGTCTGTCTGCAACACTGTTCCTGCAACAGCTCTGTGAGGTAGACCTACAAGTTTTATTATCTCCTTTTTACAAATGAAGACTGAGGTCTAATGATTTGTCTTGGGTCATGAGCTGGCATGGGTCAGAGCCAAGATTTGAACCCTCTTCTGACCCCAAATTCATTGTTTTTTTCCTTTAATTCCAGGTTTCTTTTTTAATTATAAACTTAATAGACATCACCAACAAACATGAACATTTTAGTACACAAAGAACAGAAAAAGAGGGTTGCATATGAAACTAAACTTGAATTATGTGGTTTTTAAGTGGGTATTGTATTTAACACAGTAGTAATAAAACCACCCTACTTCCATTGCTGTATCCACTACACCAGGCTGCATCTCAATGAATATAAGATTTAACTTATAAAGAATTTTAATTAGTCATTGACCTTCCAAGGAGAAACTGTTTCCTTCCGTTTCATGGACCTGGCAAAGTCGGTTTTCTCTTGCATCCAAGCAGGGAGAGGGGGAAGAGAGAGTAAGATACACGCATATATACATACACACATATATACACCCATGCGCATATATATGTATATGCATATGTATATTTTTATGTACTTACATATACACAGATACATGTATGTCAGTACTGATGTATTCAATGAAAAGGTTGGTATAGGGGAAGGTGGCAAAAATAAATCGGAAGGGGCAGCTAGGTAGCACAGTGGATAGAAACTGGCCCTGGAATCAGCTCAAATGTGGCCTCAGACATTTGATATTAGCTGTGTAACCCTGGGCAAATCACTTAACCCTGACTGCTTTGCAAAAAAATAAATAAATTGGAAAATGTGTTGCAGGAGTAAGAGACGAGAGAAGCCAAGAATTTGTAGACAATAGAAAATCTCCATGACTCTAAATCTGATCATCTGTCTTAAGAAGAGAGTTGGAAATGGGGAGCAGTAAATAGCATCATAACGATGGAAGTTGATTCTATTGGAAGGCGGGAAAGGCTCGTTACTGATCAGTCATTTCCTAATTAAGGTCTACACGGTAAACTCTTGACTTGTGAGACCACAGATCAAAGTCAATAGCAAATTAAAATAAAGACTGAAAAGGAGAAGATAGGATCCACAACTGAGACAGTTCCATCATTCTTCTCCATAATTCTGATAAGGTTTCCAAAGGCTGCTGGGGGCAACACAGAACACAGAGCTCTTTGTTTGGAATTAGGAAAACTTATCTTCATGAGTTCAAATCTGGCCTCAGATATTTACCGTGCAACTCTGCCTCACTTAAATCCAGTTTATGTACAAATCCAAAGATGTCACCCATAAATAAAAGCTCTGTGACCCTGGGCAAGTCACTTAACCCTGTTTACCTCACTTTCCTCATCTATAAAATGAGCTGGGGAAGGAAATGGCAAACCACTCTACTACCTTTGTTAAGAAAACCCAAAATGGGGTCATGAAGAGTTGGACACAACTGACCAACCACCACAACAAAAGCAACAAAGGTTTCCAAAGCAGTTTGCATATATTAAGTATTTAAACCAGTTGTAGACACTGTAGATTTTAATATAGACTGTCACCACATCCTAGAGAGGTTCAACTGATAAAATTCAGTCACCATACCAAAGAGTGCAGAAGAACCCAGGAACTACCTCTATCAGCAAACATTTTGTCTCCTTGCCAAGTCAGAAGAAATAGAACCAAGGATAACACTGGTTTAGTCAGTAAGCATTTATTAAGCACCTCTTTTGTGCCAGGCACTGTATGAAGTACACTGGTTTGCAAATAAAATTGATTAAATAAAATTAAAGTGGTTTGTAATAGCTTACTGAAGAAGACAATGGAAATACTACATGGGAAAACAGTGAGAAGCAATGGAGAGTAAAACAAATGTAGAGAAATCCAACTACACCAAATTAACCCAAGGGCATTTAAGGATGAACCTGGAAAGGAGACAAACAGATGAAAAATACAAAAGGCCATTACTGTTAAGTATTTAATAAACCAAAATGACACCTAAAGGAACTTCACCATCAAAGTGTCTCCTGAGTATACCTCAAAATCCAAGATTCCTTTACGTATATAATAATAGAATAATTTTGACCACACAGAGTCCAGATGGAAGAGGAACTCCTTCTAAAGAAAAAGGTCCTCCAGTTCTTCTTCTAAATGATACAGTATTGACTGCATCAAAACCTATGACACTGAACAACCTCCTAAATAAAATTCATAATCTCTCAGAAGAATTTACCTTAACTATCCACACAAGAAAAACCAAATGGATGGAGAATGCTTGTTATCCAGAATGTAGTGTGCAGTTGGATGGGGAAACCATAGAGTTGAGTCAGTCGAGACATGAATCTTGGACAGGCACTATACATGGACATTGAGCTCACTTAGCATTGGCCAGGAGGAAGAGAGCAGGCTGGACTGCCTTTGGGAAATGGCAGTTTCATTTTGCCCTGCTAGGGGTAGGTCCCCAGCATGTTGAGTGGACTCCTTGTGGAGGATTTATGGGAGGGCACGGATAAGAGTCACGAAAGAAGAGAAGCCAGTGGCTCAGTGGATAGAATGCCAGACTTGGAGTCAGGAAGACCTCAGTTCAAATCCTGCCTCAGATACTTACTAGCTGTATGACTCCCCTGACTTCTCTAAGCCTCAGTCTTCTGATCGGTAAAATGAGGACAGTCACAGCACGTCTCTCCCAGGGTTGTGAGGATCAATAAGATAACATAGGTAAAGTACTTTGCAAACTTAGCTGTGATTGTCACTGTTCTTCGGAGAAGGATTACCTTAGAAGAAGGTCATTACCCGCATGGATCAGGTCACAGATCCATCAAAGTAACTGCAGAGCCACCGGCTAAGACAGGTGGAGAGGCTGTCGCTTATATCTGAGAAGGACCACAGATCATTTAGAGAGTCCGAGTCATAGAGCCGATAATGATCATATTAGAACTCTGAGAAAGATAGGATGGAATGCTTTTTTTATCATACTACTAAGATGTTACTTCATGGGTTGCTAGTGTGGTGGAGAGTCATCGAACACTCCAAAGACTTAAAGTCTTCAAAGAATTAAAAAAGTTTTACCCAGCTGGCAATGGAAGGTTCTTGGTGGGTGTGAAAAGGCAGCAACACATTACAAACAAAGAATGTGCCAGGAGTTAAAGATGTCACCAAGGGAAAAACAATGAGCTTATTTTGTGGGAAAGAAGGAAGGATCAATGGCCCATGAGCTCCACTGGAACTTTTGTTATGTCATGAGAAAGTGAGGAGGACCCCGCCCCCCGCTATACTGAGTGGAACTCCTGTGATGATCTCCTGGGCCGAGGTCACACAAGATGGGCCAGGAGGTTCAGTTGGGGGCCACGTGGGATTACTTGAGGGATGTGTCATTGGAGAAGAAAGCCATGTCAATGAGATCACCCATCTATTTAGAGTATTGGAGTCCCAAACTGAAAAACAAGCCTTTTTACTCTGACTTTTTAAATTTAATTTAGTTTGTTGTAGTTGTCTTATCTCATTGGTTCTTCTGACTGCTGTATCTTTGAGAAATTACACACAGATGAGAGCAGGACAGGGCAATGAGTCATTTTGTTTATCCTTCTCAGTGACATAGACCCCTTGGGCAATCTAGTAAAGCCCCTGGACCTCTATGTAGAAGGGGTTTCAGAACAGAATCATGTTTTTAAATAATTGAAGAAAATTCTAAATTTCAGTTAGAGGTTAGTAAAAATAAAGATGTCATATTTTTGCCATCCAAGTTTCCCAACCCCTTGACATTTATCCACAGAATCTAAGTTAAGAACCCCTGTCCTAAAGCCATTCTGGGAAAGGGGATTCTTAATCTTCAGATATCCTGTAATCTCTTTGAATGTCTTAGGGAGTTTAGAGGCAGGAAATTTTTCCTTGTGCAGAGCCCTCCTGTTATAACTGGGCCCACGGTTTGGAGTTTACTTCTTTGTGGAAATGGAGGCTGGCTTCCCCAACCCCGAACCCTGCACCCCGCACCCCGCACCCTGCACCCTGCACTCCTACCCTGAAGGGCTATGGTTAACAGACTCTGTTGTGTTATTCCTGTCCTCAGCAGGAAAGAAGGAGTAAAATCAACTATGAACTGATACTCGTGGTCTTAAGAAATGAGCTCACCCTCTCAATTCAGGATGGGGGTGGGGGGAGCTGGGAAAGAGATACATGAACAGCCCCTGGCAAGACTCAGTGAGCATGTGAGTGCCTGTCCTTGGGAATCCCAGTGCTAGACACTATTAGATTAATACAAGGCCAGTCTTTGATTATTCCAGTCTGCTAACACTTCCGTGTCTCTTCCTGCCCCCGGCTCACTACTGACCTGGTTCCTTTGTGATTTGGACTCTTCACGGTCGAGAAAGCAATGTCATCTTACCTCTGAGGAATTCATTGTCCTGTTTCAATACTAGTGTGGGTTGTGTCCTTTGTTACAGACACACACACACACACACACACACACACACACAGATGTACATTATGTGCTCATATCCTGTGCTTGTATTTACCAGGAGGTATGTTGTTGTCTCGTCTCTGTGGCTTCTAGGTATTTCCTTTGTTCTTTTTCCAGGGCTTTAAACAGCTCACTCCCTCCATCCCTGATCCCTATCTTGGCGGGGGTGGCAGGTAGGGGCTCTGCACCTCTCTATCCTGATGGAAATGTTTAAGATCTCTTTACCCATTGTTCACCAAGATGAGGTTGAAATGTTTAAAAAGCAAAAGAGAACAAACAGAAAGGCATAAAAGGAGATGCATTTACAAAGTATCGATGTCTTATCCTGACTTACCTGAAAGAGTCATTCCTGTGCTATGGAAAGATCCCCAGTAGGGACTGTTGCAAGAGCCTCAGTAGCCTTCCCTGCCTCCAATCTCCCCTCTCCCCCAAATCCATTCTCTACACTGCTACCAAAGCCAAATGTGTGTGTGTGTGTGTGTGTGTGTGTGTGTGTGTGAGAGAGAGAGAGAGAGAGAGACAGACAGACAGACAGATTAGTACAGGTTACAGGTGAGACCATGTAGTTCCTCAGCCAAAGAAACTGCAGGTGCTCCCCTTTGCTTTTCTATTAAAATACAAACACTTTGGATTGGCATTCAAAGTGCTCCGGAGTCTGGCTCCAGCCTGTTTTCCAGGCTGATTGGACATTATTCCCCAGCATGCGCTTAGCTACACTTCAACTAAATGAACCTCTTGGCAGTTTCTTGTACACAATATCAAATCTCCTTTCTGACTGCCCCTCAAATTCTTTTTTTTTAAATTGAAATTCGCAACTAAAATCAATTTTAAAAAATATTTTAAATTTTATTTCTATTCAATGACCAAAAATCTGTGTTCTTTCCCTCTCCCTCACCACTCCCATTAAAAAAGAAAGAAAAACAAAACCCACTTTACAACCAAGCATAGTCGAGCAAAACAAATTCCTGCTTTAGCCATGTCCAGAAAATGTGTGTCTCAACTGGGTCCTTCACATTTCTATCAGGAGATAATATGTTTCCTCATGAGTCCTCTGGAATCACGATTAGTTGTTGGATTAATAATCATTAAATTTATTTTTAAAAAAATATTTTATTTTTAATTATATGTAAAAACAATTTTAACATTTCTTTTTTTAATTTTGAATTTTAAATTCTTTCCCTCCCTCTCTTCAGTGCCCCCCTCCCTGAGAAGGTGAGCAATTTCATATAGACTACACATATGTAGTCATGCAAAACATATTTCCATATTAGCCATGTTGCAAAAGAAAACACAGATCAAAAATAAACAAACAAGAATAATAAAATTTTTAAAAAGTATGCCTTGCTCTGCATTCAGACTGCATTAGTTCTTTCTCTTGAAGGTGGATAGCATTTTTCATCATGAGTCCTTCAGAATTGTCTTGGCTCATTGTATTGCTGAGAATAGCTAAATCATTCACAACTGAGACGATCATTGAATTTAAAAGAATTAAACCGAAATGAGATCTCTCACCTCCTGGCTTTTGCACAGATCATCCCTGTGTCTGAACAGTTTCCACAACTCTGAAGCACAGCTTAGATGTGACCCTGGACAAGTCAACCACCATCTGCCTGTTTCCTCAATTATAAGATAGGGACAATAGTAATGCCTCTCTCACTGGACTGCTGTGAGGATCAGATATTTGTGAAGTGCTCAACAAATATCTGGCACATAGTAGGCATTCAATGAATTCTTGTTTCCTTCCTCAGAGGCTACCTCTTATACAAAACCTTTCCTGAGCACCCCTTTCACTTATTGTGCTCTCTCACTCTTGAAATTACTTTGCATTGTTTGGTACATACGTTGTACTTAAGTATCTGTGTTTATAGGTTGTGTCCTCCCAATGGCGTGTAAGCTCTGGGAGGGCATGGACTGGCTTGTTTTTATGTCCCCAGGACTGAGCACACTTGGGGGCGCTGAGAGTGACTTGCCCAAGGTTAAACGACCAGCCTGTGTCAGAGGCAGGCCTTGAACCTGGTTTCCTGGCTTTGAGGTCGGCTCCCTAGCCACTAGGCTATACTGCCTTTCCTTCTGTAAAATGGGTGCTTAATAATTGATTATTGAATTGTGGTGAAGGACATCAGTGGAGTCCATTTGGAATGACTGTATATTGGGAGGCACTTAGCACAGTGCCTGGAAGGTAGTAAGTGCTCGGTAAATGTTGAATGGATTGTATTGGACTGGGAGGGAGTTAGAGACTAAAAAAGCCAGAGATGGAACTCAGATCTGCACAAAGCCAGTGGCTAGGAGGATGACAGGAGAATGACAACAAATTTCACAGCCCAGCTCTTTTTGACATTATTTGGGAGACAGAAACAGGCAGACCTTGATTAAGAGAGCTATGATGTGGAGAAGCTTGAAAAAGAATTATTAGGGGCAGAGAGAGCTGGATTATTTATTGTAGTCTTCACACATACATGCATTCATTCATTCAATGATCATTTAGAAAGCATTTACAAAACATTTAGAGTAGCAAGAGCTTTTGCCTTCTCAGACAGTGTGTCTGCAGCTAAGACTGTGGATGAGAAAGTGACCACCGATGCCAAGAAACTCACAGGATCATAGGTTTAGAGCCAGGAGGGACCTGAAAGATCATCATTTCCAACACCCCAAATTTTACAGATGAGGCAACTGAGACCTAGAAATGTGCAGAGGCTTGTTTGGGGTTACACAGCAAAGCAAGTAAGTGTCTGAGGCAGGACCTGAACCCAAGTATTCCTGACTCCAACTCCAGCGCCTCTTAATTTGAAGGTTTTCAGTTGATGGGGTCTTATAACCACTGGTGACTTTGCTACTCTTGCTTGTAGATGCTGATTTTGTAAATGTTTCTTTGTCCTGAGCCTCCTGGTGTGCCAATTAATCCTGATTAATTAATCACATCTGTTGTTTTCAGGTCCAACTCCAGGTTCCTGGCTCCCAGCAGAGGCAACTGGTAGGGGCAATGAGGACACCAAGGGTCGAAACTCTCAGGTAACCGCAGGAATGTCAAGCCCAGGGCTGGAATTTTGTCCAGGGTACCAGACAATGAGCTAGTATATATTTTCTCCCAACAGTCAAAAGTTTCTCCTCAATTTTTCCCTCAATGAAAAAACTCACTGATCTTCAACAAAGATGATTTTATTTTATTTTTAGGAGATAGACTCTTCTTAAAATTTTAATTTAATATATTATTTTTCCAATTACACGTAAAAACAATTTTAACATTATTTTTTCAAGTTTTGAGTTCCAAATTCTCTCCTTCCCTCCCCTTCCCCGTTTATCAAGAAGGAAAGCAATTTGATGTAGGTTGTCCATGAAACATGTGATTTTACTATCTGACTGTGGAAACAAGGCTTTCCCAGGTTCTCTTGAGGCATATTGTAAGATGCCGTGCCTATTCCTAAGAGGCCTTTGTGGTATAGCAGCAAGACCTGTGATTTCTAGTACAGGGAACTCCCAGAGGAGAAATCTGCCTTTATGAATGCAGGTGAGGACACTCTCTGCAACTTATAGAGCTGCCCAGGCTTGCCTACTATTATATAATTATTTTTAGGATTCTTTATTTCAGTCCCAGGAGAGGTAGCACAGTATAGTACGGGGGAAAAGAGGAGATTTGGAGGATGTGGGTTCAGATCTCAGCTCTGCCACTTACCAGCTGTGTGATTTGGCACAAATTACTTCATCTCCTTGAGCCTCAATTTCCTCATTTGTAAAATAAGGGTATTGAATAAAGATGCGTGTTTTTTTTGGTCTCTTCCTGCTCTAAATCTATGATCTAAATCATAGGGTAGCTCCTGATTGCAAGCGAAAACCAGGGAGACCCAAAGAGACATGAGATGGGGAAGTACCTTGGGTGATCCAGGACAGTCCCTTAGCCCAGCTGAAGATATTTGGACTTCCTAATGCCCAAAGAGCTGATTTCCTTTACCTCACTGTGGAGGTTCAGTTCTCATCTTTAAGAGTTGTTATTGGAAACGTTACATCAGTCCCTTCCTATTCTGGCATTGCACCTTTTTTTTTCCTTTTGTGGGTTTGTGACAACCCCAAGAATCTAGGTGTTATTGAAGTGCCACTAGCTCATTGGTTCTTTCTGCTGACCCCGTCAGAAGCTAGATGCAAGATGAGAGGAAGGTAGCATGGCCAGGGGCCCCTTGAGAGCCACCCCTAGAATCTTAGAATCAGGAAATGCCCACGGTGCCATCTCCAGCATCAGAGTCAGCACCATGGCCAGAGCAGCTGGCGTTTATAGAGCTCTGCTTGATGGTCTACAAAACACTTCCCAGGTGTTCTCTCATTTAATATTCACGGCTTTGTTCGAAAGGTGCTGCCTGTATCTCCATTTTAGAAATGAGTAAACTGAGTCTGAGAGAGATGAAATTACATGCCCAGGGTCACATAGCTAGCACCTGAGGTCATTCCCACCCAGGCCTTCCTGACTCCAGGTTCCACTCTCTGTCCTTCAGGCTGCACTACTTCTAAGTTGAAGGGACCTCAGAGATCATTTGGAAGGCACTTAGTTCCTTTTTTCTACTCAGTATTAATCACAGAAGATTATAACATAAAATGATGAGGATGGTTATCTTTGCAAAGTGCTTTATAAATGTGAGCTGTCATCAACAAGCCTCTCTTGGGGGCCCTGCTGCCCTAAAGGGTCTCCCTGACTCCAGACATCATTGCGCCGTATCCGGGGGAGCCAGAACTAGTCTTTTTCCTAAAAATGGCCATTTCAGTCTCTGCTGGGAGCCTACTTCATTATTTAACTATTCCTGTAACCGGGAAATCATTCTTTGTGCTTAGCTGGAATCCTGATCTACTGAGGGTTCATTTTGGTGAAATTTGAAGCTTTCACCCAAAATGTCCAAGTCCTCAGCATCATGAGATACTTGTTAAGAACAGCTTCACAAGAGGCTTCCTTGGGGAGGAAGCAGATAGCCTCTGGGAGAGAGAGTAAGACCAAGAAGCATTGAATCATGAAATCTCAGGGATGGGCCTCCAAAGGATGTTCATGTTCATTTATGCACCCAAACCTGAGTGGTCCAGTAGTGAAAGCACTAGGAGGCAGAATGGCCTCAGTTTCTCTCCTGCATTTCTAGCAGGTCTGTCTTGGAATAGGCAAGTCACTTACCAATTAGGTTGAAGGTGACCAATGCTTTCCCCTAGTGAATTTTAGGGCAGCATGAGCCCCTCACACATAGTCAACTTTGTCAGTGATTTCATTCCATTTTAAATTCATGTTTGATTTCTGATGAGAAAAAGAAAATCAGATGCCATATTCATGCTGTAACTATCTAACCCAACTCAGCTCTGCCACAAAGAGTTAACAGGAAAAAACCATTGTGCCTCCGAGATTTTTACAAGAGGCCACCTTGTGTTCTTTGGGTAGGGAACAGGTGGTCCTTTGAGAACCATACGTGGAATTGGGGCATTTCAGGATTTGAAGAATCAGAGAATCCAATATTTAGAGCTGAAAGAACCTGAGGACAGCATCTAGCCTTCAAGGGGCCTGGAAGATCCATTACACCAGATTCCAAGCCCTTAACCAGATCTGGTAGGTGAGACAACCATTTTCACCCCAGTCTTCAGAATTGTATTATCTTTACAGTTACCAGTGAAAACTCTACGATAAGAAGACAGATGACACAGAAGTACCACCATCATGCCCTGGTCTGTACGCAGGATGGAGGATCTGCCCGAGAATGCCGTCAGCAACCACACCAAACTCAAGATTCTGTTTTTCATCTGACAGATGAGCTCAGCCGCAAGCTCTTATTTATTTATAGTTAGGTCATTTGCACAGGCTTTGAATCAGTATTGTAACTGTCTTTTATTTTAGCGATTTATTTTTTAAATGTGCCCAGATGTGCAGCAGCCCATCTATCCAAGTAAATTCAAAGAGGAGATTTACCCCAGCCTGATGAGTGGTATTGGAGAGAGCGTAGCTACTCCTCTCCCTGTTCAGTATTCATTCCATGACTGTAAATAGCCACATGGGCTGGCCCTTCTAGTGTCTTTAAAAAAAAAACATTTTTTGAATCATCTTTAGAGAAGTTTTAGCTAGCCCCCCTGTTCAGGAGTACATGGCAACTCGTCAATGACACGATTTCATAGTCTAATTGCACCAGCTAGGTAATGAAACCAAAAATGCCTTATGGAATGGATGAACAAGCAACGTACCCACGTTACAGCAAATTGATGCCACCAGTCAGCATGGAATGACCAGGTTGTCATGGCTCTCTACCTTTTCTCCCCCTTTCCTCTGATTTTCAATATGTGGATTTTGTTGTCTAGTGTAAATATGACCCTTAATAAAAAAAAAAGGAGAGAAGGAATTTTGTTTCCATACAAACAATGACTCTGTTGCTCTTTTTCTAACCTGGTTATTAATAGTAGAAGCCAGTCCTACCTAATGTTATCCGACCTCTGCTCACAAGGCTGCCTGTTACCTTTTTCCTTCCAGTTATTCAGTCTAACAAACATTAAAGTATCTACTTATCAATTCTGTGCTTGGGTGCTGAGAAGATTTTGGGTGCCTGTCCTCAGAGATCTTACACCCCACTGCATATGGTTCTGAGCACCCTTCCTTACGGTACCTAATGAGCTTTGAGATCTCTCTTGTGCTTTGTTCCCTGATGGTAGAGATGTTCTCAGCTGTTTCTCACCTCATTGTTCCGAGACAGCGATACTGCCCCCAGAGTACTCCCTTAGAATGAAGAATGTCCATGTTGGTTCAATATTTGAATGGATCTGTGATCTGTGATCAGTGGGTACTCCCAGCCCGTCTCTACCCTCCTGCATGTCTCTGGTTCTTATGCTCCCATACATTCATTCACCACAGGGAATGTTGGGAGCTTTCAAATATAGTGAGGATCCTGGCAGAGCCTGTCGACTGACCATTGGTGATCTCCACATTTCCTGCCACGTGATCAGCCCATCCCTTACAAAAAGTAGATATTGAAGTATGCAGGGAAATTCCTCCCTCCCTTATCTGATTCATTCCCTCAGTGTTAAGTACAGGCTTCCTCTAGCAGGCCAAATTCCCCTTTTCAACAAGAGTCAAACTATAGTGAAGCTCTGTGCCTTCCAGTGAGTTCAGTTTACCCTCAAATTAGTGGTGTTAGTGGACTTCTCCTCTCTCCCACCTCTCCTATACCCAACCCTACATCTTTTAAAGCCATGGAGTCATGGGAACATACATGACCCCAATTCTTTCTTCATCACAGAACAGGACGTGTGGCCAGAGAGAGCAGCTCTGTGGGCTGTGCTTGTCATATTCATAGATGAAAGAAGATAGGGAGACTCTGCTTGTCTAATTTAAGATGTGACTAAAAAAATAGAATTCTTCAAAGGCAAAGAAAAAGCCACAATCTATTTTAGATTGGAATCTCTGGAAACTGGAAAGATATAATCAAATCAACAAGCAAATACTGAATAAAAAACCCCACAATCATTTATTAAGCTCCTACTGGATAGAGTCACAGTCCTTGAATTAGCAACCTCTTGCACTAATCACTGGTGCACAGTTGCTAGGGACAATATTCAGGCCTGGATCTTACATCATAAAATGCTACAAAGAAGAATCTCAGTGTTGATGTCTGATGGGTGTTTTCCCCACCTTGTCTCCCACCTCAAGGATTCTCATTGCTACTGTGATCCACTGCTACTGAGCCCCTCCCTGTCTAACATATTTCATATTTATCAAGGATTCTTTTTATAAATCAATTTCTTGGTGCTGAAATCGTTAACAGTGAATGGAAATACCAGGGTGAGTACCATGGTTGGAGATAAGGACCATCCCCAGTGCAGACGATTAAGGGGCCATTTTAATCTGATTAGAAGACAAGTTTCATGATGAGGCAGAATAGTGTTTGTGCAAAACCAGAAACTCTGGGAAATATGGGCCTAGGTAAGCATCTTTTTGGAAACCAATTCTTAATTTACATGCATATGCCCACACATACACTCAGTTGGAAATAGAGTGCTTTTAATTCAAATGTTTGAACTCAGAGAAGAGCCCATCTTCAATGTGCACCCATACCCCCTTTCAACAAGGCTTGAGCTGGCAGATTTACCCCTCTCTTGCCCAGGTCCCATACAAACCCTCCCATGTTCTTCTAGGGTTTTTTAAAAAAATAAATGCAATTTTATTGATCTCTTTTGTTTTGACATCTCAGTTTCTCCCAGAATTCCTCTGACTTCCCCCTCTCACAGCCATTCCACATAACAAAGATAGTTTGAAAGAAAGAATGAGGGGAAAAAATCAGCAAAACTGATCTATACATTGACAAAGTCCCAAAATATATGCCACGTCCTCTTCCCCCACCCCACTGTACCTTCTACCTCTTCAAAGGAGGAATCTTCTCATGTATCTTATTTGGGACCATGCCTATTTTTTGTACTTCTATTTTAATATCAGAATTTCATAGTGGAATGGCACCTCAAAGGCCAGCTAGTCCAACCTATGTGTGCATAAGTTCCCCCTACAATGTGCCTGACCATCTGACTTCACTTGAATATCTCCAGTGAAGAGAAATCCATTACCTCCCAAGGATGGTTTAGCTCCTCAAAACTTAAATAGGGCTTTGGGAACCTAGTTTTTTAAAAGTCCCCTAATTGAGTAAGCTTCTTAAAAGTAGGGGTTATTGTATACTTTTTGTATTTATATCCTCAGTGTCTAGCACAGTGCCTGACATACAGTTTGTACTTAATAAACGTTCATTGGCTGACCAAAGCGCCAGTCTTTATTCTCCATGCCATATGTCTATCGTGGCAGCATGTGTTCAGATACAAGAGTAATCCTGCCCAGTCTATGCCAATGTTTTATTTGGATCTTCCATTCTAGGAATTTTTGAGGATGTCAAAGTGCATAGCCCAAAAGACCACTGGATTTGAAGGAGGGAGACCTGGAGTCTAAATCGGGCTGTGCCACTTACTACCTGAGTGACCTCGAGCACTTTCTTCATTGATAGGATAAGGAGCCATGTGGCGGTATAATGGCTAAATCCTGAATTCAAAGTATAAGGACTCACGTCCCAATCCTAACCCTCCTACTGTGTCTCTGGGCCAGTGTCTTCCTCTCTTTGGCTCCCATTACCACATTTCTAAAATCAGAGGTTTGGATCACTGTGATTCAATGGAAACAGCTCTCGATTTGGAGTCAAGAGGGCGTAGATTTGAACCCCAGTTCAGCTACTTACTAGCTGACCCCAGACCCCTCTGGGCCTCAGTTTCCTCATCTGTAAAACATGGAGCCTGAACTATCTGACCTCTGAACTCTGGAGAAAATGAGATAATATTTGTAAAGCACTTAATACATTGCCTGACATATAGTAGATGCTTAATAAATGTTTGTTTCCTTCCACCCTTCCAGCCCTGGGTCTACAATCCCAAGATCCCTCCACAGCTTACAGAAATGGGTTTAATGATCATAATACTAGAAATACAGGAATGACATTTTCCTTGCCGCTGTTTATGACCAGAGGGCAGTCCTATAACAGACCTATATTCTGACCTTGCAGAAGGTTGTGGGAGAAGGAACAGAGATGGGCAAGGATGTCATTAAACTCATCCTGTCACGGAAGGTCTGAATCATGGCCTACCCTGACCTACTTAGGTCATAATTATATTCAGCTGGAAGGGGCAGCTTGTTTTTCTGGATCTCCTTGGCTAGGTGAGCTCATCCCCAAAGCAGGATCTAATGGAGGCAGTGGCTGGGCCCATTCCAATCATGAGGGCTAGTGGTGCCCTCACACCAGGGCTTCCAGAACAGTCTCATCACAGGATGGCCAGACATCTCTTCTGACAACTCTGTGGTTCCAACCTCTCCCCACATTTATTTATGGGACAGCCAAGACATAACAAAAGAGGCAGTGTGGGGTGATTCAGTACAGTTTTAATTTTATGCATAATGCATTTAAAGACAAGGTCATAAAGAAGAGCTGGAGAATATCTTCCTGTTCAAAGGCATTGGTTAAAAAAAATAATCATCATAACTACATCATCTGCTCCCATAGCAGGAAAAAGAACGTTTCCTTGCTTATTCTCAACAGAGAGTGTTTTTCCATTAAAGACACTTCATTTTATCACAAGATGATTGCAAACAGGTGCAGGTGAGTTTCCACAAGAAATTAGCAAATGAAGATTCACATAGTGCTTGGGTTCAGTCAGAGAAAGCACACACTGACACAGAATCAGAAACGGTTAATGGGGACTTAGAAGTCACACGAAATGATCAGCATTGGCTGAGAATAATCTAATTAATGAAGTTGCATGGCCTCCATGGCTGGGAGAAGGGGATCTGTGTAACAACTGTGTACCAGAAATGCAAGACTTGAGCTCAGGTCTTCCTGATCCTAAGGCTGACTTTCTACCCACTAGGCATGATGTCTCTCTTGGCATGTATAGGTTCTGATAATTTCATGTCTTCACTCAACAGCCAAGAACTGTGTTCCTGGGATCTAAGTGGAGTTATGTCTGCATATTCTGATGTAAGAGCTTCTTCATGGTGATGTCCTCGTATAGATCATTCGAATAATTGGTAGATTTCACATTATAACCTTTACCACTCTAAACCTTTTCAGCATCATTATATAAAAGCCAGGCTCTTTCCTCTTAAAACAATTGGCCTATCCTCATCTGTAGCTGGTAACCAGCTAGGTTTTAACTAGACAACAATCAAATTAATGTTGTCTTGGATTGGAGAGGTTGATGATCCTGACCAGCCTCTATTCATATTGGTCATGTCTTCTGAATCCAAAGAGAGATCCCACATCATAATTCTGGTAAATTTGTCAAAATTCCAAGCTTTAGGCTTTATTTTTTTTAGAACTTTGTGCCTACAATATCACTTTTCTCTCAGTGAACAGAGTGGAAAAGCAAACCCTTGTGGAGTTTATGAGCCTCCCCAAGCATTTTCCAAGAGACCCAAAGCCCCTATTGGGTTTCTGTTAGTTTGGAGTTGTTGAGTTGTTTTGGTTTGGTTTATTCAGCCATAGAAGACCCAATCAGATCAGTAACAGAATTATGTAAGTGTGTATAATTGTATAATAAATGTGCAAAATTCTTCAGAGGGAGTGGTAGAAACATCAATGACTTAGCCTACCCAAATATAATTGCTTTTTGGTGGCCACCTTCCCACCACCCCAGGGGAACAAAAATTAGTCAGGGGCCATCCTCAAGGTATATGCAATATGAGGCACACATTTCCTTGTAGCCAGCCTTACTGAAAAAAAAAAAAAACTTGCTCTGAGTTATTGAATTAGCATAGTAATGCTGGGTTAGTAGGGTAGGTCCAAATGATCTGCCAGAGTCTGCTCCACCATTCTTTTGATCTGCCCAAGCAAGGTCAATGTTGTGTGATAGTCTCAACAGTCCTGTCTGTGAGGTCCAGGCACTAAGCGATAGCAACAAGATTCATCTTCAGAATTATACCAACAAGGACTTAAGCCACAGTAGAAATCAGGAGAACTGAGCTTATTTTCTCAACATTTGAATCAACTTGGTTGATATGGAGTAGATCTCTTGAGTTCTCAATAGCAAAAAGTCTACTCACTCCAGTCCCCATCATGAGTTTGTAGAATTTTTTCTAGGTTCTCTTAGTTTATTTAAAATACCCCATATTACATTATCACTCCTTCATTTATAGGGGTCCTCAACTTGGGATCCATGGATAGATCTCAAGGGCTCCTTAAACTTTTTAAAAAATATATTTTTATAATTGCATTTCAATATAACTGGCTTCCTTTGAAATTCTATGTATTTAATTTTATACATTTAAAATACGATTCTGTGAAGGGGTTCACAGGCTTCCCCAGACTGCCAAAGGGGTCTATGGGGTCTAAGAACCCATAGTCTACAGCTAGACTAGCTAAGATGTGGTATGTCACCAAACCATCTCCGCCACTCCTGCCCTCTACTGCCACCAGACTATGGGAAGCCTAAGAAAGCTATTCTGGCCATGGAAATTAAACAGAAATTGTACATTTGATAGCCTACAATCTGAAAGGGGAGGCAGATTCATCTTTGTGTTTTTGTGGCCCTGCCTTCCCTGGTTCTGAAGGAACCCCACACCCACACCCCACCCCACAGCCTGTGCTTTCTTTCATCTCAACAGCTCTCAGGCATTTGCTCACTTGGAGTTAACATCATAAGGTACAGAATTTGATAAAAATAGCCATGCTTTTCAACCACCACAAGACTTGGGCGAAGAGGTTTAAAGCAAGGAGCATATCTATGGAAGGAAGCAGGCTGGAGCTACAAGATTGTTAAGGGTTAGGTAACCTTCAAAGCTGTCCCATCTGTAGAGTCCCACCAACACCAACAGTGAAAAGTAATCCCATCCCAATGGTCACGGACCAGGTGCTCTAACTTGCCCCTGTTCCCTTTGCTAATTGTTGTATTTGTCTGTTTCAGCTGATGGTCATCTCACTACCCATCTAAAACTATGACCCTTTTGGGGGGGGGAGCATTTAAAAAATAAATGAAGGCTTTAGAAAAGAGGCATCAACCCCCTCCCAGTAAAGCAGGGATGGGGGGAGGGAACACCCTAGTCTAAAAGCTTTTCTGGGAGGCAGCAGCTGAGAAGTGGGGAAACAGTGAGGCAGAAGAGTCAGACAGGGAAGTCAACACTGTACAGCTAGCAGCAGAAAGTATAATAGGCCGCAGGTAACACACTTGGGAAGCCTCAAAGTGATTTGTAAATAAATGTCAGCTGTTCAGGAGACGTCGTTCAACAGCTGCCCGCAGAGCAATCCTGGACCTCTCTAGCCCTCCTTGCACTCTGCCTACAGAGTGCTGACCCAATCTGGTCTCCCTAAAGCTGGTTCCCAGGCGCTGTTGGCAAATTGCTTTCTTTCACTTAATTCTACACATGCAGCGCAATCAACTTAATTACCCTAAGAGGCTGCTGAGATAATGCGTACACTGGGAGAGCTCCTCCGAATTTCCCAGAGAAAGGAGGGAAACTAGGCATGTGAGAACATCAGCTGATGCCTCCGTGGTCACTGGCTGTTGGTTTTCCCCCTCTGCCTTGCATGTTGGTGGATTCCCAGCCTCTGTATGTTTGGAATCCTTCCATGGGGCCATTTAATTACAGTGACCTCAAGCTAGCCAGCAGCAGCTTGGTTCTGAATCATCTATGTACATGACACCATCCAGGTGGAGAAGCAGCTGGCCTGCCGAGATCCATGCTGGAGGGGCTGTTTCAGCACCAATCTGTGCACTGACTCAGCGCCTCTCAAATTCGTCCAGTTCCCTCTGAGGAAATCGTGTGTGTGCCTTTCGCTCCTTAAGAGCCTTCCTGGGGACACACAGTAAGCACAATGACTGTAAAAAAACAAGTCTGGGACTCCAGTCATCAGAACATGGGCCAGGGGGGTTTTCTTCTCATCCATCTGTTCTAGTGGCCCAGAAAAGCATTCCATGGGGTATCAGCCAACACAGCCGCTGGAAAATTGTGGCCACGCTGCTGGCATTCTCCTTGGACTCTACACAAAACAGCATGTGACCGAGCAAAGAAAAGCCAGTTTGTTAAACTCGAAACAGCTAGTAAGAAGAGAGAAAGACTCTTTAAATGGTTTGCTTTCGTTTTGCCTTCCTAAAACTTCTGCGATGGGAGGACTATGCTTCAAAGCTTGACAAGCACTAGTCTTCTTGGGTAAAGGCTAAGCGTGCCCATCATCACTGAAATAAGATAACAGCAGCTTAAAATCTACAGTTAGTCATATAAAGCCAGAGAGCAGGCTAATGAAAAAACTAAAACTGGCTAAATCTTAGGAGGGCCAAGGGAGTTTCTTTCTGGGACCAAAAGCAAAGAGTGTGAGTTAAAATTAGACTGGTTGTTTAGAAAAAGGGGCTGAAACATCCATCTTCTATTTTACTCAAAGAGGAGAGGGGGTTGGTTTTGCTTGGAGTTTGGCCAAGTAGGGAGTTTCTGAGTGGGAGGAGAGAAAGGGTGGCTTACTTCACTTAAAGAACTTAATCTCCGTGTCAACACAGTCATAGAAAAGGTCGGCCACTTCAGTGGGGTCCATGGGGTCTGTGCTGCTCAGAATGCTTTCCATGGCCTCTAGCCCTTGCTTCTCCAGGTCTAACATGGTCTCCATGAGTTTGTGACCTTGATCCTGAGGAAAGAGAGACAGGCTGTGTTACAACCAACCACATGGAGAACCTCTCAGTGCAGCTGACCGACTGTCTCACCTTTCTGAATACAGTAGGATCATGGAATGAGGACAGAAGGGGACCCCAGGCATCATCTCATCACAGAGAGATGGAGTCAAAGAATTCTAGGCCTAGAGCTGGAACGGATCTCAGAGGCCATCGAGCCCTAGCCTCTCATTTTAGAAATTAAGAAACGGAGACCCAGAAAAGTTGAGTGACTTGTCCAGAGTCACACAGCTACTAAATAGGTGAGATAAGCACATCCTCTTCCCCCTCCTGTTAGTACAGATGCACCAAAGAAAGGTTCATGGACTTAAAGCTCCAAAGACCTTGGATGTCCTCGAGCCCAACCTCTTCTTGCAGATGAGGAGGCCAGGGCCCAGAGGCGGTCTCCAGAGACGAAGAGGGGCTTGCTCCAAGTCACACTCAGCATACGTGGAAGGGCCCAGACACGAGTTCTGACTCCAAATCCCAGGCTCTTTCCACCATGGTAGGACACACACATACCCTTTTACACTAGATATCTGTGATAGAAAACCCGCTCAGCCCTTAACAAAAAAATAAATTGCACATTTGCTAAACCTCATGGGGCATGAGCGACCCTAATAATGTCCCATAAACTGGATGGCATGCCTTGTTGATACGAATTAGCAACAACTAAGTAGGTTCTCTCCAAGTCCCTTATTTTTGGAGTAAGAAGGCACCCCCACCCCCAGCCTCCAGTCCCATCCATTCTGACCTTAGCTTTCAAGTGAACCACTGTCGTTAACAACAGGCAGGAACAGCTAGCCATGCTGTGGGGGCCTTTGGGGACAGGTTTACTAGAGAATGTTCAAGTCTGAATTGATGCTTTGCAACTCTCTGTGAAGAACTAAGATAGTGGGAAGGGGGAACAGGTGTGTGTATTTTAATTTATTCAAATAGCATAAGATTGTAATTCTTATAATTAAACTGTTCCTGGCAAGTATGTATTTTCACCTTAATGGATATAAATAGCTTGTCTCTGGTGAAAAGATAGAGACATGATTTTTAAAAAGAATTCCATCTTCACTGAAGAGGCAATTTTTGACAAAATACAGACCGCATAGGGAAGGAGGATGTTCAAAAATAAATGGCATCTCAGGATATGTTACCGGGAAGCTTTGGTTTGTTTCAAAAGACTTTATGGGAAAACTTAACAGAAACCAAAGATCAGTTGAAAAAGAAAGAGGCAAGTCTGAGAAGGTTCTCTGGGAATGTGGATCACCAGGAGCAAACCTCAGAGATCAGAGTCATCCTCCCACACGTGGCCCCGCCCTACCCCCAGACAAGGGCACATGGCCTCTGTTACCCGCCTTCTCCCCTCCCACATCATGTCTCACCTCATCACTTTCAATGACAGCCCGAGCCCACTCGTGGGCTTTATAGAGCTCATGTCGGCGGTCAGGCTTCTCCAGAAAACGGGGCTCCTTCTTGGCAGGGTCGTCGTCCCCAAAGCAGGGAGACTGGACTTTAGGGACAAGCTTTACGTCGTCCACAAAGATGAAAGGCTTGAATATGGACCTAGAAGGAGAGGAGGGGCTCTTTCAAACAAACAAAAATAACATTTGCATTGGCTTTCCTTAAATGACATCTTGCTGTTAGACAGCGATGATTGTTGCAGGGCGGTTGCACCCTGGGTAGAAGGTTGGAGTGAAACAGCAGCTGGACCAGGCACAGAAAAAGTAGGCTTGGGGGTGCTGCCTCCTAAACATAAAAGTGGAAGGAACTTAGAGCCATCTAGTTCAGTTCAATACTCCCGTTGTACAGTTAAAGAAACTGAGACCCAGAGAAGTTATTCGTTGTACCCAGTCACACAGATAATAAAAAAAAAGCTGGTTTTCCTAAAACAGAGCTTTAAAGCTAGGAGAGGGTTTAGAAATCATCTACTCCAGCCACCCCATTTTATACATGAGGAAACTGAGGCCAGAAAGACCCCCAGTTACAGGTAAGAACACAGATTGAGAACTAGAAAGATCTCAGAGAGGTTATCCCCTCACTTTACAGCCAAGAAAAGACAGCTGGGAGCGGGGCACCATAATGCACAGAGCTATGGGCCTGGAGTTCAGGAAGACCTCAGTTCAAATTCAGCCTCAGACACTTCCTAGCTGTGTGACCTTGGACAAGTCACTTAACCTCTATTTGCCTCAGTTTTCTCATCTGTAAAACCAGGATAATAACAGCACCTACTTCTCAGGTGAGGATTAAATGAGAATATTTGCATAGTGCCTGGCATCTAGTAGGTGCTATATAAATGCTAGCTATTATTAAGACTGGGACTGGCAGCTCAGTGTCACCATAGCAGATAGAACACCAGACCTGGCATCGGGAAGACCTGAGTTCAAATCTGGTCTGAGACACTCCCTAGCTGTGTGACCCTGGGCAAGTCACTTAACCCTGTTTCCCTCAGTTTCTTCATCTGTAAAATGAGCTAGACAAGAAAATGGCAAACTACTCCAGTACCTTTGCCAAGCAATCAGCCCCAGTAGCAACAATACATTTGTTTCCCAGCTAGAAACCTTGACAGAGCCTACACCTCGACCCCTGCTTTATGTGAACATGGCCAATATCGAAAGTGGGGGTGGGAAGCGGGCAGAAAGAGCTGGGCAGGACTGAAACAACTGACCAACAACAACGGTTATGAAGAAAATTGAGGTTCAGTGACTTACCCAGGAAAGAAGGGGAAAAGCCAGAATTTGAATCCAGATCCTCCAACACCGAATCTGTCCCTCTTTCTACTGTAACACTATGGCTGCAAACCCCGAGTTCTCTCTCATACCATTCACTGCCTCATTATGCTGATAACAAGACAGTGTTCCTGCTCTCAGACAGCTTCATGCCCATCCCCTCAGACTGTCTATGGAGATGGGGATTCTCAGCCCTAACACGAGTCATTTATTCACTCAGCAAATGTTTTTAGAATGATTATAAGGTTCAGTGTATTGCTCTAGGGTGCTGTGGACAATGCAAAGAAGTAGAAGTCATGTGCTTCTTGCTCTCTATGACCCATAGTCTAGCTGAGGAGACAAGACTTGGACAGTAGCCACTGAACACAACCCCAAAGGCAAAGCCCTAATAGTCTTGGGGGCAGCACAGCACAGTAGACGGGTCCAGGGTTCAAATCCTACTGGAGACGTTTTCTAACTGGGTGATTCTGGGTAAGTCACTTAACTTCTCTGTACCTCAGCTTCCTCATCTGTAAAATGAGGGGATTAGACTCCATGCCCTCTGAGTTCCCTTCCAGCTATAAATCTGTGACCCTATGGTTCAAGTCAAGTCAACAAACATCTATGAAGCACCTACTATGTGCCAGGCACTGTACTAAGTACTGCAAATACAAAAAAAAGTCAAAGGTAAATTTCTGCTTTTGAGGAGCTCGCAGCCTGGTGAGGGGAATAATATGCAAACGACTATTTACAAACTAGATATATACTGGATAGATAGATGAATACATAAATAAGTAAATGAGCCATTTGAGAGGGAAGGCACTAACAATAAGAAGGACTGGGAAAGGCTTCTTAGAAGGGGAGACTTAGCTGAGGCTTGAATGAAGCCAGGGGGCAGAGAGGAGGAGAGAGCACTTGGGAGACAGCCAAGGAGAATGCCTGGAGTCAGGAGATGGGGTGTTGTGTTCCAGGTACAGCAAGGAAGCCAATGTCACCAGACTGCAGAGTACACAGCAGGGAGAGGGCAGAAGATGGCTGGAACTCACCTTTTCTCCTCCCCTCTCCCCTTCCACAACCTATCATAGATAGGACCTTAATAGCCAGGACGGTCACCCCAGTCAGTGGAAGGAGAAACACTTTTCCATCCTTTAAAGGTTCATAAGAATAACAGTTTTTTGGTTGTTCGTTCGCCTGTTAAAAACAAACCCTACAAATAATACAGTCCATACCCTAGCATTGGAGAAGAGGCCTGAGAGTCCAATGCGAAGACAGAGAAATTGATTCTGCAAATGGGGATGGAAATTGAGGAGTGTCAGCAAGAACTGCTTTTACTCTGTCCCAGACAGAGACAGAGCGAGAGACGGAGAGAGAGAGAGAGAGAGAGAGAGAGAGAGAGAGAGAGACGGAGAGAGAGAGAGACAGAGACAGAGACAGAGACAGAGCGAGAGACGGAGAGAGAGAGCGAGAGAGAGAGAGAGGGAGAGCGAGAGCGAGAGAGACAGACAGAGAGAGAGAGAGACAGAGACAGAGCAAGAGACGGAGAGAGAGAGCGAGAGAGAGAGACAGAGACAGAGACAGAGCGAGAGACGGAGACAGAGACAGAGACAGAGCGAGAGACGGAGAGCGAGAGAGAGAGAGAGCGAGACAGAGAGACAGAGACAGAGAGAGAGACAGAGACAGAGAGAGAGACAGAGAGAGAGAGAAAGAGAGAGAGAGAGAGACAGAGACAGGCGCAGGAAAAGAGACAGAGAAGACAGAGAAAGAAACAGAGATGCAGAGAGAGACATAGGGAGAGAGGGTGTGTCAGTGCAAATCAATAAAGATGTCATATCAATGAACATGAACACTGGGCATGAAACTGTCCTAGAAAGCCTGGACAGCTGTGGACTTCATCCAGCACAGGCAGCCCTGAAGCTCCACCTCTCCAGGGTCCATTAAGGGATCTCTGCCCTCTCCCCCCACCCATGTCATCCAGAGTCTGTCCCGCAGGAAGCCTGTGCATACTGTCCTCTGAGCTGGTGAAGAGGAGCAATCTATATACAGAACATAAAAGGGCAAGGAGGAAGGGAAGGATTCATAAAGCACCTGCTCCATGCCGGGCGCTGTACTAAAGCACTTAGCAGAGACTTCATTTTATCCAGAGGTAGCTGCTACAACTAGCACCCATTTTACAGTTGAGGAAACTGAGGCAGAGGTTAAGTGACTTGCCCAGGGTCACACAGCTAGGAAATGTCTGAGGCTGTATTCGAACTCCCAGCCCAGCATTCTGTGCCCCATGGCACCCTCAGCATCTTTTCTTGGCTGTAAAGCGAGGGAGTTGACTTAGATAATCTCCTCAGGCCTCAGTTTCATCATCTGTAAAGTGACCCCAACAGACTCTGAGTGGGACCTAGCCCTCAGCAGGGGCATCCTGGGGTGGTAGAGACAGGGAGATGCTGCTGCCTGCCTCACCGGGGTGTTCAGCTGGCTAGTAATGATGCCTGGAAAGCATCTGAAGCGATTTTAAAGAGCTCTTCATGGCTGACTATTAAAACAAAAGAGGGCATTAAGTCCCACATTTGGCTGGGGACTCTGGCCCCCAGGACCCTTGGCTCATAGCAGGTTTGAGGGCATCCAGGTCCCGCAGCCCAAGACCCAGACAACAATGGCACCAGCCAGCCTGGTTTTACCTCCGAGGTTTCTGGAGCTGGCTCCTGACCTGATTTCTTTCAACTCCCAGTCGCCCTCACAGCCAGTTCCAAGAAATGGTATTCGATGCTTTTGGAACCCTGTGACAGATCAATCATCCTCAGCCTGAGACCAGTGGAGAAGAGCCTTTTGTTTTCCAAGAATTAATTTTCTTTGGGTGATTCAGAGAGAGCAGAAAACCAATACTCCCTGATTGTTTCAATCACACTTTAACATCTTCAAAGAGCATATATGTATGTCTGCTCTGTGCAGCAAATATAGGAGATGCTTGGGACAGGTGTTGTTACATCCACTGTGCACTGAGGAAGGTGAGGCTCAGACTGAGTGAAACAGGCTTAAGGCCAAGCACAGGTTTATAGATTTAAAGGTGGAAAGGACCTTAAGAAATCTCATTTTACAGATGAGGAAACTGAGTCACAGAGAGGGGAAAGTTACACAGCTAGTAAAAGATAAAGCCAGAATTTTCTTCCATACATTCTGACTTTGAAT
>CM053623.1:15579890-15626521 GCA_028646595.1 Phalanger gymnotis
AGTGAACACAGGCCTCCAAGTCTAAAGACCTGGGTTCCAGTCCTGGCTCTGTTCCATACTTTTCCTGGTACCTGGAACAAGTCATTCCCATTCTTTAGGCCTCAGTTTCATTATCTGGAAAATGACTAGATGACCTCTAGATGATTTGACCTTCCAGTTCTAATTTCTCCACGCTGGAGGGTTAGTGCTTTGGAAGGGAACCATTAGGGTAGCAAAGACTTAATCACAATAATGAGTATTTATATATCTCTGAGCACTTGTTACATGTTACTTCATTGGATCCTCAAATCGGCCCTGTGAAGTAGGTGACATTATTAGCCCCCTTTTCCAGAGGAAGAAACAGAGGCTGAGAGAGGTAAGTGCTATTATTATCCTATTGTACAAATCAAAAAAACCAGAAGCTGAGAGTGGTTAGTGACATTCTAGGAGTCACTCAGTGTCTGAGGCAGGATTTGAGTTTGGTCCTGCAGACTCCAAGTCCAACCCTCCATCCATACATACATACACTTAACCTCCTGCCTCAAACCTATTCCTCTCCTAAAACATGAGCCTCGTTGCAAGAAGCGGCCTCTAACTTCACCGATGAATACGGCAAGAATCCTTTGGGTAGCTATTGATCTTTACATCAGAAGCTTAATAACATATGGAAAATATATTGATGTTGAAATGGGCTTTTCTCTTAAAAAAAAAAAAACAACTGATTTAGCATGCTGCCATTTTGAATTGTTAAGACAGATTTCTTCCCAAAATGCTGCATCATCTGGGCAGGATAGACACAGGCAGTCACCATATTCACAGCAGCAAATGTAAGGCACAAAGACACCCGAGGCTCCGGGATTTAAACCAGAAACTCCAAGAACGGTGCAGAACCCTGAATGCAGACCCAAACCCCAAGCCGGCTTTGCCAGTGAGTGAGGAGAGCGTTAAAAGGCAAATGGGTATGATTGATGTTCACCCCATCTCTAAGTACCACTCACGTTTTCAAAATCATGAAACATAAAACTTTTTCTTTCTTCCTTCCTTGGGCTTGGAAGAACGGCAAACATCACCCCCTCCATAGAGGCAGAGGCGGCCTGGGCAGCTCCCAAACTGCCGCTAGAATCTTAGATGCAAAGACAAAGCAGTGAATGAAGCCTCCACTCACTCCAGGGCAAACATGCAACAGGGCCCAGGGGCCGGCCCTTCAAGGCGCCCCCAGCCCCAGGCGCCCCGCAAGGTGAAGCGAAGGGGAAGGAATGTCTGCTGCCCACTCTCTATGCGACAGTACAGACAGAGGACTCTGGGGGGATGAGGGGTGGGGTGGGGAGGGGTAGACGACGGGAATGGCCTCAGGACTCATTAAATAGACTCCAGTGGGAAGCTCAGCAAATGAAGCCCTGAGTGTGCGGCAGGCCGGCCAAGGGCATGAGCAGGAGGTCTGTAAAGCGAGACTAGGCAGCCATGTTAGAGTCCTCCAGACAGGTACGGGAACTCTCGGGAAAGGGAAAGGGGATGGCTGCACCTCCTGTTTCTGAAAGGCTAAAGACGGGGAATGCAGAAGGGGAACCCTCTCCCCCCAACCACCCCGGAGGACTGTGGGGCGGGCAAGGAGGGCAGGAAGGATGCGAGAGGAGTATAAGGGAAGGATGGACGGCACGCACACAGAGCGACATTTGCCCACGCATCCGCAAGAATGCAACTTGGGAAAACTGTACCTTGGAAAGAAAGGAGAAGTTGGGGGCGGGGGGCAGGAGGGGCAACGGGGTTGAAGAAGGGCCCAGGGCCCCTGCTTGGCTGTCCGGTTTCTCTTCCCCTCTAGGGTCTAACGGAGCTCCAGCACGCACACCCAGCCATACAGCCACAGCAGTCGGATCGCGATCGTGAGTGAGGACCAAAACCAGGGTGGAAGCGGTGGGGTGGGGGAGGAGAATCCCAGGGAAAGGGGCCGCCCCGGGCTCTAGCTCAGAGCAAACCGGGCAGGAGCCCCTAGCCTTTCGGTGCCCCGCGGGCAGCACCCACTGCGAGATGCTCTGCGCTGAGGGCGGCGGTGGCCGTGGGGCCAGCTCACCTGGCTGGACGCTCGCTTCCTCCTGGGCTCGTTCTGTCTCTGGGCTCCGCGGCGGCGGCGGCGGCGGCGGCTGCTGCTACTACTGGGGCTGCTGCTGCTGCTGTTGCTGCTGCTGCTGCTGCGGCAGCCTGGGCTGCAGTGGCTGTAGCAGAAAGTGCCTGCGGGTTCTTCCCCGCCCCACTCTCTGCTCTCCCACCACCCCCACCCCCGGGTAACAGCTGGCCCTGGTCCACGTGACCAGAGACCGACTCCCCCCCCCGCCCCCCGAGTCCCCAGACAGCTGGAGCCCCTCCCAGCTGAGGCGGAGGCTGCAGGAGCTGGGGACAGCACGGTGGCCCCAGCGTCCGTCAGCTACCAGCCCAGCGAGCAGCGGCAGCAGTGCGGCTGGGTGCCAGGGGGGAAGGGGCGGGGGCGGGGAGGGAGGAGCACCAAGAGAGAGGGAGATGCAGCAGCCGGGGCGGGTCCTGGGACAAAGCAGCCCCCTCGGGTGTTTGCTCCCTGTATGGATGCCAGAGCCGCAGTCCCCTAAAGAACAGTCCTCTGGCTCCCCATCCGGCCTGGGCAGTGCCGCCCTCCAGGGGATCGCCCGCAGGCCCCTCCAGTAACACTGGGCCTGTTGCTCTGACCTTCATGAACGCTCTGAAAACGAGAGTTCCTGATTCCTTTCCCTGGACCCTGTTGCTTGGACGGGCTACATCGGGGGACTAACGGAAGACATTCGGGATGGTGCAGGCAGAAATGGGTTTGGAGAGAAAGAACTTGAATTCCCATCCTGGCACTGCTATTGCCCTCCTGTGTGACCTTGGGCAAATCCCTTCCCCTCACGGGACCTTAGTTTCCCTCAGTGAGATACAATGAGAATAAGAAGGCTTGGGCTCAAATCGCACCTCCAGTGCAGAATGAACTACGCTGTTTTAGGTGAGGGCAATTTGGTTCCCTTCTCTATGCAAGGTTTTCTTCCACCCCCCCCCACCCCCCCACCCCCGCCCAGTGGCTGTAGAATTAGAAGAGAGAGAGAGCAGTGATAAATTTGCAGAAAGAGGAAGAAGCATTTAATGGAGTTGGCATGGACGGAGGAAAAACAAGAATCAAGTCACCTTCGAAAGCTATAAACTCAATTTATTATAGACTTAAAAGAAGAGCCGGCCATACAAAACAGGCTGTAATTCAACATTAGGTGTTAGCCGCTGCTATATTTCCAGAAACTGGGCAGAAAAAGACCACCACCAACCACAACAAAAGACCAGGAACTTAAATACGTGTATTGGGGATAGAAAGCCTGCATTTAAGGAACTTAACATTCTATGGACTCTGTAGTATTCAGGGGCCATGCATAAGGACGCATCTATGTCAAGTGTGTGCAAGAAATTACAAAATACAAAAAATTACATAGATTTAGGGCTCGAAGGGGCCTCAAAAGTCATCTTCTTTTACAGATTCAAAGCCCAGAGAGTTGAAATGGGGTGGATGAGGTCACACAGGCATCTGGCAGCGATGGGAGAATTTGAACACGGATCCTCAGCTCCAATTGCAGCACTCTTTCCAGTTTCGGGGGAATAAAAGAAGACCTTCTGAAGGAGGTAACCTGAGAGCCGTGCTTTGAAGAAAGTTAAGGAGAGAAGGAGCATTCTAGGCAGCCCATACAACATCCAGGCCATGGGAAGATGCACTGCCCCCACCACCACCCCGGAACACTAGAAAGGAGACTATGGGAGTGTGTGTGTGTATGTGTGTGCACATATGTGTGTGTATATACATACATATACACACATACATATATATGTAGAAGTATATATGGGATTGAATGGGAGTAATATGAAATAAGACTGGACACTCAGGTAAGAGTCAGACTGTGTGGGGCTTGAAAGCCAGCCTGAGGGGTCGATGCTTCCTTCTTGAGGCCATAGGAAGCCCCTAGAGATTCTTGAGCCAGGGAGTAACACAGTCGCATCCCTGTTTGAGGAATAGCCATTTGGCAGCTGAGTAGAGGACTGATTGTGGCAAAACGAGGGCTTTTGATGATGTCTAGGGTCCCTTCTAGCCCTAAATCATATGATGTCCTCAAAGACTCCTAGGTTTAAAGGCCACATTAAATTTGTCCTTGATGTTTCTGGCCCGTCTAGGAGGAATTTGACTGTGGACATGTTTCTGATGTTCTGGGCCTCTTGGAGCCGACGCAATACTGAATAGAAAGATAGATAACTCCCTCCCTGAGCATCGTCATTCTTTTCCTTGGCTTGTGAAGGTTCCACAACTCATCTGGTTTTGGTTTTGGTTTTGTTCGAAGTGCCCAACCTAAACCACTTAGGACAATATTCACGGGAGAAAATTGTGACTCTTAAGAACTCTATTGCCATCTATCACTTGTCAGCTAAAATGAGCATTTGTTAAAAGCCAGCAGCACTCAAGGAGCCGCGCCTTCCTTTTCTCTTTATGTCAAAGAGGTATACAAATTGTATTCCTAAAACTTAAAAGGTTAGAGCTAGGAGGAATCTTGGAGGACTTCTCATCCCTTTCTTTTGACAGATGAGAAAACTGAGTCATGGAGTGACTCATCCAGGGTCACAAGTTCTTCTGATTCTTAAGATATGCAGGGGGTACTAAATTGGGAGCTTTGGAGTTAGAGGCAGGAGAACACTGAATCTGAACATTCACTGGAATCTTGGCTTCTAACCTGCACACCTCCCTCCCTGGGGTCAGGAAGACCTTCCTCTTCAGGTACTCTCTCCTCCTTCCCTTCCTGGAGTGTTGGGACTGCTTAATCATCCCCAGGGCTTTGCATGAGATGACAGCACTTCTATGTTTTCTGAGGAGACGGAGTTCCACCACATCTCCCCCAGCTCTATGACTATTTTGGTTCTCTGCCCACCCCAGCACAATCAGCCTCCTAAAGGCACCTAGCAGTGAGCCTGACGCACAGTAGGAAGTCAATAAAGCTTGTTGGTTGATTGAATGCAAGTCATTGTGCTTGACACTGGACACAATGAAGACCTTGGAATCAGAGCACCTGGGTTCAGGTGCCGATACTGCCGCTAACTCCCTGCATGATCTTAGAAAACCAACCTCTCTGAGCCTGTTTGCTTGTCTATAAAAGGACAAGGGAAAGGAACAAGCATTTATTAAGCACCTACTGTGTGCCAGGCACTGTGCTAGTCGATTGACAAATATTGTCTCATTTGATCCTCTCAGCAGGCCTGGGCTTTGTCTAGGGCACCTAATGCAAGGGTGTGGATTGCACTCTGAGGCCTTCAGCAGCATGAAAACAGGTGAATTTAGCACCCTTTTAGCAAGAATTAACTAAAATGGAAAACTACCAGAGGGTGATCTAGGGAAAACTCTCCCCCTGCCCCCACCCCCTTGCTAGCCACCTGGATTCTATCCACATGTCTGCACATCCTGCCAATGTGCAATACACTCTGTGTCGCTCTCAGTGGAGGGTGCTTGTTGCCCATAGCCCAGATGCAAGAAATGCCCTGTGGTTGTTCTGTTTCCAATCACAGCCCACTAAGTACAAAGCGTTATCAGCTCTTGGGGGATGTTTGTAGCATCAGAGGCTCTCTGGATGGAAGAGATTTGAGGCATCATCCCAGTCACCTCTCTTTTTTTACAGATGAGGAAACTGAGTCCCAGAGAGGTCAAGAAAGTTGGGATAGAACTTGAACCCAGGTATGAAATGGAAAAGAGCAATAGATTTGGATTTAGAGAACTGACGTCTTCTTGACTCTAGGTCCAATGCTCTATCCACTGAGCCAGGTATTAGAGGCCTGTTGATCAACAAATAAGTATTTATTAAGCACTGACAACTTATACACAAAAAAAAATACCTACAAGATAAGCTGCCTTAACAGCTAAATTGAGGAGAGGGGATGGGATGAGGAAAGCCTCCTGTGAAAAAAATGGCCCTTTGAGCTGGGTCTTGAAGGGAGCCAGGGATTCTGGGAGTCAGTGGTTAGAGGAGACTGTGGGGGACAGACAGTGCAAAGTCTTAAGTCTTGGCCCTTGAACTTGAAGAAATCCCTTCGTAGAGTGAGCCTTATTTACAAAACAATTTTATAATCAATATTCAGAAAGTCCCAAAGATCTAATGGCTTAAAACTGCGCTAAGATTTCTGGGATAGCCTGTAGTTCTACTCGAAATCCAATTCAATTCAACAAGCATTTTTTAAGCTCCTGCTAATATTTGGGGCACCATGCTAGTGCTGGAGATACTAGGCCAAAAATGTCCTCTAGGAGTTTACAGTACACTGGGGAGGTGGGCATTCACAACATAAATATGCAAAGTAAATTGTGGAGGCAAAGGGAAGGGCTATTATCTGGGGGACTGAGAAATGTCTTGTGTAGGAAGGGAGTCACCTAGACTCTGCGAAGGACCTATAACTGGCTGCATTTTTCAAAATAAGTTTTAAGGATGCTTCAAGTTGGTTTGTTTGTTCCACCTTCCCACCCCCATCCCAGCCAACCCAGTGACCACGCCTAACAGTGGATGTAACATTCCACACTGGGAGTCCTTCCCTTCTTTGCTAAGAAGGGTTTCCTCATCTGTCCTCCTGGACCAGGCTTCATAATGCTTCTAATCTGAGTTCTCCTCAGAGGCAAGGTTGTTTCCCATTTACATTATTGTAGTCACTGGGTATGCATATGGTTCTCTGGCATCTGCTTTCTTTGCTCAGCCTCAGTTCATTCCTATTTTCCCAAGTTTTTCAGAATTCCCCATAAAGTATCATAGGTTTAGAGCTGGGAGGGACCTCAAAGATCCTCTAAGACAACCTGATTTTACAGGTGAGGAAACTGAGGCCAGGGAGATGAAGTGACTTTGTCCAGGGGTGCTTAGCTAGAAAATATCTTGAACCTGGATCTTCCTGATTCCAAGTTCAGAGCTCTATCCACTAGCCTGTGGTATGATTCAATGTTATCCCAAAAGTCTTCGTGCAGTTGTAAGCTATCGAAGCTTTGATCTGCACTGAAATTTGTATTTACATAATGTATCACCATTTGTTAATTGATGAGCACCCACTTTCTCTCTGGTTTTGTATTGTTTTTACCCTCCACAAAATGCTGCTCTGCCCATTTTCTATACATTGGGATCTTTCTGTCTTCCATCGGGTATGTGCCTAGGAATAAGACCACTGGGTCAAAGGGTATGAACATTTTAGTGACTTTTCTCCCATAATTTCAAATTGTCTTCCAGAAACATTAAACCAGTTTGCAGCTCCAATCAGAGAGTCAATAAACATTTATTTAGCACTTACTGTGTGCCAGCCATGATCTCAAAGTGCCTATATGTGATTTTGGAAATAGATTTTAAAACCTCATAAATAGAGATGCATTTAGCTCAGTGATTCTGTGAAAACCTGAAAATACCAGGAGAAAAACAAGCTGCTACTGGGTGAGTCTCAAGGGAGGGACCTGAAGATGGCATGATGGGAGTGCTGTATTTACATATCAGGGAAGTGGGGAGGCAGAATCTCACACTGTTTTGTATCTTCCGGGGAGTTTAATCCACCTGGGTAACCCTTAAATACAAGCCCATGAGAAAGGAGCCCAGTGAAAGCAGCCAAACAGCTCTTGGAGGGTGAGAGGGAGTGAAAAGAGAGAGAAAATGGCAAAAGAAATCATCTTCTAGATTCATTAGTCATCTGGAATAATCTCCTGACACTCACGGAGAGGTTAGTTTTCTGAACTTGGTTGCCACAGCAACAGGTCTTCAGAACCTACAGAAATCCCACTTACGAATCACCCAGCTATTCAGCTGCTGGCTAACTATTCAAAGGAACAATGGGGGTTATTGTCTATTTTTGTTATTTCTAAAATTCACACTCTATAAGTCAGTCTTGATTGCATAAAGAGAAGGTCAGTTCCTTTGGACATATATTTCAATGATAATTTAAAATTACATTTTGAGTTAAAAACTAGGATGGTGTATTCTTAGGCTTTCAAGTCATTTGGTGGCTAAATAAGCAAGGGCACGCTTATCAACTCAATTCTTGAGAAAATCCTCTGCATTTGGGTGGCTTGGATTTCATTTTGAATGATTTAAAAAGGAAAACAAAAAGGATCTCTATACATTTCAAAAACAAAACACCAAGAATGGCCTAGACTAAGCTTTCAGGAACCAGTGTGATTTTTTTCTGCATGGTAAGCAGTTGACGGACAAAGAGCTGGCGGCTGGATGTCCCCGGGATTCATTCATGGGGTTGAGTGGCAGCTGTCATACAGAGATTTTCATCTCAAGGTCACTTTTTGGCAACGAGTCAACTTGAAAGAGAACTGGGTCTGCAGACACAGGAAAACAGAATGGAGACTCGTTCTGGACGAAAAGAGAAAAATAATTAGCGTGAAAAGAAACTGAAGAGGCCCACAAAGGGTCCTCCTGATTTTCACCGCCTTCTCTTAACGAACTGATTGTTCGTTATCTGGAGCTGCCTTGCTGCATTTGCTTTTGGTAGGGAAAATTATCTTTGGTCTTAGTACAGTTAAGGGTTGTTGGCAAGCCCACCCATTGGCATATTTGCTGGGGTTTGTGTGTGGCAAGGTGCAGAAATGCCACATTTTACGAAGGGTATTTATAAAGTGAAGGGCAACCCAAATGGGGAGCGCACATTCATGGAGATCCATCGAAGAGACTAGGGAGGTTTAGGCTAGAAAAGAAAAGGCTTTAGGGAGAGAGGATAGTTATCTTCAAGTACTGGAAGGATTAATATGGAGAAGAGGTATTAGTTTTGCTCTGCTTGTCCCCAAAGGATGGAAATAAGTGATAAGAAACTCCCAGGGAAGAGGGGAGGCAGAATCTCACACTGTTTTGTATCTTCCAGAAGTTTAATCCACCTGAGCAACCCTGAGCTAGAAACACACGAGAAAGAAGCCCAATGAAGGCAGCCAACAGGCTCACGGAGGGGGAGGGTGGGAGTAAAGGGAGGGTGGGAGTGAAGGAAGGGAGAGAGGGGAAGATGGGAAAAGAGATGCCTTCTAGATCATTGGTCACCTGGACCAATCCTGACACTCAAGGACAGCACATGTGACACTTCTCTCACAAAGCCACTCACATGCTCAGCTTATTGTCTCCTCCTCCCTCTTGAAATGAGTTTGAATTACTTTGGAAATATATAAAAATTTGTCGAATTCAAGTCTCAAAAATGCAAATTTAGGCTTGACATAAGGAAAAACTTCCTGACAATTAAAACCATCCCACCCAAAAAGGAGCAAATATCTTGAGAGATAGTGTTTTCCCTTCATTGGAGGTCTTTAAGGAAGGGCTTTATAATGACTATAGGCAGTATATGGTAGATGTCATTCTTGTTCCTGAAAAGATTCGATGACCTATCTTGGAGGTCCCTTCCAGCTTTGAGTACTAGACTTGGAGGCAAGAGACGCTGAATTCAAATCTTGTCTCTAGCACTCACTGGTTGTACGGGCTTAACTTCTGAGCTCCATTTTCTTCATCTATAAAATGGGCACAAAACTGCCTGTAGCATTGCCTCTAAGACAGCTGTGAGATAGTATAAGTAAAATGTGCAAACCTTAAAGCAATTATTATAGTAGTAGTAGTAGTAGTAGTAGTAGTAATGGTGGTGGTGGTAACAATAGTAGTAGTATTGGTAGTAGTAATAGTAGTAGTTGTGGTGGTGGTAGTGGTGGCAATAGTAGTAGTAGTAGTAGTAGTAGTCATCATGGTGGTGTGGTAGTGGTGGTAGTAGTAGTAATAGTAGTAGCAGTTGTGGTAGTAGTAGTGGTAGTGGTGGTAGTAGTAGTAGCAGTAGTGGTGTGGTAGTGGTGGTAGTAGTAATAATAGTAGTAATAATGGCGGTGGTGGTAGTAGTAGTAGTGGTTGTGGTGGTAGTAGTAGTAATAGTAGTAGTGGTGGTGGTGGTGTTAGTTGTAATAGTAGTAGTAGTAATAGTACTGGTAGTAGTAGTAGTAGTAGTAGTGGTTGTGGTGGTAGTAGTAGTAGTAATAATAGTAGTGGTGGTGGTGGTGTTAGCTGTAATAGTAGTGGTAGTAGTAATAGTAGTGGTGGTGATGGCAATAGTAGTAGTAGAGTAATGTTACTCTTGAGTTCACATGAAATTTAAAGAAACACAATAACGATAGCTAATTCTTACACTGTGGTTTAAGGTCTGTAAAGGACTTTATAAATATCTTGTTTTATTCTTACAACAGCCCTGAAAGGTAATTGTTATTCTCATTTACAGATGTGAAAACTGAGAGAAACAGCCGTTAAACCATTTGCTGACGAAACTACTAAGCGTCTGAGGCCGCGTTTGAAAGCACGACTTTCTGACTCCACGACGAGCACTTTTCCCCCTGTGCCCATTTGGCAGCAGCGTGTGTTCAGGGCCAAATGTGAGTCATCCGCAGGGCCGCACGACTGGTTGAGTTGAAGTCATAAACACAGCCTGGGCTGGGGGATAAGTCTTGGGGAAATGGGTTCCAACCCTAGCCCTGACTCGAGCGAGCCATGTGCCTGTGAACCAATGCTTTCCCCGGTCTGGACGTCCTCTGTGAAATGGTGGCATTGCTCCCGATGACCCTTACGGTCCCTTCCGGGTCTCTAGAGATTTCAGCAATGATGATCACTTGTAATAAGGAGTCATAGAAATTCTCTTTCCATATCGTCGCCTGCTTACATGACCCTACAGTCTATCTTCACAAAAGGGGCTAAGGCACATAAGAGGTTCAAAATCGGTATGACGGTTTAGACTGGGGGAAAGGGCAGGTGGGGAAGACAATGAGCCATCAACTCGTTACTGTCGAGGTCGTCGAGAATTAAGAGGGAATCAGGGAAGTGGGATTGATTTAGAGGAAGAATCAATTAATTTTAGTACACCACTTAATCTTCTTAAACAGATGGTGAAACAAAAGAGAAAACAGAGAATAATACATGCGATAAAGGAGGATCCACAAGGTATCATGGGAAAGATTATGTGCTCAAAGGGATTCAGATCAAATACACACACACACACACACACACACACACATATACATACACATATATATTACAAGGGAAAAACAAATTAACGAGTAAGAGACTGCTATGAAAAAAGCGCTCACTGTCTCTGAAGCCCAGCAAAGGACCCTAACTCTATTTTGGAGCAGAATTCAGCCACTCTGACTCTAAATTATGAGGCAGAGTGATGTCGTTTAGTTCAATTCAATAAATTGCTTCTATGGGCCCAGCATTGTGCTATGGGCCAGGTGCTGCAAATGCAAAGAAAAAAAATAATGCCTGCCCTCAAAAAGCTTACCTCAAGGCGGGATGGGGAGATGTACATAAATAAACATAAAATATATACAAAGTCATTTGAGGGAATGAGGGAAGGTCACAAATACCTGAGGAGATCAGGAAAAAAACAGTAGAAAGAGCTTTGGAATTGAAGTCAGAGAATCTGCGTTCGAAATCCCAGCCTTATAACTTTCTACTTGCTGGTCCTTGTGCAAGTCACTTAACTTATCTTGGCCTCAGTTTCTTCATCTATAAAACAAAAGGGTTGGATTACGTGGCCTTTGAGGATCCGAATCTATGATGCCATGACTTCATAACTTCATCACTTTGAGAGCTGTCCTTAAGTTCCTGAAAATATATGAGTATAAAAATCCACCTTCCTTTTCTTGGGTAAGTTTGTTTCTTTGAGTTCCTACCATCATTCCTTTGGGTTATTATTTTTGATACCATGAATCAGGGATTCTCAAAGTGTGGTCCAGGGGTTCCCAGTGTTGGGGTCCATGAAGTCAAAACTATTTTCATATCACTAAGAAATTTTAATTTGTAATATGTAATTTGGTAAATATCAAAATGTAATCAAATATCCATTTGGTAAATACATAATTTAATATGTAATTTGGTAAATTGTGTTTGTCCTTTGTTCTCAAAGAAGACTATGACACCAGGAAGATGATGACATGACTTGCAGTTGACTTCGATTTGAAGGAGGGAGGGCTACGCAAGGTCACCAGCCTCACTTTCTCCTCCAGAGCCATCTGGGTCCAGTGGCCAGATATTCATCAGGATGACTGGAGATGGTCCAGGATGCAATATAGACTATGTACACAAAACTCTTCTGGAGGGGTCCTTAAAACTTTTTAGAACTTAAAGTTTGAAATCAAAAAGTTCGAGAACCGGTTTTGTGAGGGATTCATGGCTTTGTGATTATGCATCTATTCTTTTCCCATGCTTGTGGCAGCCGCTTGACATTTCTGTAGGATTCTTGCCCATTTTTTTAATCATTGCTTCCATTGTGTAGGTGATATTCTCCAATTCTTTAAGACTCAACTCAAGTTCCGGTATCTACAGGAAGCCTTTTACTGACCCCCACATCCTTCCAAAAGTATGTTGTAATCAATTTGTATCTACTTGTAACATATATGTGTGTATATTTACACAAGTATGTACATATGTGTGTATTTCTGATTTTCATTTTTCAGTCATGTCTGACTCTTCTTGACCCCATTTGGGGTTCTCTTGGCAGAGATCCTGGAGTGGTTGACCATTTTCTTTTTCAGTTCATTTTACAAATGAGGAAACTGAGGCAAGCAGGGTTAAGTGACTTGCCCAGAATCCCACAGCTAGTAAATGTCTGAAGTCAGATTTGAACTCAGGTGTTCCTGACTCCAGGCTCAGCACTCTAGCCCCTGCATCAACTACTTGCCCTGATATGTTTATACATATGTACATATATGTGCACATGCATGGGTACACACACGTGTGCACCTATGTAGGTATGCAGAGTATAAACCCTTGAGGGCAAGAACTGTTTTGCTTTTGTTTTTGCATCTCCAGCGCCTCAGTACAAAGCCTGGCACATCATATGTGGTCAGTAAAGGCTCGCTGATTAATTGATTAGCATCTCAAGTACAATGTTCCTCTCTACTTTGTAATCCGTTGATCTCATCCTAGCAACCTGACCTCTCCTGGCCATTAACAGTCACAATAAAGGCCACACATGTTGTCACTGGTGCCAGATTTTAACTCATGATCATTTACCACGTCCTGCCTTTCCAAATCACCATGCAGCCTTTCTCTTCAGTTTAGACTCATAAAATAACCCAAGGGAAAAACTTGAGCCCTAGATCCCAAATGTGGCAGGGTGGTACACAGAGTGAAAATGACGGCTAAGGCTGAGAACAATTTCTCAACAATAAAAATAAATCTAAATAGTAAACACGCAACTGTGAATGGATAAAGCTTCCAGAGCATGCCATCCTTCTGGAAAAAGCATTGCTGGTTGCTATAGCATCCTGGTCTCCTGATAATAGGGGTGAAGGTTAGGGGCTCGGGACTATATTGCCATCAAGCAAGATGCTGCCAAGCCAGGCACAATGAAGTAATTAAGAATGTCAAAGAAAATTGAAAATGAGTAAAGCCTGGCCCATCCCCATCCCAATCTCCAAGTGTACTTCCTGCTAGGGGGAAAAAAAGCTCTTCCCTAGCGCCCGAACTTGTCTGGGAACTCAGAACTGCTTCTCAGCATTCATCTACTTACAAGAGAGTTATCTGTACCCAAAATAGGCATTCTAGGCTCTCAAGTGGAGAAAGATTTTTAAATTCCCCACAATTCCCAAGAGGAATACATTCTGTGAAGTCCAGGGACCAAGGGAGCTGGCCCACTTTGTTCTAGATTCTTAGACTAAAATATTCTTAGCAGATGTCTATTTTCACCACTATTATTCAATATTGTACTCAAAATGTTAGCTTTAGCAATAAGAGAAGAAAAAGAAATTGAAAGAATTAGAATAGACAATGAGGAAACAAAGCTATCACTCTTTGCAGATGATATGATGGTATATGTAGAGAATCCTAGACAATCGACCAAAAAACTACTTGAAATAATTAACAACTTTAGCAAAGTTGCAGGATATAAAATAAACTCACATAAATCACTGGCATTTCTATATTACTAACAAAGTCCAGCAGCAAGAGACAGAAAGAGAAATTCCATTTAAAATAATTGTAGACAATATAAAATATTTGGGAGTCTACCTACGAAGATAAACCCAGAAACTAGAAAAAACAATTACAAAACACTTTTCGTGCAAATAAAGTCAGATCTAAATAATTGCTAAGTTGAGCTAACATAATAAAAATGACAATTCCACCTAAATTTACTCATTCAGTGCCATGCCAATTGAATTACCCCAAAAACTTATATAGAGCTAGAAAAAATAATAACAGAATTCATCTGGAAGAACAAAATGTCAAGAATATCAAGGGAATTGATGAAAAAATACAAAAGAAGGTAGCCAAGCCATACCAGATCTAAAACTGTATTATAAAACAGCATTCATCAAAACTATTTGGTACTGGCTAAGGTTGATCAGTGGAAGAGGTTAGGCACACAAAACACAGTAGTCAATGACTATAGTAATCTACTGTTTCATAAACTCAAAGACTCCAGCTTCTGGAATAAGAATACACTATTTGACAAAAACTGCTGGGAAAATTGGAAAATGGTATGGCAGAAACTGGGCATAGACCAACGTCTGACACTACATACCAAAATAAGGTCAAAATGGGTACCTGACTTATACATAAAGGGCGATACCATAAGGCAAATTAGGAAAGCAAGGAATAGTTTACCTGTCAGATCTATGGAGAAGGGAAGAATTTATGACCAAACAAGAAATAGAGAACACTACGAAATACAAAATGGGAAATTTTGAGTACATTAAATTTAAAATGTTTTGCACAAACAAAGCCAATGTATAACCAAGTTTAGAAGGAAAGCAGAAAGCTGGGAAACAATTTTTACTGCCAGTGTTTCTGACAAAGGCCTCATTTCTAAAATATATAGAGAACTGAATCAAATTTAATAGAAAACAAGTCATTCCCCAATTGAGAAATGGTCAAAGGATATGAACAAGCAGTTTCCAGATGAAGAAATTAAAGCTATCTATAGTCATATGAAAAAATGCTCTAAATTACTATTGATTAGAGAAATGCATAGTAAAACAACTCTGAGGTATAACCTCATACCAATCCAATTGGCTAATATGACAAAAAAGGAAAATGATAAGCATTGAAGATGTGGGAAAATTGGAACACTGATGCATTGTTGGTGGAGTTGCAAAATGATCCAACCATTCCGGAGGACAATTTGGAACTATTCCCAAAGGGCTATAAAAATGTGCATACCCTTTGATCCAGCAATACTGCTTCCAGGTCTGTATCCCAAAGAGATCATAAAAACAGGAAAAGGATTCACATGTACAAAAATACTTATAGCAGCTCTTTTTGTGGTGGCCAAGAACTGGAAATTGAGGGTATGCCTATCAATTGGGGAATGGCTGAATAAGCTGTGGTATGTGAATGTAATGGAACAATATTGTGCTATAAGAAATGATGAACAGGCAAATTTCAGAAAAACCTGGACTTATATGAACTGATGCCGAGTGAAGTGAGCAGAACCAGGAGAACATTGTGCACAGTAACAGCGATGACTCACTTTGATGGGCTTAGCTCTTCTCAGCAATGCAAGGAACTAAAACAATTCCAAAAGATTCATGATGGGAAATGCCATCCACATCTAGAGAAAGAACTATAGAGTCTGAATGCAGATCAAAACAGACTATTAGCTCTCTTTTTTGTTTGTTTGTTTTGTTTCATTTTGTTTTTTCTTTCTCATGGTTCCTCCCGTTCATTCTAATTCTTCTATACAACATGACTAATGTGAAAATATGTTTAATAGGAAGGTATATGTAGAACTTATACTGGGATCGCATGCTGTCTTGGGGAAGGGGGGAGGGGATGGAGGTGGAGAAAATTTAAAACTTATGGAAGTGAATGCTGAAAACCAAAAACAAATGAATTAATTTTTAAAAATGGGAAATGACCCATATGTACAAAACTATTTATAACAACTCTGTTTGTGGTGGCAAAGAATTGGAAATTGAGGGGATGTCCTACAATTGGGAAATGGATGAACAAATTGTGATATATAAATATAATGGAATACTATTGTGCTATAAAGAAATGATGAGCATGCAGATTTTAGAAAAACCTGGAAAGACTTAATATGAACTGATGCTGAGTAAAGTGAGAACCAGGAGAACATTGTACATAGTAACAGCAACATTGTGCAATGACCAACTTTGATAGACTTAGCTCTTCTCAGCAATATAATGATATAAGACAATTCCAAAAGACTCAGGATGGAAAATGCCATCCACATCCAGAGAAAGAACTATGGAGTCTGAATGCAGATTGAAGCGTACTATTTTCTCTTTTTTTTCCTTTCTAATGATTTTCCCTTTTATTTCTGATTCTTCTTTCACAAAATGACTAATGGTAATATGTATAACATGATTGTACATGTATAACCTACATTAGATTGCATGCCGTTTTGGGGAGGGAGAGAGGAGCTAGAAAAAAAAAATCTTATAAAAATGAGTATTGAAAACTATCTTCACATGTAATTGGAAAAAATAAAATACTATTAAGTTAAAAAATAAGACATTCTCAGAAAGAATCTCATGTTACTTTTTTCTTGAGCATCACATAAAAGGATTTATAGTCCGGGTCTCTCCGAGGCACTTAGATTGCTGGGCAGATAATTGCCTGACTCAGACTCACTTAAGTGCACCCTTTTTAGGCAGGATGCATCACTAGCACAGCAAGGACACAGAATTGATGAAGGAACAAAAAGGATCCACAGACAATCCACTTCCCATTGCTAACCTTTGAGAATGTTCCAGATGCCGCTGTTCTTTTGCATTGTAATAATCCGCTCCAATCTCTTCGGATGACCTTAATTAAAGCTATAAAAATGTAAGCATTCCCAACTCCATGTTTTAGAATTTCTGTGACAATTTCACTTACATTCTACTACATTAAATGAGACATAAAAACATGGATGATTAGACTGTAAAACAATCTAAATCGGGAGGGAAGAGGGGCAAGAACCTTTGTCGTGGACCCCTCTGGCAGTCAGGCGAAGCCTATGGATCCCTTCTAACAACCTAATAAAATAAGATGCATTAGGTTGTAAAGAAAACCAGTTATGCCGAAATACAATTATCACAATATTACAACAACAATAAAAAAAAACCTCACCAAGTTCATGGACCCCAGGTTAAGAACATCTTTTAAAGCAAAGTGGAGTGAGGGGCGAAGTTCTACTAATTTCAAGGTAGCAGCAGGCTTTCAAAGAATCTCATTGCTCAAGAGAGCTATGACATGAGAAGAGTAAATAATAATTATAAATTTAATTTTAAATAAAGACTCGAAACCTATAGATAAGACTACATAAGAATCTACATGTATATAAATTACTATTATTGACTGGTAAAAATTTAAGAATATTTTTGATGGATATCCCTAAATACCAAATACTCATGGTCTCCGGGCTCCACAAAATTTTTTTAAAAGGCTTCAAAATATAGAGCTATAGCAGAAGAAATCCACAGGGAACACACTGGAAACAGGACGGAGTACCCACTATCTTCATTATCCTTTATCTTCTACTGGACTTGTCCCAAAGAAGCTTTTGATGATCCTGCAGCAGATAAGCTTGTATCCCAATATTTTTATTCAATTACACGCAGCATTTTGTCTACCTGCGCAGCAGAAGATTAAGCATAAATCCATAGCAGGATGTGACCCATCCTGGAATTGGTTCTGTCTGAACTCAACTGAACGAAAATCAAAACTGGATAATACTGACAATAACGGTGATGAAAAGAATCTCCCTTAGGGGCTAACCTAATATCATTCCTAGGGATGTTGATGGCAAAGTAAAGGAATGCTAGCCAGGATGGAGGATGCTGTGTTAGGAAACAGCGCTGAGAAGTCTTGACAAGAACCCTGAAGCACCAATCAATCGGATCTAAAGCAGTTAGGTGTTTCGGTGGATAGAGAATTGGGTCCGGAGTTAAGAAGATGTGAGTTCACGTATGATATTTATACAGGGTGTTCCTAAAAGTCTGGACACATAGGCAAAAATCCATATTTCAAGAAATGAAATGAATGAAATTTTCAACATTTGATTGGAATATTAACAAATAACATCTTCAACATGATTTCCATCATTTGTGATGCAAAAGTTGATGCACTTTGCAAGATTCACGTGAACTCGATGCAATAACTCCACATTGCCATCAATTTTAGCACACTCACTCTTTATGCGTTCGATCTGTGATTTTCACTGAGTACACCTTCTCCTTTAGCACACCCCAGAAAAAGAAGTCGCTGAACAACAGAGAGTCTCCGGTGAAATGGTTAATGAGATGTTAATGAGAATTCCTATGTGTCCAGATTTTAGGGATACCCTGTAGTTCAAGTTCAGATCTTTGCTAGCTGTGTGACCTTGGGCAAGTCATTTTACCTCGGTCTGCTTCTGTTTCCTCAACTTTAAAATGGGATAATGACAGCATGTACCTCCAGGGTTGTAGTGAAGATCAAATGCACATAGCAGGTGCTTAATATATTCTTGTTCCAACCCCTGCCTTCTTCTGGCAATACTTCCAATTGGGCTACTCCCTGTCCCTAGACAAAATGATGAAATTCTTTTTATAAATCTAAGAAATAGATGAGCTAGCAATAGTTGTGTGTCATTTCTTCCTGAAATCATTCTGATCTACTTGACATGGAGTACCAGACCGTGAAGCAAGTGGCTCTCCGCAGTCTGGTACCACAAGAAGGTAAGACACATCAGAAAATTGGTAGTTCCAATACCCCCACCTGCTGGAAATGCTGCTGCGCAGATGGAGCTGCTGCTGTGGGTGTGAAGTGGACTGAAGAAGGATTCCTTTCATCATGCACCAGTCTAATATCCCTAAGTAAATGATACAGGTATTATTCTCCCCCATTTACAAGTAAGGGCACTGAGGCTCAGGGTGGCTTGTCCAGGGGTCACATCTCTTGTAAGTGCCTGAGTCTTCCTGCTTCTAAGTCCGGTGCTATCTATCTGTCTCACAGACTGCTTCTCCTAAAGTCACTGCTTCGCTTTTAATGAGAGACAGAACAGCCGTGCTTCCATAAGTCCACGAGCTATGTCTATTTTTTAAGACTTACTGTGGTTTTAGCTGCTTTAAAGTGATAATGAGAATGTGTTCCCATTTGACAATTCAGATTTTATCCCCAACTTTGAGAGGAGAGACCAAAAAACTCCGTTATGTTCAAATGTTTGTCTAGATAACCAGAAAAGATGCATTTTCCCCCCCAATGGATTTCACATGAAAGTACCTACAACTAACAAAAATAACAGAAAAAGAGGATTTATTACATTATAGTGGAGGGGGCAAGAAAATTTTTTTTTTTAAAAATCCCTCATCTTTGCAGAGGGTGCCCTTTACCACCACACTTTCCTTATTCAAAACAATGCTGGGAAACCATAATACAAGCACCATAGGTGAGCTAGCTCACCCCCTTGTCGTAGTTCAATTCTGTCTGATTTTTTGTGACAACGTAGACCATAACACACCAACACTGTCCATGGAGTTTTCTTAGCAATGGTACTGGAATTGTTTGCCATTTCCTTCTCCAGTTAATTTGACAGATGAGGAAACTGAGGCAAACTGAGGTTTAAGTGACTTGCCCAGGGTCACACAGTTAGTGTCTGAGGTGGTATTTGAACTCTGGTCTTCTTGACTCCAGACTCAGTGCTTGGTGTACTATGGTGCCACCTAGCTGCCCTCCAAATGCGTACTGAGCTCCATATTTTCAGAGATTCATCCTTCAGTTCTGCCTTTCTCTGTGGGGTAGTGCCTATTTCTTGTCCCAGGAGTATGCATATAACAACAGCCACAATTAGTATTTATACGGCACTTTAAGGTTTTCAAAGTACTTTACAAAGGTTGCTGTCATTTTATCCTTACAACAACCCTGGGACGGGAGCACTGTTGTAATCCCATTTTTAAAATGATGATGATGGTGGTGGTGGTGGTGACAATGACAACCACGATGATAAAGCACATTTATATAATGCTTTAAGGTTTGAAAAACACTTTACATATGCTAATCTTCACAACAACTCTGTGGTACTATTTCTAATTTTATATATTCCCCATTTTACAAATGAGAAAACTGAGGCAGTGTAAGTGACTTGACCAGGGACACACATCTAATAGATATCTGAACTCAAGTCTTCCTAACTCCAGCTCAGTATTCTGTTCACTATGCCATCTAGGTGCTGGTCATCAGATGGGGTTGCAAAAACCCTGGACTCAGGATCTTGGCTCAGCCAGGAAACAAGCAGGGAATACATAAGGGTTTGTGATTTCCCCATTCTTGAGTGTACGGTCCCCGGTCGGGACCCCCAACCCTCTCTGGCCTAAGCTTACCCATCTTGGAGTAGGGTTGGTGGGCTCAGCAGCCAGCCACAGAAAGGTGACGTTCTTCCTGACGTGCCTCTCCAGTCCTGTCGAATGAGCACCTTCTGTTCCTTACCATAGGGCAGCTACTGATCAACAGCCCACAGAGGCATGAGGGAGCGCTGGTAATCCAGATGACCACCTAACCTTCGGAAGCATTGCTGTTTGCTACGACAGCTTGTGCGTCTGTTGAATGCGGGGTATCTCATGCTCTGGGAGTTAAGCAGATGTCTGGGCCTTTTATTCAAAACTCTCCTCTTCACAACTGGCAAGAATCAACAGAGAGGACCACCCGAAGGCCAGCTGCGCCCCATCTCCCCCACCCACAGTGCTGCCTCTGTCGTGGTTCACAACCTCTCCTACGTAGGGGTGGGAGGTAATTAAATGTTTTGATTAAAAAAGCCTCCCTCTGGGCTACAGAAAACAGGAGGCAAAAGGAAAATCACCCCCATCAGGAAGGACTGATCCCCTGCTGGCTCACCAAATCTGAGGCAGTAGTAGCATCTCTGATCACCTCTGATCTGAATAGAAGATTTTATATTTAATCTTCCAACTCTTAAAAAAAATGCTGGCAGCGAGCAGGAAGAAATAAAAAGGGCTTGTGGCTGAGAAGGATGGAGGGTTGGATTTAGGCTATCCTTAGGATTCTTCTCCCCAAGCAGAGCTGTGTCCAGCTCCAGAGATGGACACCCTTATCTCGGGCCCCCACCCACTCATCCAAGGAGTCCAAATTAACAAGTATTTCCTAAGTGTTTACTGTATACGAGGTACCACAAGCAAATATACCCAAGGAGCATCGTCAAACTTCAACTTTGGCAAAGTACTTTACGTATCCAATGAAATATTTACAATGTGCTTTACACAGCACAAAATTACATAATTTTTATTATTAATACTATTTATTAATTAAATAGTGCTAAATACCTGTTAAATTATTATCCCCATTATTACTGTTAACTCATTTAATCCTCCTGCCTCCCTGGGAGGTAGGTGCTGTCATTATTCCCATCTTACAGATGAGGAAACTGAGACTGACCAGGGTTAAGTGGCTTGCCCAGGGTCGCACAGCTAGTGTCTGAGGCAGCCTGTTAATTCAGATCTCTCCTAATCCTCAAGTCCTGAGCGCTATATACTGCACCACCTTGATACCTCGGATGGGGAAGTGTCCAGAGGGGAGAAAGCAGGACGAAGGGCTTCTGATTAGCCCCAGAGAAGCAAAGATGGGTGGAGGTGAGGGAAGAAACGGACCAGGATGGCTGTCCTTGAGAATTTGACCAAGAGCAATGGGTAGAATCTTCCGAGAAACAAATTTAGGCTTGATAGAAGGAAAAACTTCCCAAAGATTAGAGGCATCCGGGAGTGTCACAGGTTTCCTTGATAGGTGGTGAGCTCCCCATTCCTGGGGGTCTTTAACTAGAGATTTCTTGTTAGGTGTGTTGTAGAGATGGATTTTTGTCCCATGATGGGTTGCCCTAGATGGCTTCCGAGCTTTTGTGAATAGTGCCTCATACATAACTATTTTTCAAAATATATGTAGGTGCTGTCATGGTTGATAAAATATAAATTCACAGAAACGTGTAGCTGAAATCATTGCAGCTTCTTGTCGTAAATATTCTCTACCAATGAATACTAATGGTATCCGTCTTCCTTTAATGGAAGTTTTTGCCCAAAGACTTGGTCTCAAATTCATCTTCTCTTTGTCTTCAGCTATGGGTTCAAGCCACTGCTGGCTTGTTGGTTCCTCTATTGAGACTTTCTACTTGTGACATATTTTATTTAGATTTACTTCCTGACTGATAAATGCAATGTATCTGCTATCCTCAAAAAAACATATCATCATGGGGGAAAAGCTGACTGCTACACTCCTCACCTCCCACCATTCTGCCCCAGTCACAGATGTGCTAAGTACCAGAAACCACTTGGTAGTTTGCCACTTAAGTCTTGGGCAGACTCTCTAGCTTTCTTCAGAACTCAGCTCTGCTTCCACCTCCTACAGGAAGCCTTTCCTGATTCCTTCCCCGGCTGCCTGTGCCTTCTCTCCCCCTAATTACTTCATCTCTATTTTGTATTTGTTTATGTGTTTGTGTTGTCTCCCCCCACACACACACATAGAACATAAGCTCCCCGAGGGCAGATTGGTTCTTTTTTTGTCTCTTATCCCCAGTGTTAGGAGGTATTTAGTAAATGTCTGTTGAATATTACAATGCACACATAATTTTTTATTCTCATTTTAGCTACTCACACACTTCTTAAATAAAAAAAACGTAACAATCTGAATAAACATTTTCCTCAGTTCCTCATGTGCAGACGATTCAAAACAAAAAAAAAATAGGCAGTTTCATTGTACCATGAACATAGACAGCCTTGGCTTTTCCCAATAGAATGCATCTAACTTCTAGAAAATGGTGGGTGGTAAAGAGCCGAGTGTGTGGTTTGTGATTTAATTAAATCTGTTGCTGAGGTGTGTTTACAGCTGCCATCTTTTAAAATTATGAGCAAGCTAGTTAAATGTCAGGCTGCAGGTGTGGGAATGAGAGAGAGGCTGGTGTGCTCAAAGAGAAGGGATTGAAGTGCGCTGCAAAAACTGGGAGTCAGATTCAAAGGCCCCCAGAGACCGTGGACAAGACCCATCCCCTCTATGAGTGTCGGTATCCTCATCAACAAAATAGGAGGGTTGGACCAGATGGTCTCCAAAGTTCCTTCCGGCTTTAAATCTATGATTCTACAACAAAGTGTTCCCCTTCCCCTAGGTCCACAGCTCATTAGGGGGAAAGGGGCAGTTAGCAGTCTCGCTCAAATGATTTCTTTTAATATTCAAAGACGCACAGCAGGAGACAATTACCTCTTTCCGATGAATAGATACCAACTCAACAGACAGAATCAACATCGCTAGAAAATAAGGCTCAAAAATTCTCCACCCTCCGCGTGGGCGCCAGAGGGGTGTCTTTACAACTCATCATGTTTGTACGTAAACTCCCTTGCAGATATGAATCCATCTTTGTCCTCGTCTTCTTTGTCAAAGATGTCTTCCACCAAGTCATCGTGGTGACTCTCGTTGACCATGGCCCCGTGCTTCTCAAACTCCTTCTTCAAATAGACTTTAACCTGCAAAAGAGAGAATCAAGCCACTTGAAAAGGCTGGCCCTATGACTTGGAAATTATTAATCAAGACCGTCCAACACGTATTTCAGGCTATTTTATCATTAGTAATAATATCCAGCATTTCTATAGCACATTAAGGTTTCTCATTTAATCCTCACAATAGCCCTGGGAGGGAGGTGCTGTCATTATCCCCATTTTATGATTAAGGAAACTCAGGCAAGATGGAAGTTAAATGACTTGCCCAGGGTCTCACAGCTATTAAGTATTAAGTATAAAAAGTCATTTATTCAGTATTAAGCGGGATTTGAACTCAGATCTGTTTGACTTCAAGCCTGGCATCCTATCCACTACTCCACCTACATGCCTATTTTAGAAATGGAGATTTAAATAACAAATAATCAAAACACTCTTGATTTTTATAACACTTTCTATTTATTAAAGGTAATCTCCCCCTCTTTTTTCTTAATAAATTTAACTACCTGGTTATAACAAGGCACATTTTGATGGATATGTAATCTAGTTGATGCAATCTGCATCAGAGGAGGGTACGCCCACTTCAAGGAAGTTGCAAATCTTTGGAACTAACTAAATATGAAATATTTTTGACAGAAGAAATGCTCATCTTGTATTTTTGTTGTTGGCTTTGGAGTGGGAGGTTGGGTTTCCATGTCCCTGCCTAAGCTGGAAGTACAGTGGCCTCTCAATCTGATCCCACCACTGATCAGCACAGAAGCTTTGACCTGCCCCACTTCTGACCTGAGCTGGCTCGCCCCTCCTTCAGCAGCCTTTGGGCTTCCCCCTCACAAGGAGCCCACAATATTGGTGCTAGACTTAGCGCAGACCCTTGACCGGTGTTTGGCCAAGCAACGGCCGCCTCACCTCTTGTTTAGACAGTTTCCAGTCATCATTGAGATCCATCTCTTGGAATGACTCATGGGATCTTGGTCCATTTCGAATTTCCAGGAGATCAATGTTGAATATTAGTGTACTCTCTGGGGGAATTTTACCTGCCAGGGTAAAGAAAAAAGAAGCTTTCACTGAAGTGGCTTGGCTTTAAAAATAGAAGATTTATGAATCTGGACAAAATGGGCCCTTAGCCAAACAGGTGGGGGGGGAGGCAGCAAATGTACTGAGCATAGCGAGTGACACAGGGGTCTGAGGTCCTGTCTCGAGTCAAGGCTGTGAGCTCACTTCCCTTCATCAGCAGGAGGGAGCAGGGTGGTCTGCTCCCTAAAGACCTCACCCCTCTAATCCAGAAACACACCCCTCTATCATTGAGAGGACTCAAGTGCTTTTGCCCAGCTCAGAGCTAAGACGAACAGAATGAATAAAAAGGGAAATCTCATTTGTGCAGCTGGGCTACATTCTCAGGGGAGATTTCCCTCCTGTTATTTAATAAACTGTTGGAAGTTAGTTCAACTCAACTAGAACCACGTACCCAATGCCCTTCAATTCTATAGTCCCCTAAGCAGTATAGCACAGCAAAGACAGTCCCGAACTCAGAGTCAGCAAACTGTAGTTTCAAATCCCACTCCAACATGTCCTAGCTGGTGCCTCTAGACAAGTCACTCAGCCCCTCCCAGCCTCAGTTTCTTTTCTGTAGCACCAACCCCCCCGGATGGTTCTGAGATCAAAACAGGTGACCTAGGGAAAGCACTTTGCTTGAAAAGCGCTATAGAATAGTCAATTGAGAAGCAGAGGGATGCAAGACCCAAGTTTAATTTCTACTTCAGATATACCTGGGTTGGGGGACCCCGAGCAAGTCAAAGCTTTCAGTGGCCTGGGCTCTAGATTGAAGAGCAGGTGCCAATCTGCATTGACAGATGGAGATTTCTCACCTGGGAATCCCCTACATTAATGGAGTTGTCTGGTCCAATTTTTTTAAAAATACTCAGTTATTATCATCAGCCTAAACATATAGTGGGCACAACTGAGGAGTAGGCAAGGACCAGCTCCTTGGGGTAAGGCCCTCGGCTTCCTCATCTGTAAGCTTGGGGGATTGTACCTGAGGCCCCTTCCAGCTCTGTCCTCCTAGGAGTCTATAAAATTGGTGCAGGGCACAGAGCACCTGGAGTCAGGAGGCCCTGAGTTCAAATCTGGCCTCAGACACTTATAGTCTGTGTGACCCTGGGCAAGTCACTTCACCCTGTTTGCCTCAGCTCCTCATCTGCAAAATGAGCTGGAGGAGGAAATGGCAAAGCACTGCAACATCTTTGCTAAGAAAGAGTCAGACACGACTGAAACAATTTAACAAGAGCAAAGACAGACATAATTACCTCAACTTATTAATTAAAAGAGTAGTAGGGACCTACGGCCACAGCTGCTAAAGTTATTCTTTTCTATTTTCTCTTCCTATGTTCCCGGCCTCTTCCCCGCATCTTTTCCTGATTCTGTTCTCTCCTTCCTATTCCTTCCTCTTTCTGTTGGCTCAACTGGGCACCTCCACTGGAGAACGATTCGTGGTTTTAGGGCCAGGGAATGAATCCGTGTCATTTATTCAGTACCTGCTACATGCCAGGCATTGTGTTAAGTGCTGGGGATGTAAGTAAGAAAAAAACAGTCCCTGCCCTCCAGGAGCTTACAATCTAATGGCTATAGCTCTAAAGCTAGGACCCAATCACCTGTCTAAACAGGACCTTTTATTTAAAACTGAGGGAGAAGAAAAGATGAGTGTAGAGCCAAAATGGCAGCTTTAAAAATCCTCTATCTGGCTAATTTTTTTTGGTGTTTCTGGTGCCCTTAATTTTATTAGAAAAAGTTTTATTAAAATTGTTTTATTAATTTTATTTTTCAAAGAATAAAGCCACATCATGGAGACCCGATTTAGAAAGCTCTGGATCACAGACCTAAACTGGATCGAAGCTTAGAGTCTGGTTAGTCCAACCTCCACTTTTCACACATGAGGAAATAGACCGAGGGAGATAAGGTTGAACGGCCAGCCAGGGTCAAATGTGAGATTTGAACCCAGGTCCCCTGACTCCAGACTTGGTGCTTTCTCCATTATACCATAATCAGGGGTCAATAATGTCACATGAAATAGCCCCAGTACCTGGCACAGAGGGAGTCCTTAACAGATGATCATCGACTGACTAACTGAATAGCAGTCCCATGACACAGTCAACTGTCAGACGAGGTCAAAGAGGCCAAAACTACTAAACTTCCATGGTGACTCTAGAACATGGCAGAACTTTCCATGGACCATGAGATACCTCACCTATTTCTGTTTCATATGGAAATGTGGCCCTAGGGATGCCCTATTATAAGAAAAATGGAAGAAAATGGGAATTTACAAAGAGAAAGAAAACAATGTTTGTGGGTTCCCCCAATCGCAACACATGAAGTGTCTAGTGGTGTCCCTCAAATAGAAGTAGGAAGCATATTGACTTAGAGACCCACAAACTACTTGATCTGTGTTGTACTGTCTTTAACTATCTTGTTAAACAGCTCAATTACATTTTAATGTGGTTCTGGCCTCCCTGGGGAGTTGTGCAGGCTGCTTGTGAGTCTGACACTCCTGGTCTAGTGGAACCTAAGGACCTAGGTTCAAATTCCAGCCCTGCTGTTTGCTGTCTATGAGACCTCAGACATTTAACTTCTCTTGGCCTGTTTTCCTTTCTAATCTAAACAAATTCCTTCAACTAGAAGCCATCATAAAAGCCACATAACTCAAGTGACTTCTTGGGAAATGGGGGAAATCAGCAGTAAAATGAGGAAAAAAAGCACTTACTGGGAAAAAGGAAGATGTGAGCTGCAAGAAATTGAAAGTCTCAGCTAATTGCCCCTCCCCAAAGCTTCCTGGGAAGGATGAACCCCCTTTCCCAAATATTCTCAAATATGTTTAATCTGAAATTTGGGGGTAAACATCTCTAAGGGTTTTTGGAGCCCTCCAAAGCTTCTCAGAAAAAATGAACCCCTTCTTCCAAACCCCTTTCCCTATATTTAATTTGAAAGTTTGGGGTAAACATTTCCAAGCATTTTTTTCCTGGCAGATGAGCACAAAGGAGAGTTAGAGGGTCATTTGTCCCAAGGAGAACAAGACTTACTCTGTCCACTCAAAGCTGTTCCCGATCAGGGCCAGAGAGCCGGGAGCAGCTTCTCCCTAACCACAGGCGATCTCCAAAGTAGGCGTGAACCCCAGGGCTAAAAGAGCTGGTGTTAGTCCAGTGTTAGGCATGTTAGTTTCACTGTGGTCAGTTTCAGGGAAGGGAAGCAGAGTTAGGCAGGGGTTTGTTAAATAGTGGACACCCTGTTAAAAGCAGAGGAGAGAGGAAAGACAGCTTAGGTATGAGTTATAGAAGCATTAAAAACACACTTATCCCCAAAACCAGTCTGAACCCCAATGCAGGCATTTTCTGGGTGACAGATCTTCTTTTCCAGATTTGAATCTAATTATAGACACAAGAATGATTTAATTTTAGTCAGAAGGGGCTTAGCTCGGCAACTCCCTTTTCAGGAACACAAATGTGGAATCCTTAAAAGGGATTAATGTATACACACCTGGGAAATAAACAGAATATATCGAAATGGAAAGGTCTTAGCAACATCTAGCCAAGAGAAGGGAAGGTGAGCATAGCAAAGGAAACATTTTGACATAAAGTGAAAAATTTGGAGGGGGTATATCTGAGTGTGAGAAAACAGTAAGAAAAAAAAAACCAAGAGCGAATAAACCAACTCATAAAAAGATTAAGGAGAAATGAACATAAGAAATGTTTTACATAATTGTACATGTATAACCTATATCTGATTGCTTACCCTCTCAGGGAGGGGGGAGGGAGGGATAGAATTTGGAACTCAAAACTTTAAATGTTTTTTAAAATGTAAAACAAAAACAATGACAAAAAAAAGAAATGAAGTAAAAGACAAAAAAATTAGGGGTGGGGCATGTGAATGAGATGGGGAAGAGGAAGACAAAGAAATAATAAGAATAATTTTTTCTTTTTTCTTTTTTTTGGTCTAGCCCTATGATACTATTGATGTGGAGAGGAACTTCTGGTGTGGAAATTCCGTCTACTAATGCAGATTGCCCAGAGTCCCACAGGTAGAATGTGTCAGAGGCAGGATTGCCATTTGGAATTGGGTTCCATAGTCATGCTTGAACACTGGCACAGAGAATTAAAGTCCTGAGAATTAATTTAAAAACAAACAAACAATGAAGCTGTACCCAGCAGAACTAATTCAGAAAGCTCTGTATCATCCTGACCCAGCCTTCATACTAGAGGCGTAGAGGAAGGGATGGAACAGTGGCTTTGTGACTTAGCAAGTCACTTAACCTTGAGATTTGACCTCCAGATCTGTATAAGGAAGACAATGTTCCTTCCTTACCCAGTTGCTGCGAGGAATGGTCACCTGGAGAGTATTTCCAATCTAGCCTCCTCCAGGCTCTAAATGCCACAGAAGCCTGAAGGAGGCCAAGGGCTCTGAGGGACAGAGAGGGAAGCTACCCTCAGCCTGTTGGGTTGGGCCCAGATTCCTCATCTGTCTAATGAAGGGGGTTAGAAGAAGTGATCACTAAGGTCTCTTCCAGCCCTAGATCAATGATCACCTCATCAGTCCATCAATCGATATTTGTTAAGCACCTACTGTGTGTCTGGTACTATGCTGAGGGCATGCTATGAGTGGTCTTCATGAGGGGGTTGGAGTAGAGAGCCTGAGGATCTGTCCAGTTCTAATGTTCTGTGTAAAATGTCTTGTAAACCCCAAGACATGATATAAACGCCAGCCATTTTTGCGATCTGAAGTTGCAGTGCAGTGGTTAGCAAGCTGGCCTTGGACTCAGAAAGACTTGGGTTCGAGTCCCACTTGGGATGTATGTGTGACCGAGGGGAAGTCATTTAACTTCTCTGTTACTTTGGACACAAGTATAATATGTAGAAAAGACGTCAACATGAAGTAGTAGGGGGAGTTTTCTCATCTGGGAGTCCATTATACCAATGAAATCACAGGTCCAGCATCTTTGATCATTATTACTATTAATAATAACCACAATAATAATGTTGGTATGAACAGCAATATTATTAAAGGTTATTCATGTTATCAAATATAACTTACTATTATTAATGTTAATGACAATAATAACATTCATACGAATAACAAGATGATGATGATGGTGATAGGGATGACGATGGTGGTGGTGGTGGTGATGAGGGGAAGATTCTAGTCTTCCTGTTCAACCCAAAGCAGAAAGACTTGAGCACTACTGAGAGAAGACAGAAGAAAAAAGAACCAAGCGGCAAGATTACCTTTGCCCTCTTTTCCATACCCGAGGGCAGGGGGAATGGTGAGCTTCCTCTTCTCCCCCACACACATGCCCTTCAGACCTCGGTCCCAACCTTTGAGAGCCTCCAGGATGCCAAGCGTAAACCAGATGGGCTGGCCGTTGTTATGTTTGTGGCTAAGGAGAAGAAGATGGAGAGTTACCGCCACAGGGTACCTCCTGGCTTCATTGAATTGCTTCCCAGCCCCCCATCTTCTCCTCAAGGTCCACGAATGCTGCTCCTTCCTTTTACCTTGGGTGAAACCTGCTCTTTCCCCCCAAAAACAACTTTACCCCACTGAGGATAGCTGCTCACTCCCCATGAGGCCAGTGGCACAGAAGCAGGTCGTCTACAGGGAGAGCAATAGGAAGAGGTACTTCAGGGCAGCTTTGAGAGGAAAGAGAGAGATAGGGGAACCTGTGAAGGAAAGAGAGAGACAAAGGGTAGTCAGACACGAACGACCGCCTGCATACATGCATACGTGCTCAGCCACCGCATGCATGTAGGCAGGGGTGTGTGCATGAGTGCAAGACTGTGGTATCTGGAAACCAAAGAGCTGATGCAGAGAGGGAGGAAGGAGAAGGGTTCTAGGTATCCCAACTCTAAGTCTTCTGCTATAGCAGAGTTGCCTGTCATGGGGAAAGAGAAAGGAAATACCCTGGAAAAAACACCAGCCACTGCCCCCAGAATTCTCCCTGGGCCCAGAGGTCTCGAGCACTCTTTTAAACTTAAATTTTTTCAGTTAACGATCATTTATTTTCTCTCCCTCCTAGCTGCCTTTAAAAGGGTTAAAAAAGAAACAAAATCTTTGCAACAAATACGCAAAGTCAAGCAAAAAAAATCCCTGCATGGGTCTTTGTTTTTTGTAGAACCATCCCCTCAAAGGTTACTTTCCATCTACTCTGCCTGTGTCTTGGACATACCCAGTTATTTCCATGTTTCTCCCCTACCAGAATATGAGCTCTTTAAGGTCAGCCATTGGTTTTGTCTTTCTTTGTGTCCCTGGTGCTTAGAAGAATGCCTGGCACATAGTAGGCACTTAAGAAATGCTACTAGATTGATTTTTACTCTTCAGGTGTCAACAGTCAATAAATGCCCGGTGGTTCACCGCTGACCCTCTTTTCTATATCTCCCCAGCACCAGGCTCCAAATACAGTTGGTCCTGGATAGACCTCTGCTGAATTAATTAGAACACAACCCAAGAGTGGAGCATTCTCACTTATTTTTTAAAATCCAAGGAAATTCCAGCATATTTTGCTCCTGAAGCACTTAAGAGGGTTCTAGGGTCACAGACACAGTGAGAGAAGGGAGGGGTCTTAGAAGTCATCAGGTCCAGCCCCCTTCAGAGATTAAGTGACTTGCCCAAAGTCACATAGTTACCAAGTAAAAGAGGGGATCCAAGCTCAGCTCCTCTGACTCCAAAAAAGGGCTCCTTCCACTGCATGGGGGAATTTTTACCACAAATCAGATCCATCAGCAAGGCATCCAAAGCTGAAGAACAGTAGGGGGTCTGATAAGAAGAAATACTGGGCTGGGAGCCAAGAGACTGGGGTTCTATCCCTGGCTCTGCTACCTAGACTGGGAAAGTTAACTTTAAGGCACCCATTTCTCCTCTTCCACATTCAGGGGCTTGGATCATATCCTACAATTCTAGCTTGTATTCAGATAATGCCTTTTGACCATAATCTTTTATTTTTCTACGGGACAAAGCAGCAGAGTATTGCTAGCCAGTTAGCAGAAGTAGCCTTAGCTGACCTCGCACTGGAGGAAGAACAAAGAACAGTCTTGGCTTTGGAAGTCAAGGATAGATGAATGATTAGAAACAATAAGATAAGCAATTGTGTAAATTCAATACGTATATTTAAAGGCAATGTGAAAAGGGGGCTGGAACAAACTCTTATCAACTGGGAGGGTGGACCCCTCAGTTTCCCCATCTGCGAAATGAGGACAATAACAGCACCTTCCTCAGAGTGGTGTGGTGAGGATCAAATGAGATAATCTATGTAGTTTGACAAAGCCTCGATAAGCGTGTATAAATGTGTGCTATTGTAGAACGCAAGCTTCTTGAGGGCAAAGGGCCAGCAACTCATCTTTTTCTCTGTCTCTAGCGTGCAGTGCAGGCCTCTGAGGCAGAACCTTGGGTTCTATCGGCTCTGTGCCCCTCCAGACAAATCCCTTAGGCTGGCAGCGTGCTCTAGGGAACTTATCAAGACTGTAACTTGCAGAGAAAGTGAGGACTTTAGGTAGAGAGAGATTCCTCCCCCAAGAATTCCGGGTTTATGAAACCATGCAGCGTGGGAAGCTTACTAAATGATATGGGAGTTTTCCACGCGTGCGCCTTCACCAGCCACGAGATCAGGTCCACTGTCCCTCTGGTCCAGGTGGGCGCACCCCAGTTACCTGGGCCACCTTCCCCGCCCCATCACTTACGTGGAGTGAAACAGGGATCCGTCCTTCTCCAAGTAGCCTTCGTAATGCACCAGCATCATATCTCCGCCTTTGGTCTTCCGCTGGCAGATGAAAGGCTTCTGAAGGACCTCGATCTTCACCTCGGGCTCCGGGATCAGTGCCCCCCTCCCCTGGGCAAGCAGGGTGGCCAGGAGGGCTAGCCACCGGACCAGTCTCATGGTGCCCCGGCCAGCAGCACCGGCGTCCTTCCAAAGCGAGCCGCTCCGGGGGAAAGCGACCTGACTACATGAAATTAATGCCTGCTTGGACTAAATGCATACAATTTAGGGTCTGGGGGAAGCTCTGCTACCGGCCAAGTTCATGGCTCCCGGTCTCGGTAGACGTGGCACACTGGTCCCCGCAAGCAACTCTGCAGACGCAGAGCACCTTAGGGTTAAATTCAGCAAGCTTTTAGGATGGCTCTTCTTGTTTGGGGCGGTCTCGGGATAGCGGCCGGTCATAGGCTCCTATTCCCGTCGCTCTCCCGAGCCTTCTACTGCACGGACCAATGAGCACAGCCCATTCAAATGAGATCGGCCTCCTTCACAACGTACTTATCCATTGGATGTGTTGCTTGGCAACCAGAGCCGGCGCTGGGTTTTTGGAGCATGCTCACTGGTCTACCCCGGGAATGGATACATGCAGAGCCCCAAAGCCGGGATTCCAGAGCTCCGCATTTTCGAGAAACAGGCCAGGCTGGGAGAAGGGAGGCAGGAGGGAGGCCCCATCCAAACGTCTGAGGGCTCAGACAGATTTCCATCGAAGTGACCAAAATCCTGGAACTGATGCCGAGGAATGGGGGTGGAGGGGGGAGGCATAGAAGAGCAGGGTCAAAATACTCTAAGTTGTGAGCTGATCCACCCATTCTGGAGAGTAATTTGGAACTATACCCAAAGGGCTATAAAATGATGCATATCCTTTGGTCCAGCAATACCACTTCTAGGTCTGCACTTCAAAGAAATCAAAGTAAGGGAAATGGACCTATAAGTAAAAAAGATTTATGAGGTTTTTTTTGTGGTGGCAAAGAATAGGAAATTGAGGAGATGCCCATCGCTTAGGGAATTGCTGAATAAGCTATAATAAATGATTGTGAAGAAGTACAATTGTGCCAGAAGAAATGACCAGCAGGATGACTTCAGAAAAACCTGGGAAGACTTACATGAAATCGCGTGAAGTGAACAGAATCAGGAGAACATTGTATACACAGTAACAGCAATATTGTACCATGATCAACTGTGAATGACTTAGCTATTCTCAGCAATACGAGGATCCAAGATAATTCTGAAGGCCTGATGACGAAAAATGCTATCCAGAGAAAGAACCAATGCAGTCTGAATGCAGATAGAAGCATACTTTTTTTTTTACTTTCTTCATTTTTCTTTTGTTCCATTTTCTTTCTCAACAGGGCTAACATGGAGATATATGTGGCATGAGTGCACGAGTGCACACATATGTTGTTGTTCAATCCTGTCTATCCTTTTTTGAAGTTTTCATGGCAAAGATACTGGAGTGGTTTGCCATTCCCTTCTCCAGCTCATTTGACAGATGATGAAACTGAGGCAAACAGGGTTAAGTGATTTGCCCAGGATCACACAGCTAGTAAGTGTCTGGATGAGACTTTCTACTCCAGGCCCACCACTCTATTCGTTTCAACACTCAGCAGTCCAAGTATAACTATATCAAATTGCTTGCCTTTTCAAGGAGGGGGATGGGGAGGGAGAGAATTTGGAACTCAAAATTTAAAAAAAAAGAATGTTAAAATTGATTTTATACATACCTAAATATATATTATATATGCATGTATATACATATTTATATATATATACACATATATATATACATTTTCCCAAAAATACCCTCTAAATTTCAGGCAAGCTGCTATTTTAAGCAGAATAATGACGCCAGTGGTGAAGAATGATAAAGCATTTATAAAGTATCTATTATATGTCCCTTCTCAATCACTGATTTGTCATGGTGGAGGGGATTTCAGGGCTCAATGAAACTATGAGCTATGACAGGTCATAGTGGAAAGTTCTGACAAAAGGTGATCTCCTGGAGCAGGAAACCAACCGCTCCAGTACCTTTGTCAAGAAAACCCCAAGGATAGTATTGAAATGCTAAAAGATATGACATCAGAATAGTGTGCTATGGTGCACCCTATCAGGAAGAGCCCCCAACTGAACACCACCACCACTATATGCCAGACCTGATGCTATGGACTCCAAGACAAAAGTGAGGATCCCTGCCTTCCAAAAGCATCGTCAACATTACTGATGAGTTTATTCAGCAATTTGAAGTTGACAAAGCAATTTACATCCCTACATAGGCTCATTTGAAGCACACAGCAACCCTGAAAGGTAGAGAGGTACTGGATGCCCTCACCATCATAAGCTTGGGGAAACGGGGGCAGGTTCCTAAGGAGAGGGATTTGTCCAAACCCTGATGTACATCAGGGTATGCACATTATAGAGTTTATGTTTAGAGCTGGGAGCCATGGTAGAAACTATCAGATCATTTTAAAGATTAAAAAAAAAAAACAAACCCTGAGGTCCGAAGAGGTTGTGGCTTGCCTAATTGCATAATGTAACTTTGTGAACTTTAAAAGGCTAAACCAAAGCATTAGATGTGAGCACACTGTACAGATAACATAGAACATGGGCTTATTTTGTTCCTACTGATCATCTACGTTTCACCGAAAGCTCAGTGTTTTTTCTTTCTTTCCCTCCTAGTGTCCTATCTACACCACCCCACCCCAACCCCACACACATGCCAACTCTCAACAATAGCCATAACTTGGCATCTAAATGTACACAGTGTTCTGGATAAATTAATATGATCCTTCTGGGACAAACGGGCAAAATCTGCTTCTAAGAGAGGATCTTAAAATAAGTGCTTCCCTCGCTGTTCGAACACTTAGGAGCCATGCCACTCTTGGGCAAACCCAAATTTCAGAGCTGGAAAGAGCCCTCAAGATTAGCTGGCCCGACCCTGTCATTTTATGGAGGAAGTCACTAAGGTTGAGGGGCTTGTCCAAGGTCACTAGAGGGGGCAAATAGGAAAGGAAAGACTGAAGTCCAGCTCCCTCTGCCCCTCAAAGCAGCAAGCGCTCTTTTCACCTCACTCGCTAGACACCGGGTTTTCTGGGGGATTCGGTTTTCTTTTTTTACAAATGAGGCGGTCGGACTCGACCATCTCTCAGATCCCTCCCAAATCTTAACCCGATAAACTTTTGCTTATCCGAATTCGCAATGAATATTTCTGTTGGGCTGGAACTCATTGCCACTGTTTACATAGTTACAACTTCAAATTGGTGCTGGGGTTTCACGGGATTCCGGGTTCGCGTTAGTGGGTACCTGGTTGTACTGGCAGTCGGAGGAGCCAGGCTGGAATGCCAGCTCTGCGGCTTATGGGGCCACGTCCCGGGGCTTCAATGTCCTCATCTGGAAAATGAGGGTTGGCCTCTCGCAGCTCCATATCTAGGAGGCTGGGGGGATTCTGAAGACGCTTCCCCTCCCAGATCCCAATAACGGGGATGGAGCCAAGTGCCCGCCCCGGCCCCGGCTCTTAGAGTTAGTTTGAGAACTTTAAATGCCGCCTGTGTCTGCAAGGTCTTAACCACCCCTCTCCCCCGACCCAGCTTCCCGCAACGCCCGCCCCGGAGGAGCCCACGCTGGTGCCCGCTTCTCAGGTGAGCTGGCTGGCCGGACCCGCCTTTCCTCGGGCAGAGCCAGGCGGATTGGGCGCCAGGCGGAGGTTGGGCGAGGCGGTCCCTCCACGAGCCCCCTCCTGCCGCGGGCTGCGCGGAAACGAAAACCCGAAGTGGATCCCGCGGCTTCGGGCTGCGGCGCCAGGGCGGTTGGCCGCACTGGGCATGTGCGAGCGTGCTCAGTCCCGGGCCGGCCCCCACCCCCCACCCCCGAGGTTGCAGGGAGCCGGCCGGCGGTGGCGGCTGGAGCCGGAGCCGGAGCTGGAGCCGGAGCTGCTGCCACTGCTGCTGCCGCTGCCGCGGGCGCGGCGGGCGGCGGGGCTCGCCCGGGAACTCACTACACTTTTGGAACGTTGATACATTGTCTCGCGCGCGACGCTCGCTCATTGGCCGCCGGGCCCGGCCACGCGCTGCTCCGATTTGCCCCGCGGCCCGCCGGGCTCGGAGCGTTCGGGAGGGAGCCCGGGCAGCTCCGCAAGCCCCGCTCCCGAGGGCGGCCCCGGCCCCGGCCTCGGCGTGCTGGCCGCCGCGGGCGGGCGATGGCCCTGCGGCCTCGCGGGAGTCCCTGTGGCCTGGGGCAGCGGCGGCGGCGGTGGCTGCTGCGGGGCGCCTGAGAGCGGCGGAGGCGGCGAGTGGATGGGCCCCGGGAGCCCCGCACCATGGAGGGGGTGCTCTACAAGTGGACCAACTACCTGAGCGGTGAGCGGGGAGCCCCCTGCGGCTGGGGGACGGGGCTGGGGCTTCCCGTGACCTGGATCTAACAGCGGCCCGCGGGGCCAGCGGAGCCCCCCTTTGACGGGCGGGGAAACTGAGGCCCAGGCTCGAGAAGGGGTGTGTCCCAGGGCAAGGACCTTGGGGGCGGGGCCCTCTGGTCGTCGAGCCTTGGACTTAGCTCCGGAAGGGACCCTGGAGCTTACACAGCCAAAGGGTCACCGATTTAGGGCCAGAAGGGGCCTTGGGAGGGATCCCCTGGGCCTCCAGCCTCTGTGGAATCTGAGGGGTCAGCTGTATCCAGCTCCTTTTATGAATGAGGAACTCTAGCCCCGGAGGGGTCAAGCCACTGTGTACCCTCATTTCATAACTGAGGCACACAGCCCAGGGAGGTTGGGGTTAGCCCAAGATGACTCAGGTAGGGAATTTGCCTGGATGAGGAAGTGAACTGCCCAAAGTCACGAAGGTAGGGATGGGAGTGTCCAGAACCTCTGACCACAGCCTCTGCTGCTTTAGTCCAGGCCCCTTCCTTTGTACAGATGAGGAAACCAAGGCCCAGACCTTGTCTTGCTCAAGGTTACATCACTAGTGACCCTAGTGGGACCCTGTCTCTTTCTGCCCTTCCACATTCCCCTTACTGGGTGGCTTTTCATCTCAGGGCCTCGGATTTAGGGCAGGAAAGGACTTCAGAGGTGACTTTGGGCCAACCTGCTTATTTTATATTTGGAGAAACTGAGGCTGGGGAAGGCAGAGTGACTTTCTCATGGTCAAACCCAAAGTAAATTACAGTCACCATTGGAACCCAGGCCCTCTGACTCCAAATCCCAATCCTTGCCTTCTGAATTATCATGGTCATGGGGTTGGAGGTCACATTTTTTGTGATCCCATTCTGACATCTACATATATATTAGTATCACTGAGGCTCTAAATAAACTACAGGAACAATTCTCCATAGGAACTTTCCCGGCCAGCTCCATTACCCATATGCTGTGTTGTAGTGACCTAGCCAGGAGATCAGACTCAGTAGCCCTGCAGATAAACTGGGCTTTCTCTTTCTGGTCTCACTTGCTTTAAAAAAAAAAAAAACAACTTGAACAGCAATATGATTTGGCTGTATGAATTTGAGGACCCCTCCTCTCTCCAGTGCAGGAGGAGACAAGTGGTCCCAAGGGTGTGCTAACTTTCCAGGAATGGGGTTTCCACATTCCTTCCTAATGAATGGGATCTGGTTCTCTTTGCTTGTGCCCAGGTCACCCTGGGAGTGCCAGCCATCGATTTGGATTTAATTGTTGGCCATGGGCATGATTTGCTGAGCTGGCAAAATGGCTCCTGCCACAGCAAGCACCCCCTCTCCCTTGTTCACTTTTACTGTGAAGGGGGGACTAGGTCTGTTCTCTGCACACACACACTGCCTCCCAAATTTGGGTCAAAATTTCCATTTTTTTTTTTTGACATTTCAAAACAGTGCTATGAAGATCCTAGTTGCAGAGCTGGGAGGGACCTTAGAGGACATCTAGTCCAACCCCTTTAGTTTGCAGGTTAGGAAACTGAGGCTTAGACGGGGGACTTAGCCATTGTCATCAAAGGAGTAAGTGCCAGAGACAGATCCTCTACATGCCAATCTAGGGCTCTTTTCACCATGCCACACTTGGAGAGCCATCCCCTTCCCCCTTTTACACATAAACCCAGAGCCAAGGAGGGCGAGTGATTCAGCCAAGGTCACACAGCCTTGAGATTTGAACTCAGGACCTGTGACTCCAGACCCAGAGTTCTTTCCTCTATATTGTGGTATATCCATTACAATGTGGTATTTTAGGAATGTTGGTTTATGTTAGAAAGTTGTTAAGTCCTCACTATTTTTCCCGAAGGGGACATTGACTCTTGTTTTTCCAGGACAGTTCATCAAGCTGTATGTAACGTTCAGGGAAACATGATTTGGGTAGTGGGTTGTTAAGATAGCTGAGCATCTCTTCTCTCAGGGCCTGTCCAGTACAATTCTGTAGCCGGAGGAAGACGTGAAATCTGTGGACATTGCCCAGGCGCAGTGGGGAAACTCTTGGGTCCACCCAGGGAGCTGTTTCTTGGTGCTGGTGTCAGTGGCAGCAGCTTAATGAGTGATGGGCTCCCACTCGGCTCTAAACGTTGAAGGATTATCTGGGAGGCCGGCTTCAGGGTCCCCAGACAGGGATGAATGAGAACAGCCTAAGCCCCAGCCTCATGGGTAGAGTGATGCCTTCTGGGCCTGAAGGCAGGGTCTTGGACAGAATGGTCTTCGTAGCTTCAGAGTCTATGATTCTTGTGCTGGTTCTGAAGGGGATGGCTAAGGCAGCTGTTGGTGGCATGTTAGCTTTCCTCCTCATCCCTCCCCTTCTCACACCTTCTGTCTTCTCTCTTTTCTTCTCCCCTCCTTCCCCAGGTTCCCCTTCTTTTCCCTCTCTTCCCTATTTTCCTTTCCTCTCCCCTCCCCTCTTCTGTCCTCCTTTCTTCTCTTCTCCCCTCCTTTTTCTCTTTTCCTCCCCTCCTCTCTCCTCCCTTCCTTTCCCCTTCTCTCTTTCCTGGTCTCTCCTCTCTCTCCAACTCCCTTCCTTCTTCATTCCATTTTTCTGAGGGGCCTGAGTGCTGACCTTGGAGTCAGGAGGCCCTGTATTCGAGTCCCACATCCCTCACTTATTAGCTGTGTTACCCTGGGCAGGTCACGTGACTCCTCTGAATCTGTTTCATCAGCTATAAAACCAGTTGATAATAGTGTATGTGGTTTGGTACCTACCTCCCAGGATCATCATGAGGCCCAGACCAGATAATGTATTTGTAATGATTCGCAGACATTAAAGCCGAACCTACGTGGAAGCTGTTGTTACTATTAACAGCATTGTCATTATTATTACAAAATATTGGCCCCCTAAAATGGAAGCTCCTTGAGGGCAGGAACCATTCAGGTTTTGTGCCCTTGAATCCCCCATGCCTACCTAGCGTGATGCCTGGCGCATAGTGAGATGCTTAAAAACTTTGGATGGATTGAATTTCACCCTCCCTGTCCCTCCTTTGCCAGTGCCCTTTGCAACCCACGGGCATCACCTGGAGGCTGTAGGCAGAAAAGGCAGCAGCCACCTGGCCAGGAGCCCATTAAATTGCTTAATTGGGATTCTATGTAAGTAAGCCATTAAATGGCAAAGCTTATTAAAATTTCTTGCTGTAAGGGTTTTCTGTCTTTGGGTGAGGGAGAATATTGTGATACTGAAACCCCGAAGCTTCTTCATTTCTACCATTTACAGATAGATGCAGGTCATAGATTTAGAGCTAGACGAGACTGTGTTCACCCCACTCATTTTACAGATGAGGAAGATAAGGGCCAAAAGTAAAGTGGTAGGAGCAGAATTTGATCTCAGGGCCTCAGACTCCAAAGGCAGGGTGCATTCCACTCCGCCATGTGGATTCTCTCATCCAGGTATTTCTGACTCCAAGACTGTCTCCGCTTTTCTTAAGCTCAGCAGCTTAAAAGACTATGGATGAAATCTCCCGCTGAGGTATATAATAGACATTTCATCCCTAAAAGGAGACTAGCCGTATTTATAACAGCTGCTGTAGAAACCTTGATGCGCTTGGTAGAAGAGCTTCCCCTTCATCCCTTCTGTCTCTCCTCTTCTTCCTCCTCCTCCTCCTCATTTCTTTCTCACGTGAATTTCAGAGTGCCAAAACATTTATTCCCTCAACAATCAGGGTCTCCCCATACTGTCCCCAAGTGATGTTGTCTGTGTCCTGGTGATGAAACGGGGTGTCGTCCTGAGGGCAGTGCCAGGGTGCCTGAAGAAGCAGCCTGTCTCCAGAAGGCTCTCTGGGGCCAATGTCACATGGCACGGGTTTATCTCAGCTCTTCCATTTTACTGTTTACAAAAAGAGTGAGCGAAAGAGCACTTAGGAAAGATGAGGGAGAAAAGGCTGCCAAGGGTGGCTGCTCTGCCTCCTTCCTTCCTGGGCTCCATGAATTTTCATCAGGATTCATCCTCACTGAGCTGGGTAGAGAAAGATTTCTTTTTTTTTCTCCTCAGTATTTAGAACCAGAGTCCAGTTCTTTCTCTCTGTTTCGGGCATCAGCATCAGTGACCATCAAGTCCTCTCATTTTACAGATGGGGAAACAAAGGCAGGGACAGTCAGCAACTAGCTTAAGGCCGTGTAGATAGTGATTGTTTGAGACAAGATTTGAACTCAGGTCTTCCTGACTTTAGGTCCAGAGGGCTCTCCCCGGTTTGTTTGTTTTTTTAATTAACAAGCATTTCTTTTTCCTTCTTCACATACACACTCTCAATAACAACAGCTACACAAAAAAATGGAAAATCATGCCCACGAAACAAATTCTCTCACTGGCCATGTCCAAAGATTCACTCCCCTTCAGTCCATCTCCTTTCCACAGGAAGTGATTAGCACACATTGGCTTCAGGCCTCTGGAATTACAGTTTGCCATTGCATCGATGGGGTTTTTTATGTTGTTGTCATTGTATAAACTGCCTGGTTCTGCTGACTTTACTTCACATAGTATCCTAGAGGTCATCCAGGTTCTGCTGAAGCTGACCATTCACATGCCCTAATTTGCTTAGCCAAACTCCAATGGGTGGGCAGGCCCTCAGTCTCTGTGTCTATGCTGTGACCAGAAGAGCATCTACAAATATTTTTGTCTTTTCCCTCTGATCTCTTTGGAGCCACAGGCTGGCCCAAGGGCGTACGTTGTTTAGTGGTGTTGTGAGCATAGGCATGCGGGTCAGAAGTCACCTATTACATGACTGCTAAGTGCCAAGCACTGTACTAACCACTAGAGAAACCCAGGCCTGCCAAAAACCAGCCCCTGCCCTCAAGAAGTTCCCAGTCCAGTGACAGGATAGAGATGATCAACTGAGAGGAGGCACTAGAATTAAGGGGGCCTGGGCAAGGCTTCTTGTAGAGGAGAGAGAGAAGGAAGGAAGCTGGGAGGCAGAGAGTTCCAGGCAGGGGGGACAGCCAGTGCAAATGCTTGGAGGTGGGAGATGCACAAAGAACAGTAAGGAGTCCAGTGCATGGAGAGGAGTAAGGCCTGAGCAGATTGGACAGGTTGAGAAGGTCTTTGACATCAAATTGAATTTTGCATGTGGTCCTGCAGGAGAGAGGGAATTTATTTCTTGGTGGGGGTGGGGTTGACATAGTTACTCATTAAGAGCGTAGGTTAGATCATAGAACACAGATTCATAGTGGAGAGTTTGGAGAGCCTGGTGAGGATGGAGAAGAGGGTTGGGGGTCACAAGGGAGAGAGAGAGCACAGGTCTGTGCTTCCCAGAATGGGGAGCAGGGTTTGTCATTTTCCTCTTTGGGAATAGGGAAGACCTGGGTTTGAATCCTGCCTCTAACACTAGCTGTATGGTCTTCATGCAACTACCCTGAGACTCAATTTCCTCACCTGTAAAATGGGGATAATAATGCAGATAGTACCCACCTTATAGCTTGCCATAGAGCTTAAGCGAGATGTTTGGAAAACCCAGAGGATCAGCTTTCACAGTCTCCCTCTGAAATTGGCTGTATTAGTTCACAACCATCATTTCTCTTGGGATATTCCTTCTGAGCTTGAAAATGCTGCATCAGCAGGTCAAACAAAAGCACCTACCATGTGCCTTGCACTGGAAGTAAAATAGAAGGAATGACCCATTCCTGCCCTCTAAGGGCTTACATTCTGCTGCTAAGAACAGAGCATGCAGATTCAAATATCTTTAAATACCAGGACTGTTGTAGGGCTGTGTGTGACTGCCCGGCCTCCAGCTCACACACACACACACACACACACACACACACACACACACACACACACACACAAAAGCTGTTAGGTGGAGGACATCTGCCCCCAAAGTGCCGGGGCTTGGCAGCTTGTGTTGTCCACACTGACCTCTCCATCTGATGTGGGTGGTGAGTCTGGAAATTGTAGCCTTGGACTTAGTGCTCACTTGGGGTTTTGTGTAAATTAACAATAACCGTGGCTCACTTTTCCATAAGGCTTTAAGGTTTACCCAGGTACTCGGCACAGATGACTTCGTTTGATCCTTACAAACGTATGAAATAAGAACTATAGTTCTGGCTGTCTCCATTTTACTGTTGAGAAAACAGACTCGTCCATGGTCATGCAACTCCGAGGTGTCAGAGATCAGATTTAAACATTAAGTACAAAGTCTTTTCCAGCGCATCAACACCATCTTTATAAAAAGAACCTGTAACGTACATGGTTTGTCTCAAAAGACATGCTTCTGTTCATGTTGTGTGAGAACATGGGAGATTAGAGCATTTACGAAAGCACTAGGAGACGGGGCCTCAGATGTCCTTGGTCCAGGCATTGCCCATGCAGGTCATGTTGAAGTGGGTCCCTCAGCACATCCCACAAGCTGCCTAGTCCTTATCTGTCCTCTCTTTAAAAACACGATCACAAGTGGCACCATGAGTTGGGCACTGGAATTGGAGTCAGGCAAAGCTGGTTCAAATCCCATCTCGAACCTTTAGCTCCTGAAAAGTAGAGATAGACCGCTTGTCTATTTCCTTGTCTCCTTTTGAAGTTTCTTTGTTTTTTTCTTTTTCTGTATGTATATTTCCTGATTCTGCCATTGCTGCTGCTGCTATTTACGTAATGATTATTTACATGCGATATTTGTGTAATAATTTATAGTATATTATAATAAACACTAAAATAATATGATATAATTTATAATGTGATATAATTTGGCTGTCTTTACTCTGAGCTGCCTCATACAGATCTCCCCGTCCTTCTCTCTGTTTTTATATTCTTCATGCCTCTCAATTCAGGAAATGTTTCATTGCCCTCCTTCACCGTGACACATTCAGCCATTTCTGAATCACAGACCATGTGGGTTAATTCCAGTTAGCTTTGCTGATGCAGATGGTGCTTCTCAGAATATTTCAGGACACGTCGGCCTTTTCTTTCCTGCCAGCAACATCCTTTGGGTATAACCTTAGCAGCAGAATCACTGGAGCAAAGGTTACAGATAGTTTTCTGGCTTTTGCTGTGTCATTTTATATCGATAGCCCAGGATAGTCAGTGGCTTTCTCAAAGGCACACAGCTGCTTGGGGACAGAGCTGAGACTCACACTCTGACACTGGGACGTAAAAGCCAAAAACCTGTATCAATACAAGTATATTCTACATCAATAGAAGCTTGTCCAGAATGGGGAAAGTTAAGCTGATCAGACCACCTCTGGAGTATTGTCTGGAGCTTAGCACTGTGCTTGGCACATGGTGCTTAATAAATGTTTATTCATTGATTGATTGATTGATTGTCTTCAGGTCCAGAGACTGAGCTGGAGCTCATTTGGAGGAGAGGGACCAAGAGGATAAGGGGGCTTGAAACCACATCACATGGTTTTGGGTTGAAGGTGTCCAGAGGGTGTCTATCCTGGAGAAGAAAGGGCCTCAAGGGGAGGGGGCAGGGAGGGAGATGCTGATGACTGTTCTCAGGTATTTGAAGGGTTGTCATAGAGATGAAAGAACAGACTTGGTCAGCTTGGCCCCAGAGGGTAGAACAACGTCCAGGGGGCGAAAGTTATGGTGAGGCAGATCAATGCTCAAAACAACTTCCTAGCAGCTAGAGCCAGCCTACAGTGACACAGACTGTCCCTGCCTCCAGGAATAGTGAGTTCTTATCTCTCAGGTCATTACAAAGCAGCCAAAGTGGATGTCATCAAGGGGCTTCCTGTTTTAGGCATGGACTGGATTCTCGAACTTTTGAGATCCCCAGGGGACATTCAGGGTGACTGACTCCTCTGGTGTGGCCTCGACACTTCTTTTTGTAGAGTTGAGGCAGAAGAGGGTCAGAAGAGTAATGCAGGGACCGAGGGAACAGAGAGGAAACCCAGGTTAGAAATCCGATCCTCCAGGGCCAAAGGTTAAGCTCTATAGAAATGTTTTCCATTCAGGGTATTTGTCCTTGAGTAGAGATTTTAGAGATGGCAGGCCTAGGTGGCACTGTAGAAAGAGCCTAAGACTTAGAATCAGGAGGCCTGGATTCGAGGCCAGAGACCCTATAAAATGATGTCAAGGCAGGGGTGGAAAGGGGAATGCTGATAGCTGGGGTGGAGGGGGTAGAGAATGGTAGCCAAGCTCTGCTTTAAATCTAGGAATGTATGAGATGTAGGCGAGGAAGGAGAGCATTTCTGGCATTTCCTACAGAAATGGGAGGTGGAATGTCACGTAGAGGCCACAGCAAATGGGTCAGTTTTGGTGAAATGTGGAACCAGACAGAGAGTAATAGAAGTCAGTCTTAAAGGCAGGTTGGGTTGTGAAAGGTCTTAAATGCCAGAGAAAGAGAGAGAGGTTTGTATTGTATAGTACAGGAAATAGGGAGCCACCAAATGTTCTTGAGAAGTAAAGTGGTCAGCCCTGTGCTGAGGGCTATCGGTTTGGCAGATGGGTGGGGATGGATTAGAGAAGCTTGAGTCAAGGAGATCAATGAGAAGCCTTTTCACAGTTCATACAAAAGGTGATGAGGGTCTGAATCAGAGTGGTGATTTGCCCAAGGTCGCCTGGCAGAGGCAGAATTCAAACCCAGGACCTCTGACTTCAAAATCCACCCCACCACAGGGGTTCCATTTCCTCTGTCTTCCCCATTGGCAGTTCTGAGGGTAGGGGCCAGTGCTTATAGTTTCATCTGCAGCTGTAGCTCAGAAGGAAAAAGGATGGATTAGGGCTGGTCATACCCTAGTTTGATGGACCAGTCACACTGTTTAATGGCAGCCTTGTTAAACTGAGTGCAGCATCTGATAGGGACGCATTGGGGCTGCTCGCATTCACATGATGGTTAGAAAAGAGGAAGGGAAAGAATAGCATTCTTGAGTCAGCACTGGGAATGACTCAGAGAAGAACTTTTCTGAGGGAGAAAAACCAACACCTCAAATTAGAAATCATAGAATGTGGTGGTGACTTACACAGAAAGAGACAAAGTGAAACATGTTGGTCTACATTGGATGTATTTCAAGAAATCTTAAAAGCAAACTGCCTAGATCTCTTAGAACCAGAGGGCAAAGAGGAATTAGAACAAATCTACCAGTCACTTTCAAAAAGAAAGCCCCAAATGAAAATTCCCAGGAACATTATAGCCAAAATCCAGAGTTTCCGTATTAAAAAAAATACTGTCAGCAGCCAGAGAGAATCTAAGCTGCAGTCAGGATCATACAAGATTTGGCAACTTTCACTGTCAAGGAACTTAGAAAGTAAAGGATATATTACAACCAAGAATAACTTACTTGTACAGAACAGAATATAATACTAGAGTGAGGAAAATGGATCTTTAAATAGACTTCTGAGTATTCCTGATGAAACTACCTGAGCTGCATAGAAATTTTGAAGTGCAAACCCTGGAATCAAGAGAAACATAAAAAAAAAAAACCAAGCATAAAGAACTAAAGAAGATAAACTGCTTACATTCACGTATAGGGGGATGACATATATGTCTGTTTTGAGCCCTGTCATCAGAGATCATAGAAGGAGTCCAGTTGGACAGAAGGCCTGGGAGTGGTTCTGTTATGTTTTGATGATCTTAAAAGTGGATAGAAAGGGAGGGGAAGAGGAATACCGTGGAAATGGGGGAGGGAAAGGAAGATTAGGGAAGATTATCTCACATAATCCGGTTGTGCTAGCAGAAGTCTATACTAACAAGAAAGAAGGGCTGTGGGAGAGTGGGTGGTGCTTAATCTCCCTCTCATCTGAACTGCTTAGAGGAGGGCCAGAAAGGCACAGTTGGGTATAGAAATACACAAGGAAATCGGACAGAAAGGGGAGAAGGGACAGGAGGGTATTAGAAGAAGGATAGACTGAGAGAGAAACTAGTCCTAAGAAAAACAAACTTAACTAAAAATATGCAAAAATATTTATAGCAGCTGTTTTTTGTGTTGGCAAAGAATTGAAAACTGAAAAGTTTGCCGATAAATTGGGCAATGGCTGAACAAGTTATGGTATATGAATGTGATGGAATACTGTTGTGCTGTAAGAAATGATGGCGATGCTTTCAGAAAACTTGTATGAACTGATGCAAAGTGAAGTGAGTA
>CM053623.1:15627021-15675663 GCA_028646595.1 Phalanger gymnotis
CAGCTTGAATTTCTCTGCTTCATGGCCACTTTGTAAGCCTGAGGGCCTTGACCCACTTCCAGCTGATTGAGAAAGGGCAGAGCCTCCCCTGGTGGCCCAGCTGTCCTAGCACCTTAATGGGGAACCCTTATACCCATTTTACAGATGGATAAATGGAGGCAAGGAGTGATCGAGTTGCTTTCCAAGGGTCACATAGTAAGTATTTGCGGTAGGATTTGAACTCGGGGCTTCTTGACCTGAAGTCCAGCCCTTCTTCCATGGTGCCCCTGAGCTGCTGTCTGATGGATAGAAAGAGCCCTGGGCATTGGGTCTTACAGGTACTTGTCATTTGATGTTGTCTCCCCCATTCGACTGTGAGCTCCCTGAGCACAGGGATGGTTTTGGGGGGTACGTACACATAATAAGCAGCTAAAGAAATGCCTGGTGACTGACCGATTGGTTGATGTTAAATACGGCAACAAACACTTGAATGTGCATGAAATCGCTCCCAGTGATCCAGAAAAGGCCTTCAGGACTGAAGGAGGACGAGAGAAGATCCGCCGGCCTGGCCAGCTCCCGCAGCTCAAGGAGGGTGGCCGGAGGCTGCCTTCGCTCCCCCGCTCCCATTGCCTGCCTTTTCACAATTTAAATGTTCCTGCCCGCGTCCTTTCTCTCATCAGTCAGCAAATACTGGCAGTCCTCTCTGTAAAGTGCTTAGAGGTGCTTAATAAATGCCTTTTCCCTTATCCCCTCACTGTGTGCCAGGCGCTGGGCCATATACTGGGGAGCCAAAAATAGGGAGAAGGCAGCCCCTGCCCTCCAGTAGAGCTCATCCTTGTTTAAAACAGAAAAGTTCAGTCACTCAGGAAAAGCGAACGCCTTGGCCGTGGCTCATGGTGTACGCCTCACTGTGCACCAGGAGTCCGCTGCCTCTCAGCAGACAGTCAGGCCAGTGAAGCGGCTCTTCATCAGAGTCCTGCGTCTTTCGTCATTTTTACCTTGAGAAATGGCCATAACTATTGATGTTTGTCGTCTGTTTCCGGTGTGGTTTGCAGAGTACCGTTTTTGTACTTATTTCATTGAATTTGGGCTTTTCTCTTAAGACCCCCAACTTGAGACTTCTCCACCTCATTTCCTTTCCTTGTTTTTTCTTTTGTTTTTTTTTTTCCTCTGATCTGCTCTGGTTTTATTGAACCAGATCTTTGTCCTGCTCAGTGAGCCCCCTGGCATGCCTCCTTCAGTCAGAGGAGGAAGGTCCATGGGTGCCTTGGTCTGCGGCCTTGCTGCTGCCCCCATCGCTGACAGTGTAGACATTCCTAGCTGCATCAGGGGATCTTTTTTCCCTGCAGGCTTTTGATTCTTCACATGTAAGAAAACGCTGGTTTCCTTTCTACACACACATGCATGGGCACACGCCTGCAGAACCATCAGCCTTCCGGGAGAGTTTCTCAGAGTTGTTTGTGTTTCTTTTTTAAAGACAACGCCTACGGCAAGACGCTGCGGCAGCACCATGGATGGGTGGTTCGAGGCGTCTTCGCGGTAGGTAGCCGTTTCATCATCTGCTGTGGGCCCTGAAAGTGCCAGGTTCACGATCGGGATCTGTCAGGGGCTCAAATTGCTGAGGTCTGGGCGGGGGGCTACCCCAGACCGTGGCCCCTCTGTGTCTCAGTAGGGGGATCCTAGATCGAAACCCAGCAGAGACCTTCTGAGGGACCTGTGTTCAAATTCTGCCCCGGTCATTACCTGTGTGAAGTTGGATGAGCACTCTCACCTCTGACTTCGGGTTCCTCCTCTTTGAATGGACTGGACCCAGGGTCTTGTGTGTCCTGGACCCCTGGGGCGGCCATCTGGTGACCCCTATGGACCCTTCCCAGAATCATGCTTCTAAAAGCATAAAATACAATACACAGGGTTACATAGCCTGTGGAAATAAAGATAGAGTTTTTCCCATCCAGTTTCATGGACTTCCCCTAAAGGTGATATACCCGCCCCATGGGGGCCAAGGACCTGGCCCCAAATTCCCGGCGTACAGGTACAGATAAGGAAACAGGCCCAGAGATGTTTAGTGAAAGAAACACGTCCAGTCGTCATACAAATGGGAAGGCCCGCGGCACGGTGGAAGGATGGCAGTGTTCAGTAGCAGGAGAATTGGGTCCAAATACCAGCCCTCTCGCTTCCTAATTGTATGACCTGGACAAGCCTTTTTCCTGCTCTGGGCCTCCGTTTCTTCACGTGTAAAAGGAGAGGGCTGGACTGTGTGATGGCCGAAGTTCTAATCTATGATCTATGAATGTAGCTGATGAAATCACCGATGACCATCCCTGTAGGGACGTGGCCCCCCAGCCCTAGAATTCCCAGTCTTGTCATGGTGAGTGGGCAGGATTTCAGAAATCTCAGAATCACAGAAATGGAGAGACAGAAGGGGTCCTCAGTGGCCACCAGTCCAGTCTTTAGATGTCAGAGATGGGTGAAATCCAGGGGTCTTAGCCTGGGATCTGTTAACTTGGGGTTTTCCCTCCATCTTTTGATAACTGTGTTTCAGTATAACGGATTTCCTTTGTAATCTGATCTATTTTATGTATTTAAAAACCTTTTTGTGAGGAGGGGCCCCTGGACTTCACCAGACTGGCTGTGGGACAGTGGGAGGTGGGGCCATCATGGCACCAGAAAAGGCCAAGAACCCCTGATTTTGATGGGATTCTGGAGTCTTTTTCATCTCCAGGATGCAAAGTAAGAGCAGAGAGTATGTAGGGACCTGGAGATGGGGAAGGAGTCTCTCATCCTCCCTTTCTTCCCCATGTGAATTCTCAGATCCTGGATTTTCCCTTCCTAAGCATAGAATGTGGTTTTATGCATCAGGGAAAAGACAAGAGAAAGGAAAAAATTGTCTAGCAGAGCACGTGTGTGTGTGTGTGTGTATGTGCAGATCCACGGGGATGCATGTATCTGTGGATGTCTGTGTGTTTGTGTATGTCTGCGTGTGTGTCTGTTCTGTCTGCATGAGTGTATTTGTGCTTGTGTCTTTGTGTGAGTGTGTGTGCATTCTGTGTTTGTGAGTGTGTGTATGTATCTGTGTATGTGTGTGTAAATGTGTGTGTGCATGAGTGTCTGTGTGTGTGTGCATGAGTGTCTGTATGTGTGTCTGTGTCTGGATGTCTGTCTCTATATGTATTGTATACATGTCTCCGTGTGAGTATGTGTGTGTGTGTATCTTTGTCTCTGTGTGTCTTTGTGGGTGTGGTTGTGTATCTGTATGTGTCTCTGTGAGTGTGTCTGAGTGTGAGTGTCTGTGTATGTGTCTCTCTGTGTGAGTGTGCCTCTGTGTGTGTGTGTCTAAGGGAGCACACATGTTCATGTTGCTTTATCTTCCAGCTAGCGCTAAGGGCAGCTCCATCCTATGAAGATTTCGTGGCGGCGCTGACCATTAGGGAAGGGGACCATCACAAAGAGGCATTCAGCCTCGGGATGCAGAGGGACCTGAACCTTTACCTGCCAGCCATGGAGAAGCAGCTGGATGTCTTGGATAACCTGTACGAAGCCCATGGTCTGGAGTCCGATGAAGTGGTCTGACCGCCATGGCCCAGCTCCTCCTCACAACTTCAGGGAATCACACGGGATCCGATCTTGGCTTTCCAAGGCTCGTTTCCATCAGCCTCCTCCTTCCTTCCCCTTCCCTCTCCCCAGGACAGTGGGGAGCAGGCAGAGCCCCCGCCCTTCTGTGTCAGACCCCCTGGTGCCCGTGCATCTGTGTGTGTAAGGACCCAGGTGCTATGTCCCAGTTGTGAGGGCCTGTAGGGCACCGGGTTGTCCAGGGGGCCCCAGCATGTGCTCTGACCAACCACACGAGTCCAGAAGGTCGGCCCTCACTGTCCTCCTCTCAGAGGCCAAACTAGGCGTGAGTTCTTTGACAAGGATTAGCTTTGGCAGGGGCCGTTTATGCCTCTCCCAGACTTCAGCTGACAATGCTTTTGAGATGATTGGAAACGAACGCTAACCGAGGCGCCCTCCCCCTTTGTTCACTTCTCCTCTTTGACCTTCTCTGGGGATGCTCCCTTGGCTGCTGCCCAGAGCGTTCTCTGTGTATCCAGGGGCTGAGACCCCTGGAGGACAGCCCCTTCCTCTCAAGATTACCAAACTGAATGGCCTTGTCCGAGGGGAGGTCAGGAAGAAACAGGAGTAACCACAGTGGTCATCACAGCTCACCTTTTCGTAGCACTCTCCCATGACCCAGGGCTTCCTCCACATTCTCTCCTGGAGTAATGTAGGTGCCATATCCATTTACAGTGGAAGAAACTGAGGCAATGCTTGGAAGGCAGTTGACCAGACTCCCAGACCAGGGTGCTAACTGGAAGGCAAGGCTTCCTTAAGACCCTGGAAGCCTTCACTTTCAACCCAGTGGCAGAGAGAGTTGGCCTATTGGGCAGCCTAACCCCTTCCAAGAGCAGCCCCTGCCACTGGTACAAGAACCTCTTCATGTGTCCTGGTCGATCACACTCAACAGTCATCAACCCAGAAGAACCAATGGATCTGCCTCTGTGTCTCTGCAAGGCCCTGCATCTTCAGAAGGGCAAGGTTTGATGGGCAGCCAAAATGGAGACCTGTTCTCTCATTAGGATGAGCAGGTTGAGGCCTTCTCTCTCTCACAGGGTAATTACCGAGCAGACATGCTCCCCAACGCATGCGTTTCCCACCCAGTTTGCTGGCAGGTGAGCCTCACAGAGGCAGCTTGGGGACACCAACTGCACAGCTAGCAGAACATACCTCCAGGGAAACATGAGCCTCCCCCAGACACACACAGTGCCCTCCTTTTCTCCCAAAGCTTCCTGCAAAAGGATAGAGTCCCACTCCGGGCAGGTGGGTGGGGTTTTCTAAACAAGCATGAGTTTAGTTTAAAGAAACTCAGGCCTGTTCCTGGCGAAGCACTAAGATGCTGAAGAGAAGCTGCAGGCTTTTAAGGATAATAGAGACAACAGCCACCAAAACGTTCCTTGTTTTGTGTTGAAGGATCTGTCTCTACAGCTGTGGAGCCTGGGGGCAGTACTGCCTGGTGGGAAGCAAATAGGCCAGAAGGGCTGGCAGGAGAGAGAGGGATAGGCAAGAATTTGGGCTTCTCGTCCATGCCTTTCCCCCACCGAGGGAAAGCTCAGCTCTTGGCTTCTCCTTTTCTGAATTTGGAGGCTTGTTTTGTGTGTGTAGAAAAGATGAAGGAGACAGACATTTTCTACAAGCATCCTTGTGTCAGCCCATTCTCATTCCCAAACGAAACTGTCCATTCACACTGTGCTGGTGCGGGGGAGGCTGAGCCTGAGGGTGGGCTTGGGCCTAGCCCAGGCTCGGCTTTTCCAGAGCTTGCCTGTTTGGGCACTTTGTGCATGCTGCCTTCAAGCACCTGACTGTGTTCTCTGAGTGGAGGGGCTTTGAGGTAAGCAGTGAAGACCATGGATTGAGTCTGCCAGGGGTGTGAGTACAGTCATTTTCCGTTGCTTGGTTTCATTTCCATTCCCTATAAAATGGGGGAAATATGCCCACCCACCTACAGAGGCAGCATGGTGTGGTGTATGTGCAGAGAATTTCAGGGCTCCAAGGACCTGGGTTCAAGCTCGGGCTCTGCCACTCACTAGCTGTGTGACCCTGAGCCAGCCACTCCTCCTCTGAGTATCTCAGTTTCCTCATATGCAAAGGGAGAGGGTTGAGATAAATCATCTCTAAAGTCCTTTTTAGCACCAGATCTGTGATCTGTTTTCCTCACCAGCATGAAGGAGGGTTGACTGAGGCTCAGGACTCCCTGGATGAAAATCGTCTTTAGAAACACCTAGAACTTCTTCCTAACTTCAGCTGAAGAAAGGCCTGGCTCTTGTTCCTCATGACTATCTTGGAGAGCGAGAGACAAGTCACTAGCCAAAAGAGAGGACCCAGCTATGCTGCTTCTCCCTCCCCTCGTCCCACCAGATTTCTTGGCCCTCTGACCGAGCCTCGGCTTCCCACACTGCCTTTCACTAGTTTACATGACTAATAGATCTCATTAAGTGCTATGACTCATTTTTTCACAAACATTCGGCATCTACGTTCAGGTCACTGTAGTGATTTTCTTGGACTTGACTTATGTTTTCTTCTTTTGAGAGTGTCAGTCTAAGAGAGTGATGGTTAATGACTCTCATTCCACCGTCTTGACAATCGTGGGACTCTGCTCTCCAGAGCCACCATTTTGGGACAGTGATACCATTGTTTCATCAGAATTACTGTTCCTCAAAATATTTCAAGAAATATTCAAAGTCTTTAGCACCTGCAACCAATTCATACATCCTTGATAGTCCTTGAAAGATGGATTTTATTATTGGAAATAGCCAGGAGTCATCCGGAACTATATCTGGTAAATAAGTTCGATTTCCTGGGTAATACCATTAGTAGTAAGATTCAAGGGGTAATGAGAAAATTAAAACTCATTTTCTCACATCACTTGCCAGCTCTCTCCCAAGGGATTTCTAAAAAATCAAAGGAGCCACTTGAGGCCTCCCCTGGTCCATAGATGTAACTCCGAAGGGTTTGCACATAACAGAATCCTGTAAACATGGTCATGGTCACATTTCTATAAGTAGGAGCTCCTGGAAAGATTATTAGCCTTTACTGCCATTAATGGCATGCATTAACCCAAGAGAATGTATTCAACTACCAGTGTTAAATGCAGCATCTTCAGTGGTACAGGGGAAAAATTTAGAACAGAGCAAAGACCATAATGAGATTTACCCATGTTAACAGAAGTGAAAAGCAGCTTTGGTCAGAACTTCCTGGTGACGGAAAGATTAGACCAATACCAAATGGCAGGGAATCAGGCTTTCACAGTATCACAAGCAGCGAAGGGAATTTCCTGAAGCATTTTGGGAGCCTTCAGCTTCTAGGAATGTACTTATACCTTATTGTGACTCCCACCACAGGGGGCTTGTGGAGAGAAGACAGCAGCTTGGATGAGCATGGCCTTTCCTAAGCAACAGGGCTGAATTACAGCATTATCACACAAGTTAAGTGGATTCCAGTATCTTTCTGAAAGATATCAAAAGCAATCCCTTTCAATATTATTCTTAAATTCATAAGGCCCTTGGAGTGGCTAGGGGGGTTTCTCCCCAATATTAGTCCTTAATTTTAAAATTTAAACCAAGTATGAGCTGGAAGGAAAGTTTGGAGGTTATTTTGTCCGGCTCCCTTGTTTTACAAATAAGGAGACTGAGATCCACTATTGATTTGATTACTATTGAAAATGTAGGTTTTTTAGAGATATAGAACTGGTTGTAGTTAATTGACATTAATTGGAAATCTTGGGTTCTCAATTTTTATGTATATTGTAGAGTCCTTTGGCAGTCTGGCTAAAGCTTATAGATTGCTTCTCAGAGTAATTTTTCTAAATGCATCAAGTAAAATATATAGGATTTCCAAAAAAAAAAAAAAAACCAGTTATGTAGAACTACAATGGTATATTTAGGTGTTTAAAAAAAAAAACAAGTTCACACCCCCAGGATAAGAACCCTTGCCATAGGCAGACAGCGAGGTGCCCTCAGCTTGCAACCAGGCCATCCACGGGTTCTGCCTGTGCTGGGCCCTGTTGAGAAATGAGCTCAGTCTCTGGACTGTCCCGCTGTAATCTCATAATTACTCAGGGTTTACCTATCCGGCGTCTAAATGCGTATTTCCCCTAACCCAGCCACGTAATGGCGTTTTAAGGTTTATTCTAGTCTGCTGGGGCCCTTTGCTGGTCCAAGGTGCTGATCTCCATCCTCTCAGATATCCGGCCCACTGTGCCTGCATATCATGTGTTTTTGCATGTTTTAATGGTAACAGTTCTTCATTGACCTCATAAGACACTGGTGCATGTTTGAATGAGCATTTTATAGACCAGTCTGCTACATTGTGAGGCATGCATTGATTCCTTCCTTCATGCTCTTCTCATCCAGCCCCTTGGTTTAAAAAGAAGCCAGGCACCACCCCACCCCCACCCCCACCCCAAATGAGAAAGTCAAATTTCCAAACAGGGGCAATCACCGTTCTCTTCGGTGCCATCCCTTTACGTGATGGGGAAGAAGTCCGAGCTATAGCCATTGGAAGATGCCTGGGGATCGAGTTGAAGACTCTTTCCCCCCTATTCTAAGCACATTTCATGCTTTTACAAACTTTGTTCAGTATTTGTTCCACTTAACGACAAATTCTACCACGCACACAAATCTACACAGACCTCTGTGTATACGTGTTTTGACTCATGTCTCCCAGGGGGTGATGAGGCACAAGATGGTGTCGTGTAGACTTCTTTGGCTCCTAGAAAGCTGATGTGCCAATTTCCAGGCCAGTTTGATGCATGTTTCCTGTACCCCATGTGGGAATTTCCGTAGAATGTCATCAGACAGCCCATCTACCTCATTTTGAAATTGGCCACAGACAATCTGTGTCTGTCGGGAGAAAAATATATTGCTAAAGTAAAGGTAAACAAGTGAATGGGTGGAGTGGTGTATATAAAGGGGAGGAGGGAAGGACTTGGTAGAATATATGCCAAAGGCTAAAATGTACATAGTGATATCCCTGCATTTGTTTTTTAAGTAACTGTTCAGCTTCATGTCTTGTATTCTCTCTTCAGCTTCTGTGGTTTCATAGGTGAACTTTTTAGCATCCCAGGCGGTCTCCCATTTGGAGGCAGTCCTACCTTTCAGAATGTTGAATAGACAGAGGATAAACTTAAAAGATGTAACATAAAGTAGTGTGTTGATTTCTCTCCATTAGTCCCTTTTACTGAACTTTGCCTAGAATATAAAAGTTTTTGAACACTCTGAGTTCGACCAAATAAAAGCTGATTATTTTTTGTTATTGTCATGGCTCTGGACAAATTCATCTGGTATATCATTTGAGACAAGATGGGGTGGGATGGGGGAACAGGGGTTTACTTCTTTTGCAAGAATGTTTTAAAACATCTGTCAGATTTTATATTGTTTAATTACAATAAACTTATTTTTAAAGTATTTGCCTTTAAATGTTTCTGTTCAATTATGCAATCTCTCTAGTGTATTTCCCTCTGTGAGTTCAGTGAAAAAAATCACTACCTAACTCAGGTCGCCTCCCCTCTGTGGGACTCAGCTTCCCCACCTATAAAATGGGAGGGCAAAGCCAGATGAACTCCGGAGCCCTTGTGTCAGTCAAACTGATGTCGATGGCAAGGACCTATGATGGGGCATATGATGGGTGGTTAGAGTGGAGGATCTAGTCCAGTGCTTTAAACTACATTAATATGACTGGAGACACTGCACGAGGTGCGAGACAGGTGCCTGTCTGGGGGAGAGTTAGGTGGGACCACAGAACGTTGATTTAGAGCGCATTTAGTACAACTCCTTCATTTTGCAGGTGAGTCAGAGCCTTGGGAAAAGTCCTAATTTCAGAGTTGGAGCACTTCACCATACTTCCCAATGGACCTACACCATCCAGATAACCCACGACAACCCTCAGGGCGGGGGCGGGGGCGGGGGCGGCGGGGAATCCATTTTCCCCCCCATATCATGACTTAGTCCCTCACTGTTCCTCCAGGACTAGGGCTTTCTCTCCAAGTGTGTGGCACTACCTAAGAACTCTTCCCTTTTCTCTCTAAAACACCTGGGTCCCTGAACTATTGAAGATATAAAAAAAAATTGTCCAAGAAACATTCTGCATTCAGGAGACTAGGTCCCAGAACTTGGACATGTGTCCAAGAAATTGACCCTTCTGTATCCAAGAGACTAAGTGTGTGATTCCATCCTTTCTAGCAGCAGCCTAGTTTTGTACAGGTGTCAGACTCACCATTGTGGCTGCAAAATTCCCCAGTGTAAAGCCAGATGAAAATATAATTGGGAAATATTTAACAAAATAAACAAAAAACACAACGCAACATAGATAATATTGATTTGTGGTTTTCTCAGTCAATATGTCACTGCAGGGGTCCTGGTTTCTGTTCGATTTTGACACCACTGATTTAGAACATTTGTAAGTACAGCATGCCTCTGCTACTCTTTTTCATGCTGGGGTCCAGGAAATCTTACTGCCCTCTGACTGCCTGTGCCTGTTGCCACTTCTTGGGCTGACAGTGTCTTATTGCCACTCCATAACTGCCATTCCTGGGGCTGAGGATGGGTGCATGGAGGCGGGGAAGGATTCATCCCTGAGGGGCTATGCCAGTGCGCAGGACCAAAGATGGCTCACAAGTCTCTGATCTAGGCTCAGCTCTCTTTGGATCTCTCCAAAATGGAAGACTACAACTGACCCCCTCTAGACAGCTGGCTCTGAACCGCAATAATCATTATCTCCAAACTGACCAACGGTGTGATACTCACCTTCCAGTGGAATGGGGGCTGGTTTAAAGATGGAGTCATTCACACCCAGAAAGGGAAAACATAGTGTTGTCTTTGCCTCCAAAGAGGGCAATAGGAGTTCCTGACTCTGAGTTAGTTTTCCAACTTCGATAAAAGTTAGATGTTTTCTGACTTTCAATCATCTCCAGACACAGACAAGTAATTCATTGAAAATGGATAATCCTAACCTGGGACATTCTGCTAACTTGTTGGCTGTTGTCTGACTGGGTGTGGTGGCTTAGAACCCGTGGTGGTGGTGATTATTTCTTTAAGATTTGCAGAGTGCTTTACAATTATTAGCTCATTTTATCCTCACAACAATCTGGATGCAGGTGCTGTTATTATCCCCATTTTGCAGATGGGGAAGCAGGCAAGCAGGTTCAGTGATGTGCTGATGGTCATGTCTAAGGCAGGATTTGAAGTACTGCTCATTAAAAGAACTGTAGCTTTCCCTTTCTAGTCACAGCAAGCCCAGCAGATGGCAGTAGGGAGCAGTAGCTGACCTGGAGAGGCTAGACAGCTGAAGCCCAGAGTGTGGTATCAAAGAGGAGCTTGACAGCATCAAACCGGCAGAGACCACTGATAGCCAGCCAGCAGAAAGCAGTATGGTGACATTGCCAGAGGGCATTCTAGGCTAAGCAGCATTGGAGAAAGTTCCTCTTGTGTCCATGCGCTCTGACCAATGGATTCCTAGTCCAGACTGACTGGCCCCAATGTCCCCAACCAGATATCTCTCACCATCCTGATGTCTCTATTGGATATCCATAAATTTGTCCATCAGAGGAGGGCTTCTAAAATATATAAAAAACCCAACAAAACACTTTTTAAATGTTGAATTTCAGAAAGTTAGAAAAAGTCACCCACCAAAGACATGAACTCTCCCTCTTAAATGCCCCTACTTTCTTGGGAAATGAATCCAAGATCAGTTAATAGACATGCATATTGGTTGCTTATCGAGGGCTCTCAGGATTCAGAGCAAGAACTCAGACAACATAAGACTTCTTTTCCTAGTAAAATTCTAGAATACATTATTAAAGGGGTGACTGGTGAACATCTGTAATGGGAAACCATGATATCCTTGTGGACAAGATGGAGAGAGCTTGGATAATATTTTAGTTACGGAAGTGGTTGATCCCTGGACCCAAAGTCATTATCAATAGTTTGATGACAACTTGGAAGTTTTGTTACTGAACCCGCTGGAAGAAGAAATTTCAGAGGAGACGTTCCCTCCATCTTCCACTGATCCTATCAACCCTGTTGCTACCCATGTCTGTTGGGCAATGGTACTTGGAGGATGTTTCGAACATTGGATATGAGAGCATCTGACAGCTAAACCACACAAAGCAAAGTCATAATTTTGCTTAAGGGACAGATGTTTAATGGGACTCATGACATACATGGAACACCAAGGGAAATGATTACCTCAATAAAGAATGGACAAATCTAATATAAGGTTAGAGGTCAAGTACATTGACTGCCCAGAGAAATTCCTAGCTTAGCACAAACATGCAAATCTAGCAGACATAATGAAAATAGGATCCTTAATAATAATCCTTAAATGTAAGGCATACAATTATTCCTGAATAAAGGTTGGCAGTGGAGTGCTTCTCCTACAGGAGAAGGGCTAGGGTTAGGGTTAGGGTTAGTGAACTGCCCAATTGCTAACAAAGAAACAGAGGGAAAAAGAAAGTGGACTCCAGATGAGGCAAGTTCTATCCACCTCTGCCCAGTGGAGAAGACGAGAAGCTCCAATGGGCCCAACTCTCTGCCCTTCAGAAGAAGAGAGTAAGAGCAGAGCTCTCCCTTGGAAAAACTGCAAGATATGGTTTTGTGCGATAGGCCCAGGAAAAAAATGGAAGAGAGAAGCAACTGAGATAAATTCACTGAATGTCAGAGGGCAGAGGCCAGAAAAAGAGAAAAAAGAAGGCCTGTAGACTGGGGGTAGAAGGGAAATGAAGGGGGAAATGAAGAATGGACAGAGAGGCGAGTGAAGAGGGATTGTCAATGACTTTGTACTCAGCCCTCCCCTATCCTTTGACCTGGTGCCCTCTGCATGTCGACATCTGGTGCCACTTCTAAGTGTGTCTCTCGCTCTCTTACTGACCATCCCTTTCTAACATCTCTTCCTACTAGGAAAGACCCAGTGTCACAAAGGAAGAAATACTGAACTTGGAGTCCCAAGGTCTGAGTTCAAATCCCAACTCAGCTTGTGTGGCCTTGGACAGCTCTTTACCTCCTAACCCCTCAGTTTCCCTGTCTGCAAAAAGAAGAGATTGGACCAGATAAATAAATCCCTTTCAGCTTTAGATCTGGGGCTGTCGGTGTGATGTTGGGCACATCTCTTCACCTACCTGGGCCTCAAGTTTCCTCATCTGTAAAAAGAGAGAGTTGAACTGGATGACCTCTAAAAGGTCCCTTTCAATTTTAGATCTGTCCTCCTATGACTCCTGAGTGTGTGGAAACCCTGGGAATTTGTCAGCAAAGATAGGAGTCCATTTCAGCCAAAGGAACCCTAGTGAGGTTTTGGAGTGGAAGGAACTAGGTCCCAGAGAAGCTTTTTTCCTTTGATGGGATCCCCAAAAGAATGAACCAGGTCTGGTTTTACTTGTCCCCACCTCAAATCTTCCTGCTTTTCTTTGTTGAGCTTTCTCTGGGGCAGAGGGGAGGGTCTGTCACACTTAGGTCTGACTGAGCCCTCACGGTATCTTTGGGCTTCTGCTGATGTCCTCCTTTGGTGCCTCCTCAGCATGTGGATTGGATTCTGGTTTCTTCAAGAACATCCTAGTGGAGCCAAGAACTGGTAGCTCCTGCCAAGCTGGAGAACCTTCAAGTAGGAGCCCAGTGAAAGACCACGTGTCCATCATCTGATGACAAGCCTAGCTAACTAAGCTCACAAAGGCTCGTCACCTACTTGAACATGGGGGTGAGGAGGTGGGAGGGAATGACTTTCTTCTTGGTCATGTTACTCTCAAAGAATTTTGAGGCCATCACCATTCTCTGCTGAATCATGGAGTGTCTGTTTGCATCCAAGCCAGTGAAACAGTGGGTCAATGTATGGAGCCCCAGGACCTGGGGAACATAAGCACAAAAGACTTGTCTGCTTTCAAAGCCCCATGGACCTAATTCATTAAGTGATCAGCAGAACACAACAGTATCCATGCCAGGAAGCTGAGTAACTGGATTTTATTACCGTGCCTCCTCCTAGCAATTCCACATTCTAGATATCTTGTTGAAAATTGGCCTCTCCGCCTAGTCAGACATGTCAAAGGCAGCTCACCAGCAGAGCTGCTATAGAAGGGCTGTGAAGAGAAGAGCAGAATTTAATTACAGCCTTTCCCGGGGGACAGAGCTCTGAGATGATCTGAAACAGCTTGGGGAATGACAAGCTTGATCGTCAGAATCACATTGTCCTTTCTCTTCTCTAGAGGCACAGGCTGGGACATCAGAATGAGGAGCTGCCTTTCATTTGATCTTGTAAGGGGAAGATTAAATTGGGACAGGCTGTCCACCTGCCCTCTGGTGTCCATGCCCTAGTTGGCAAAAGAAACTGGAATGGCAAATTGAGAACTGGACAAAAGGGAATTAACCTGGAAGTGGACAGAAAAAGGCAGCATTGATGAATGCTTCTGAGTCAGTAGACATGGTCCCCATCCCTTAACTCACTGTGTGACTGTCATTTCAGTTTGTCTCTCTATTAAATGGGGAAAATAATATTTGTCGTCTGCCTCCCTTGAAGGGACGTCATAAAGATAGGGTCAATGACTGTAAGCTGTAGATTACATACTTGACTATTAGGAAGGTATTTTTGATAGAAGTAATAAATAGTACGTTGCCTTTCGATGATGCCCAATGTCTTACCATTCCAGAATATTTTACTCACATGAATCAATCACCCAGAACAATGGGGAGGCATGTCATTGGCATGGGTCAGTTGCAAGTATAAAGGATGCCGTGGAAGATGTTTACGTCATGTATGAAGAGTGAGGAAGAACTGATGAGTAGGAAGCCTGCATGTTCAATTGGCATACACATATAAGGAAAGCCCCAGGCATACTGGGTGTACCCCCATCAAAGATTTGTGAGAGGACGTGAAAAGAGTCACCCAGAATCCCTCTCTTCCCTCATGATGCAGCTTAAGTGTGACCTTCTACAAGAAGCTTTTTCTGACCCCCCCCAGCTGCAAGTGTCCTCCCTCCCTAACTAGCCTTACATTTATTTTCTATTTATTCTGTATCTATTTATAAGGGGAGCATTGGCTTTCCCAGCAGAATGCAAGCTCCCTGAGAGCCAGGACTTTGTCTTTGAGTCCTCAGTGCCCAGATCAGAGTAGACACTCAATAAATGCTTGTCACTTGACTTACTGATAAGCAGGTATAGAGGGATTGCAATCTGCATCGTCCGGGGGAGTCCCCATGTCAACGAGGCCATACATCCATTAAAATTTTAAAAGTAAATCCCCAGAACTCCCTCGGGAAGTAGGAGTATTGTTATTAAGTGCCCATCCATTGCTTTCCAGAGAATTTACTAGGCAACATTTTTATTAAAAATGAAGTAAGAGTGGGATAGAGGGAGGGAAACAGCCGCCGATCCCGCCTCTTCTCGATTGTTATGACTAGCCTCTAATTCCACTATGTTTGCTGAAAGCAGAATGTGTGGTTTCTCATGTTTCCTTCCCCGGTTCATGTAGAGGCAGGTCCATAGCAACCCATGATCCTGATCTCTTTTGGTTCAGGCTTCTTCTTTAAGTTCCAAACGTCTAGAAGCTTGACAGTCACTTTGTTGACCATCCCCGTGGTAGCTACACGTTGAATGAATAGTCGATAGGATTTTTGTGAATTCATCACGTGTCCAGCCTGTGCTATACCTTGGAGCCCAGAGGAGTGCGTTGTAGGGTGAGTGGGGATGTGAGATGGCCATACTAAGTGGGCGAGTCACTTAACTTCTCTGAGGCTCAATGTTCTCAGCTGTAACATGGGGACAATAATATCGCTTAACTCACGGGGCTGTTGGGAGGATCGGATGAGATAATGTGTGTAAATCACCTGAAGGTGCTAGAAATGCAGGTTTTGTTATGGTTATTCTCATTGTACGCATCATGCATGTGATAACAGTACTCGCTGATGAAATTTGAAACAGTCCCTAACTTTAAGGGACCAACAGTCTTTTGGGCACCATCGAAGCCACAGGCAACAACTCTCAAGTCATTGGTCAGGTAATAACTCCCATTTCTATGGCTCTTTGGGGTTTGTAAGGGGGTCTGGCCCTACCCCCTCATTTCAGTGCAAGCCACTATGTGGAAGCTGGTTTCCAGCTGGGCATGACTGAGGGGCTGTGTGATGACCAAAAGTCTCTTCATCTACTGTGGAGCAGGAAGGGTTAGTGACCCAGGAGTTATCGAGCCAGAGGTGAGTGTACATACAGAAGGGAGATTCACACCTCTGTCAGTCTCTTTCCTTTGTAGCTGTGAGGAAGTAGGACAGCTTTGAGCTGCTATGATGGAGGAAGGGGCATCTCTCCTAAGTCATAGCTGACCATGGTGCCTGTGACCTCTTTCTCTGGTGTCTGTTCTTTTCTGATCTTAGGCAAATGAGTATTCCCAAATGAATGTATCCAGGCAGCAACCTTGTGAGTCTGTCGGATCCAGAGGCGTCCCAATGACTGTCGGAGTCAGTAGCAGAATTCAAGGTAACCAATAGCAACCACAACATGAATCAGTAGGTAACTGAGCAGAATCCCTGAGCTGGATGTACACAGGCTTTGACTTGTGAGCCTTTCATGATCTGGTGAGGTTGCCATGTGTGGCTCAGCCTGGCTGCAAATGAGCCCAGTCAGGAGCCAGCACAGCAGCCAAGTGACCTCTTGACCCAGCCCAACAGTGAATCGACCCTTCTAGCTAAAACCCCTTGTCTCGTAAAAAGCCCGACCGGCTGAATGGCCTATCCAAGGGAGACGGCCGTGCTTTGTGAGGAGTCAGCTGAGCAGTGGAGTAAGCCACCCATCACCACCCATAGCTCACTGGGTGAGGATTCCACAAAGGGAGAAAAGTACTTCCAGGGCCAGGAGTGAGTCAGTGATCACTCTCCCCAAGGACTCCATGAGAATTTGGAAGGAATGCTTTGTGTCGGCTGTTCCTAGTAAATACCTTTTCTAAAAGCTAGAAGAGTTAAGTAGTTGATTGTTGGTGGAGAGAATACCAGTAGGGGCTCATGAGTGACAGTATTAAAAACCCCCAGGGTTACCCCTAGGACCATGAGAATTAGCATCTGTCCTCTATCTGCCAGTGTGAGTTGGCGAAGTGGCCCTACGCATGATGCTACAGTTTTCAAAAACTTTCCTCACAACAACCTTATGAGGTAAGGACTACGATTATTGTACCCATTTTTCAGATGAAGAAACTGAGGCTCAGAGAGTTTAAGTGACTCTAGTGACATAGCTAGATGTGTCTGAGGCAAGATTCAAACCCAGATCACTGGAGTCTAAGCTTAATGTGAATTCTATTGTCCCTCATTGACTCTCTTGGCTCTTGGGAAAATTTCATTTGTGATCATTCATTTGGGTACAGTGATCCAAATTGCTTTTAACTAATGGAAGGCTGTTTGGCTAAGTATGTAACAGGGCCAGAGAAGTGATTTCCAGTGACCTGGGTGGCAGCTTCTGGCCTACCTCAGATATAAGCATGGGTGCTGTAGACAGTGAGGAATTAGGAGAAACAACCTGGAGAGTTTGCCAACTTGGCAATAAGACATCTGGACAGAATGGGGCACAGACTGTGTGTTCCTAAGAGCATATGGGGTGAGCTGAAGCCTAACTCTGTACAGCATGCTCTGAGGTTTGCCCGCTCCTCCACGGCTATCAGTGGAAAGACCTCTCACAAGAAAGAATCCTTCTCCTCAGCACTTCTTGCCCGTTGCTAAGATGGTTTAGTTCGTTGGGTTTTAGGCCCTATAGTAAAACATCTCCATTCTGTTTGGCCTCCTGGAAAGTGGACTTCTGACTCCCTGGCTTATTCTTTACCTAACGCCAACCTGCTTTCCAATCTCTGATTAGACGGTTTGCAGATCATCAGTGACAGTGAAAGACAAAGCAGAGACCCCAAGGCAGAGGGAAGGGGGAGAAGGGAACAAGTATTTGTTACGCACTTACTATGTGCAAGGCACTGTGCTAAGCATCTTACAAATATCTCATTTGGTCCTCACAACCACCCCCGGGAAGTGAGTGCTGTTATTATCCTCCTTGTGCAGTTAAGGAAACTGAGGCACACAGAGGTTAAAAGTCTTGCCCAGGGTCACGCACTAAGTGTCTGAGGCCAGATTTGAACTCGGTCACCCTGATTCTAAGCCATCTAGCTGAGTAAAGGACATAACCACACCTGTCAGCATCTCTTCTCCTCTCTTCCACCCACCTTTTTATTTTTATTTTATTTGGCCTGGTTAATGACTGGTGGCTCATTCTTCTAGAGCTGGCGAGAGGCGGTGAAGCTAATGAAGAGGATGGCATGTCAGGAGCCACAGTGGATGGGAATGAAGGGAGTGAAGGGTGGGGCAGGGGTGCATTTTCCAGGCCGCTGAGGGACAGAGAGAGGGAGAGGACCATGGATCAGAGTGGCCACCCCTTCCATTACATTTAAAAAAAAAAACCAACGATAAAGAGTTGGCTGAGCTAGCTTGCAACTTTTTAGTTGCTGTACCTTTGCCCAGAGATACATTTCAAAGTGGGCACTGTTCAAAACCCCAATCGATAGAAAAGCAAGGTCAGTTTTGCAAACAGGCCAGTTTCCATTTCCAGGAAAAGGTGTTGGCCTTGATATTATGATTTGGCCCCTGCCAAGTCCCAGAGTCTCTAAGCTTCTCCTGCCTGGACCGTGGAGACACTCTGGGTCCTGCTGCAGTGAATCTGGCTTCCAATTATTTCACCAAAGAGCCTTTATAGAAGAAGCACTTAGCCCAATGACCGGCACATAGTGGGTGCTTAATAAATGTTTATAGAGGGACTAAAACTGCACTGAAACTTTTGGGACACCCCATCCACTGGGTGTTTATTTTATACTGGCTTTTATTATTAATTATTTAATTTTCTAGAATAAGAGAATGTGAGAACTGGAAGAGACCTCAGCAATCCAGCTATTTGACTGTATAAGTGAGAAAAGTGGTCTTTGGACAGCTTTGTAATAAATCCATTTCTCTCCATATCTATATCATCATATCTATATAATGTACATCTGCATATACACATATATACTTTAGCTGTTTCTATCTTCTATATCTATAGGTGCATATGCCCATATCTATACATATATGTATACCATTTATGTATCTTAAGAAGAATTAAAGGGAAACCAGAGAAGGGCCTTGGAGACTCTTAAAACCAAGTTCTGGGCCAAGTGATATTTTAATACTCAAGATGGGGATGAGGAAAGAGCCTTAGAAATGCAAAGGAGAATTCTGACCTCTATCATCCTCCAGAGGTCCTCCTTTGGACAGATACAGAATTCCAAGGTCAGAGCCCAGAAATGTCAAAGAAGCTGCTGTGTGAAAGAAGCCTTTCTGGCTCTCCTTGAACTGGGTTCAGAAAAGGAACACAGGCTGGTTTACCAGGTACCTTGGGCCTTCCAATGTCTTCGGGCCCCACAGTGAGCCACAAATGCTATTGTGTCAATGATGTTCTTCATACTCCTCCCCTTCCTCCTATACACAAACACATCACTTTGAAAGAAAACACAAACAACCAACATTATGATAATTTGTGTGACACAACAGAAATCTCTTTGCTGTGTTTGTCATGTCTACTGTCTACCTAGGCCTATACCCCCATGGAGATCCAAGAAAGAAGAAAAGGTTCTATATGCATAAAATCTTTATAGTGGCTCTTTCTGTAGTGGGAAAGAATTGGAAACAAAACGGGTGTCTGTCAACTGGAGAATGGCTGAACAAATTATGGGGTATAAACGTCATGGAATATTATCATGCCGTACGAAAGAAAAGGGAATGCTTCAGGGAAACCTGGGAAGACTTGAATGAACTGATACAGAGGGAAGTGAGCAAAACTGCAGCAACTATTTGTACTAGAAAGTCAATATATAAAAATGAACAATTTTGAAGATTTATATAAACTGATGAAGAATGAAATAAACGGGACCAGAACAATCGATACTTTAACAACTCTGTAAAACTGAACTTTGAAAGACATAAGAACTCACTAATCGACTATGATTCCAGAGAGCCAATAATGAAGAAGGCTGCCCACCCCCTGCCAGAGAGGTGAGAGGGGTTAATATGCAGGATGAGACCCTTTTTTGGACACATTTGTTTAGCTTGATTCTTCTTATTTGTTATAAGGGTTTCCTTCCTTCCCTCCTGTTTTCCCTTCCTCCTTCCTTCCTTCCTTCCTTCCTTCCTTCCTTCCTTCCTTCCTTCCTTCCTTCCTTCCCCTCCTTTCCTTCTTCCTTTCTTCCTTTCCTTCCTTTTCTTCCTCCTTCCTTCCTTTCTTCACTTTCTTTTAATTGCCATATTGCTTTGGTCTGTCATCCTTTCTTCAGAATAGAGAACTACTTATCCACTGATTACTTCTTGGAATTGTAGCTGCCTACAGAGGAATTGCCCTTTGTTCTGCATTAATGGTGTCTATTCGTGGAATTTTAGGAAGGAAGTACGGACATGATAAAACTCATTCATTTTATTCATGAGGAATCTAACACCCAGAAAAGCTAAGAAATGATCAGCCCAAGATCGTATAGTTATTTAATCATAAAGCCAGGACTGGATTCATATCTCCTGATTCTCAATATAGTCTTATTTCAATACATGATGTTGCCGCTTCATCTAAGCATTTACTAACATACATTGAAAATGTATAGGTGAGTTCTTTCATCTCTTCCTCAACCAATAGCCACAGCCATCATACACACCAGCCATGTGCATCCCATCAAGCTGGCCCAGGTCACCAAGGTGCTGGTTAGGACCAGTCCACATAGAGTTCATGGAAGACATGAGCAGATCCATCATCGTAAACGTGAAGGGCCCCATCTGGGCAGAGGACATGCTCACCCTGCATTGAGGCTGCATTGAGGGCAGGGGAGGCCATAAGACTAGAGTAGGCCTGCCAGAGGATTTTAGGCAGTCCACAAAAAATGTAAGTGAATGCAGGTTGTACAGGCCTGGTCTAATGTAAAATAAAGTCTAAAATAAAAGGCATTTAGAGGGAAAAATATAGGAAGACAAGACAGAGGGAGTTGTGTGAATCAGGAAGAAAAGGAGTTAAAAGCCTGAATGGTGGAAAAATGTGCTTCAGTTCCAGTGCCCTCCCCACTCTGAGTGGTCGCCAGTGGCTGAGCTGGAGGAGGGCTCAGGAGCCAGGCCAAGTTTCCGGCTCCACCCAGCCCCCTGGCCCTGTCCAACAAAACCTTCTGCAGAGGTTGCTGTCCAAGCCCACCCGGACAGCCAGCCTCTCCAAAACCAGAGTTAAAAAGAAAGGCCTCCTTCTCTTAGTAATAACGCCTTCATACAGCAAATCCTTTTCTTCCGCTTTGGCTTTGCAGCAGAGAAATCAGACTGTAGAACAAGAGGAGGGCAAAGATATTCACATTTTTGGACATTAGGCAACTGATACTGAAATAACTGTAGGTAAAAGTCACAATAAATTGGTTAATTAACTATATGTGACAAGTGTCTCTTTCCACAGAAAGCCTTTCCTGGGCAGTGCCCACAGCCCTGGCTCTGCAGTCAGGAAGGTCTGGGGTTCAGATCCGGCCTTAGACATTTATACTGGCTAGTCATTCAGTCTGTTTGTCTCAGTTTCTTCAATTCGAAAGGGCTCATAATAAAAAGTGCATCTACCTCCAAAGAGAGAACCGATGAACTCTTAAGTTCTGATTGAAGTGTACTTTTTTCATTTTATTTTTCTTGCTTTTTCTGTAACATGGCTAGCATAGAAATGTGTTTTGCATGTCTCTACATGTATAATGGGTATCTTAATGCTTGCCTTCTCAATGGGTGGGCATGCAGAGGCTGGAGCAGCACATCACCAATGAGGAAGTAAGAATTAGCATTTATTTAGTGTGTTAAGGTTTTCAAAACATTATATATATACATATGAAATCTCATTTGATTCTTATGACAACAGCCCTGAGAGGTGGGCGAAGGTATCATCCCCCTTTTTACAGATGAAGGAAGTGGAGCTGACAGAGATTTGCCAAGCTTACACAGCTAATAACTATCTGAAGCAGAATCTGAACCCGGTGTTCCTGCCTCCAACTCTTGCGCTCCTATTTTGTTGCCTCTAAATATCACAAGGGGGCAGCTAGGGGGCTCAGCAGATAGAGTGCTGAGCCTGGAGTAAAGAAGATTCATCTTCCTGAGTTCAAATCTGGCCTCAGACACTTATTAGCTATGTGACCCTGGGCTAGTCACCTAACCCTGTTTGCCTCAGTTTCCTCATCTGTAAAATGAGCTGGAGAAGGAAATGGCAAATCGCTCCAGTATCTCTATCAAGAAAACCCCAAATGGGGTCTTGAAGTCAACATGACTAAAAATGACTGAACAACAACAAAGTATCACAAAGGATGCCACCAGAGAGATGGATGACCAGGAAAGATGGTGGGTCAGTCGTGAAGTGAGGGAGAGAGAGGAAAAGCTAGTCAATGGGGGCTATCCAAAGACAGCCCCCAAGCACCACTAGTATCTTGAAAACAAGATCTAGAGGGAGGCCCATCATACTGTGTGGACTCCATAAGGAAGATTTACAGGAAGATGTAGACAAGAGTCATGCAGGATGGGAGTGGTCTGTACTTTTACAGGTACAGCCCACATCAAAGAGATCACAGATCGAAACATTTAAGTACAGCCATCTTATCAGATGGCCAAAGGGTTCTGAGGGTACAACTCTCCAGAATTCTGAGGCCAGGCCAAGTCCTTCAGCCCATGGTCAGAAAGTCCATCCTCAAGAGAAACATAATGAAATCCAACAAACACTTGTTTTATGCCTACTGTATACAGACCACTGGGCTAGGCCCTGAGGATGATACAAAGATTAGATAAGACTAGGCCATAATACAGAAGAGCTATAATGTTCCTGGGAGATGTTTAAACTCCCGGAGAGAATAACCTGTGATGACAAAATAGAAACTGCTGGAAGGTGGGGATGTTTCGCTTTTGTCTTGGTGTCTGCAGGGCTCAGTACAGTGCTTTGCATATAGTAGGCACTTAATCACAACAGTATTCTTTGGAGTGCATAATAACTACTTACTGAAGGTTGAATCAATGAAGAAACAAATGGGTTTTATACCTCCACATACAGAATTTAAATCCCAAGGAGGAGCAAAAACTCTTTCTGTCCTTTCTTTCTTTTCTTTTCTCTTCTTTTCTTTTCTCTTTCTTTTTTTCTTTCTCTTAGTCTTTGAATTCTCAGCACCTAGGATAGTGCCTGGTACACAGCAGGCACTTAATCAATTCATGTTAATTTGTTGACTGTATTTATTGTGTATTTATTATACACACACACACACATATCATTCCCCCCCCCTCAAATATCAGAAGAGCTTTGAGAGGAGGAGTTGCTTCATTTTCTGTCTCCATAAACCCCAGCCTGGCCCACTGCCCAACACATCATGGCCACTTAATATATCCTGGTTGATTCATCGGGAATTAGTTGACTGATGATCTTGGCACATGACAAGTGCACCAGGAGAGACAGACCAAGGATTGAGGTGACGTCTGGCAAGGAAGGTCATTCCCAATGGCAGGGATCAGGTGAGGACGGATCCATGATGACTCAACATTTCCTACAGTATTTCTTCGGTAATTGACAGTGACACATGAGAGATGTGTTTACACAGGAGTCCTGGGGGGCCAAGTCAGAGGCCTGATGTCTAAGGACCAGAGCTTCTCTTTGAAATTCCCCCTGGGAGCCAGCCAGATCTGGATTCTCATTTTGGCTTGGTCACTCACTCACTCACAGAATCTGTCTACTTAGACAAAAAGAGGAGGAGATTTGAGGAAATGACCTGAGTTCTTCAGGTTAAGGAAACAAAAAAAAGAAGAAAGGAAGGAAGGAAGGAAGGAAGGAAGGAAGGAAGGAAGGAAAGAAAGAAAGAAAGAAAGAAAGAAAGAAAGAAAGAAAGAAAGAAAGAAAGAAAGAAAGAAAGAAAGAAAGAAAGAAAGAAAGAAAGAGGAAGGAAGGAAGGAAAGAAAGAAAGAAAAAGAGAGAGAGAAAGAGAGAAAGGAAGAAGGAAGGAAGAAAGAAGAAAGAATGAAAGAAAAAGAAAGCTAGCTCTTGAGGAGGAGTGGGTTTGAGAAGAGGCTTGGCTGATGATGAAGATTTCACATTTATCTTGATTGCTGGATCACAGGTCTAAAGCTGGAAGGGACCGTAAAGGTCATCTAGTCCAACTCCTCCTGCTCTCCCCCATGTTTTACAGGTAAGGAAACTGAGGCCAGAAAGGGAAATGATTTGCAGTTAGCTAGCTGCTCAGCCCTTATGCCTTGGTTTATGGAGAGGGACAGAGAAGTCTTCTGGGAGCCCCTCCCCATCAGTACTGGTACCCCCCTCCTGAAGAGTTGTTCCACCTTCTCAGGCACATCTCTCTGAGGTCACTGCCCATCATCCACCCAAACTCTCTGGAAGGAATTGATCAAATAAACATAAAATAGGTAAGTCAGTTAATCATTCTGGACCTCAGTTTCCTCATCTGTAAAATGAGGGGGTCAGAATGGATGGCTTAGAAGTTCATTCAAGCTCTAAGTCAATGATCTCAAGGAAGATTTATAATATTGTTTCTCTTTTTAGATGGATGTTTTCCCTAGAGGAAAACCCAAATCCTCCAGGGACGATGGGATAGTTCTCTTGGGAAATCTCTCTAGAGAAGGGCCTAACATCACTGGTTGCTGCAGCACCTTCCCCTCTACCTCATCCCCCTGTCAAAGAAACAAAACCAGAAGTATTTTTTTTAAAAAAAAAAAAGGAAGAAGAAAAAGGTTAAAATGACCATTTACCATGAATTCTCCACGTAGGGCTCCCTACTCACCAATGTCTAGGGCTCTCTAACAAAGGAAAGCAGTGACTCTACACTGGATATAGGTAATGTAGAAAACTTCATTATCTTGGAAAGAAGGACAAGAAGGGACCCTATAGAGCAACATTCCTAATTAAAATGTTTAAGTGGAAACAGCAACAACCTCCCCTCTCCAACTCCAAGGAGATGCTCCTTTTTATTTCTCCTCTGGTCTCTCTCTACCTGAGTCACTCTCTGCTCAGTAAACTGCACCGGCTCCCTAAGACCCTATGGGATCTCACTGGAATTTCTCTGTTGGGTATTTAGAGCCTTTTGCTGCTACATTTCTAGTCCGATTGCACACGACTCCTCTTCATACACTCAGCGGCCTGTTTGCTCTTCATCACACAGGACATTCTGCCCCATCTCTGGGTCTCTGCACATGCCTAGGTTGCGCTGCCGAAACCTTTCCAATCCTCTCAGCTGCTAATGATTCCTTCTCCCTCTCCCAATTATATCGTCTCTATTTTGTAGACTGGGAGTGTGGGGTAATAGAGGGAAAGCTGGGCTTAGAGCCAGAAATGCCGGGGTTCCAGCTGTGCTTCAGGTGCCCACTGGCTGTGAGACCTAAGTTCCTTCACCTCTCTCTGCTTTGGGTGGTTTTCTAAGACTAAGTTACAGAGAACGCACCAACTTGCACCGGTGGAGGGAGTTGCCTCACACAGAAGTTCCTCACCCAGGACCAGTGCTTCTCCATCCTTGTTTTTGTCTGCTTCGGGTTCATTTTCATTTGTGTATGCCTGGAGCCCATCACAGGTCCAGGCTCTCTGAGGAGAGTCTAATGCAAAAGTCGGGCTTAAGCCGGGTTGCACTTAGCATATGCTTCCTCAGTAATGGGTGGTTAATTTATTAATTTCTTGTAATTATAAAATGAGAAGAAAACCCAGAGGAAAATACTCTTTGATGGAAGAGACAAACCTGTTTTTAACTGTCTGGGGGAGGAGCAGCCATTAGAGAGAGATGGGAAAGGAAAAAGGACTTTCCTAGGATGGAGACTCACAGCCCCAGCGGCTTCAGGAAAGTGAGACTCCAGGCCTTCCGGAGGGAAGCAGGCCATGGGATGTGGCTACAAGATCCTTCTTGTGATCAGAGAATCTGGGTCAGCCCTGAGTCTTTTTCTTCTTCTTCTTCTCTTTTCGATGAACTCCCAGTTTCCTTTCCCCATTCAAACTTTCACTGTGATGAAACGAACACTTTTCCATTAAGGAAACTGGGCTCCAACATGCAGGCTTTTAAAGTATTTCTGTTAGAGGCTCTTGAGGCCAAATCCAAGGTCGTTTTACATGCATGCCATTCCTATTAGTCAACAAAGAAGGGCTGAAACAAAGCTGGTGAAAAAGTTTTCTCAGATCCTAGGATTTTATAGAATCACTGACTTGGCAGGATCTCAGCGGCCAGCTAAGGTAGCTCGTACAAAGAGTCCCCTCTCCAACGCCCCCCAAACTGGGCATCCAGCCCCTGCTTGAAGCTAGCTCGTGCTGGGGAACCTGCTTCCTCCTGAGGCAGACTGTCGTGCTTTGGGAAAGTCCTAAGTCCTAAGAATTTTCCCTATATACTCAACGGGCTGTGATCTCATCAGTTCTGGGGTTCCAAAGTCTGTAGCCCATCCAGCCAGATGCTTGTCCATGTCCTCCTGAATTTCACCACAAGAAACATACCTTCTCATCCTTCTAGTAAGCCCACGATGGGCAAGCTCCTTCCCATCAACATCCTTGCAGAATTGCGATGGCCAGAATAGGACTCTTGATGTAATGCGCCCAAGACCTCAGGACTGTCTTCTCTCTCATTCTGGATACGATGGTTCTTGAAATCTCAACATGTTGCCATTGATCGCCTCCCCCAAATCATATGGAAGCTCTTTGAGAGGAGGTGCTGTTTCACCCTGATTTTTGGTTCTCCAGCCCTTGACATATAGTAGGAGGCATATGGAATGCTTGTGGATTGATTGGTTAAACCATTGAAGACCTACTCTGCGTCAGGCACTGTGCTTAGCACTGGGGATATAAGCACAAAGAGCAAAACCATTCTTATTTACGGTGAGCTTATAGTGTAATGAAGAGGTAAGTTCTTATTATATATAGATACATAATATAGACATATATAAATATAAAGTTAATAGAAAGGATAAAAGAAGAAAGGGAGGGAAGGAAGAAAAAAGAGGGAGAAAGAAATGAATGAAGGAATAAGTGAAGGGAGAGGGAGGGAAGGAAGGAAGGAAGGAAAGGGAAGGAGGAAGAAATAAGTGAAGGAAGGTGGGAAGGAAGAAGGGAAGAGAGGGAGGAAGAAACAAACAAAGGAAAGAGGGAAAGGAGGGTTGAGGAAAGAAGGAAGGAAGGAAAGAAGAAAGAAAGAAAGAAAGAAAGAAAGAAAGAAAGAAAGAAAGAAAGAAAGAAAGAAAGAAAGAAAGAAAGAAAGAAAGAAAGAAAGGAAGGAAGGAAGGAAGGAAGGAAGGAAGGAAGGAAGGAAGGAAGGAAGGAAGGAAGATGAGAGGGAGAGAGGGGAGGGAAAAGAGGGAGAGAGGAAAGAAGGAGAGAAGGAAGAAGGGAAGGGAGGGAGGAAGAAATGACCAAAGGAAGGAGGGAAAGGATGGGTGAGGAAGGAAGGAAGGAAGGAAAGAAAGAGAGAGAGAGAGAAGGGAAAGAAAGAGAGAGAGAAAGAGAGGAAGGAAGGAAGGAAGGAAGGAAGGAAGGAAGGAAGGAAGGAAGGAAGGAAGGAAGGAAGGAGGGAGGGAAGGAGGGGAGAGGGGAGGGGAGGGAGGGAAGGAAGGAAGGAGGAAAGAAATGTGTGTGGGAGAGAGAGACAGAGAGATAGAGATAGACACAGAGAAAGAGACAGACAGAGAGAGAATATGGTTCTATGGAAGGAAGGGGACTAGAAAGCAAAAGGATGAAGAAAAGCTCCCCACGGAAGAGGGTGTTCAAGTGGCTTCTTAACGGAAAAGAGAGTGAGTTCTCAGAATGGGACGTGGTCAGTGCAAAGGCAGTGACAGAAGACGGAACAGAGAGCAGGCCGGGTTGTCTGCATGGCAGAGCACAGAGAGTAACGTCCAGTCAGTCTGGAAAGAGGGGCTGGGTTCAGGACATATTGGGCTCTAAAAGCAAGTCAGAGGAACTTGTGTTTTATTCTCAAGGAAAGAAGAAGTCTTTAGAGTTGGCTGGGTGGGGGAATTACACGTTCAGGTCTACGGTTAAGGAAAATCACTTTGGCAGCAATCTGTAAAATGGACTGAAACAGAAAAAGTTGCTTGAGGCAGGGAGATGACAAACTGGGAGGCATCTGCAATAGCCTGGGCCAGAGGTGCTGAGGACCTGAACTCAGGCGGTAGCTGAATGTATAGAGGGGAGGGCTCAGATGCTCGAGATGTTGGAAAAGCAAAAATGACAATATGTGGCCACTGAATGGCTGTGCTAGAGTGAGGGAGCCTGAGAAGTCAAGGCTAATAGAAGGTTTATTAACCTGAGGCACTGGAAAGGATAGGTAAATGCAGCCTAGATAACTATTTGCGAGTGGGTGGGTGTGGTGGAGGGGTAGGGAGGCACCACTGAAGCACTGTTACACAGGTTCTTAAACTGTGGGTTTAAACTGTGCCAAAAAATTGGCAATAGTAAAAGGTTTCTGTAAAAAGTTTCTGAAAAGAGGTGACGATTGGAAAAAGTTTAAGATGCCTGCTCTAAAAATCCCAGATCTTTTCTAGCTAAAAGAAATCACAGACGTCATCTAATCCAAAAAGTCCATTTTATTGATGAGGAAACTGAGGCTCATCATTTGTTAAAGGTCCCATAGTGGCAAAGATGGGATTCAGACTCAGGTCTTCTGATTGCAAAATGTCTTGTTCTTTCCAGGACGTTGTGCCGTAATTGGGAAAGTCAGTACTCAATGAGGCATTCATCCATTGCCCCCACGTCACAAGTGCCTGCCTTGCCTCCCATCTTTATCTGCCGACTCCCTGTCCTAGCAAGCAGAGCGAAATCTAGGCAGCCCAGAGAATGAGTCTTCCAGGACAGGGACCAATGTTTTTGTAGCCAGATTCCTATTGTTGATGCTCAGGATTCCTTTTAGTTAGAGATTGCTCTCTTCTGACAAACATTTACATCCATACCTTAACATACCCAGGATTTGTGACTTCCTTAGAGGGGGCACTCCCTCTACAGACACAGATTGAAAACTCCCTAGGACCTTAATGGCTGGTCTTCATGAATTGTTGTGCCTAAAAAATGTCCCCATCTCTGAAGATGAGTCTGGTGAGGGGCATGTAGCTAGGCTGGCTCTCCAAAACAGATGTAGGCAGTAGAAGGCACCCAAGGTCCTTCCATGGTGACAGGATTTCCATGGGCATAGGCAATAGTGGATTGAAAACTGGAGTCCAAAAGATCTTGGTTTGAATCCCACCTCTGACACTTAATATCTGTGTGACTCTGAACATAGCACTTATCCTCCCTAAACCTCAGTTTACTCATCTGTAAAATGGGGATGTTGCTGTGATTTGTCCTTCATTTTCAAAGAGGACCAATCATATCACTCAGTGATTCCTTGACTTGAAAATGAATTGCCTTTATGTGAGGCAGAATTTCACAAAGTTGTCAGCTTTACTCTCTCTTCTGAGTGACTGAAGTCCAGTGGCAGGATAAAAGTCAAGCTGACTGGTGATGGCCCATGATGCAGCGGACGACTTTGGCATCTTTGATGTCTGACCAAGCTCTAAGCTCTCCACGACACCTGCTTCAGTCGCCTTCATGGCCATCGGGACAAATTGTTCTCATCCACTCATTCCACTGGGAAAGTCTTCACAGGCTTGGGGCAGACATCACCCTGACTCGTGGTTTGAGGTCCATCGGTTATCTTGAGATTCTCACAGCTGTTCCTTTGCACTGACTTTTCCCTGTACCTGGAATATATTTTCTCCTCATCTGCCTCTTGGCATCCCTGGTTTCCTCAGGCTCCATCTTCTTCATGTAAGTTTTCCCGATGCCCACCTCCTAGGACCCTGCAGTCCCTATTTTCCATGTACCTATATGCATATATCACCCTCTATATAATGTAAGCACCTTGAGGGCAGGGATTGTTTCCCTTTTGTTTTTATATCCCCAGTACCTAGTCCAGTGTCTGGCACAAAATAGCATTTAATAAAGGTTGCCTGATTAATTGAAATGAGTTAGTGTATTAAAGAGCTTTGTACACTTTAAAGCTCTATTTGAATGTCAGTTTTTACTATTATTGCCTTGGTGACCCTAAATATCTCTAGGGGGCATCAGAATAGAACCTTAGCACACAATTTTTGTTTATGAACTCAATTTTGTGGTCCAGACCTATGACTTTATTAGCCTAGGGAAAGTCCCTTCTACCGATGTGAACCCACGTCCTACAACTCTTATGTAAGAGAGATGCCTGAGGTACTGAGAAGTCACTTCTCCGATATCAGATGACAGAGGGAAAACATGAACCCAGGTTGGGGTGGGGGACTGGAGGAGCAATGACAGAAGAAACTAACTGGTGGTTAATGGGAAAGAAGTCTTGGAAACAGGAGAGTATGGTACAGTAAAAGGTGAAATGAGGCCTACCACTGCAGGCAGGAACAAAATGTGGATGTACTCTAATGTGGGTCAGCAGGTGCCAGGACCAGCCACAAGCCCAGCTCCTTCCTCACCCCAAACTCTCAACTCAGGGTTTTCCCCATTTGGAATTCAGCTTGAAAGTCAACAGAAAATTTTGATTTACTTCATGCAAATTTGCTGTGTAGCCAACTTGGTTGAACCCCATCTATTTTAAAAAGCAAGAGATACTTAAAGGTTTTCCTGTAGATTACTGATCTGCCGATTCAGTATAATTCAAGAAGCATTTATTAAACACCAACTACATGCAAGGTATTGTGCTAGGCATTGGGTATGGCAAAGAAAAAGCCATAGTCTCTCTCCTCAGGGAGTTTACTATTCTACTAGGCAGCTATGAGAGGTTCCCAGATCAATATAAAATATACTTCTAAAGGCAACAGGAGCGATGGAGAGCAATGGGGTTGGGGTGGGGTGTGGAAAGAAGAAGCGGTTGGGGATTCCAAGAGGAAGAAATCAAAGATCATAGATTTAAAGCTGAAAAGGAATTTAGGGACCATGAAGTCCAACCCCATGTTACAGGTAAAGAAACTAAGGCTGAGTGTGACTAGCACAGAGTGACACAGTCAAGAAGGCAAGATGTGAACTCAGATCTTTCTAATTCCAAGCTCTGTACTCTATCCACTGTATCACCTAGGAAGGGGGAGCTTTCTAAGTACAGGAGGGTAACCTGTGCAGGCTCAGAGAGGGAGTTCTACACTGAAGAAGCAGCAAAGTGGGCCAATTTGGCTGAGATACTGAAGGCTACAATGAGGAGGTGTAATTTGCAATAAATGAGGAAAGATGGGCTGGAGCCAAGTTGTGAAAGTTCTAATGCCAAACTGAAGAGTTTCAACTTTATCCCGGATCGGAGAGAGCCCCAGAAGCTTTCTGAAGAAAGAAGTGACACAGTCAAAGCCATGCTTTAGGAAAGTCACTTTGGTGGTTCTTTGGAGGAGAGATGGGAGAGGAGAGAGACTTGTAGCAGAGACATGAATGATGCTGAAATAGTCCGGGGTGGGGGGGTAGGTGATGAGAGCCTGAGGTTGTGTTGAGCAGTTGATCAATGGGAAATTCAGTGAGGATCAAATTAACATGACTTGGCAACTTACTGGATATGTGGGGGGGGGGCCAAGCAGAATGCCATAGTTACAAACCTAGTTGACCAGAAGGACCATCATCCCCGCAACAGAAGCAAGAAAAGGTAGGAAGAGCTGGAGGAAAAGATGAGTTCTGTTGGAGACCCTCGGAGAATATCCAGGTAGAGCTGTCAAGCATAGTGGACAGATTTCTGAAGCCAAGAACTTTCATTCTACTATGCAAGGTTATAATACCTAGGGCAATGCATGTTCTGAGCAGGCTTTCAACAAATACACCCCTTGGAACTTAATTCTTCTTTTAAATTGTATTCTATGGCTTACAAGCCCAGCCATTATTAAGCTATTATACCTGGGCAATAGGAAGCATCTACTGTTTCCATGCTCTTTCTAAGAAAGGTTCATTTCTATTTTTTCAAGTGAAAGATTTATTCTATGGCACTTCATCTCCTTAAAGGATCCTGGAATTTTCAAGCTGAAAGAGACCTTAGCAACTGTAGCCCAACCCACTGTCCCGATGAACGAACGGAAGCCTAGAGAGGGAAGGAGCTTTGTTCAATTTTATACAGTTGGAGATAAAACTAAGACTACATGTGACCCAGGTATACTGAGACTTCTTCCAGTGTTTTCCCCACTATACCACAGTGTTGGGAAAGGGTACCAGTATATGAGAATTGTTTTAAATTAATCTGATATTCACTAGAGAAAGAAAATGGAAGGAAGGTTTGAGAGTCAAAGAAAGGAAGGGAAAAAGGGAGGGAAGGAGGGAGAGAGGAAAGAGGTAACATAGTACAATGGAAAAACACTGGATTTGAAATCAGAGGGCCAGGGTTCCAATCTTGACTGTACTACTTACTACCTGTAGGGCTTTGGGTAAGTCACAACTTTTCTGGGCCTCAGTTTCTTCATCTGTAAAATGAAGGAGTTGAACTCTGGCCTCTAATAGGTTCCTTCCATATCTGATCCTAGGATAAAAAAAAGCTATCACAGCGGTTTACACAAAGTGAGTGCTTAATAAATGTTGAGTTGTTTAACTGAATTGAAGGAGGGAGGGGGCTAGGGAAAGGAGGGAGGGGGGAGGGAAAGAGTGGGGGAGAGAAGGGGGGGAGAGAGAAAGAGAGAGAGAGAGAGAGAGAGAGAGAGAGAGAGAGAGAGAGAGAGAGAGAGAGAGAAAGCGTGAGAGCACTTATCTACCTTGGTCCCATTACCTGCCCAGGTGTATTTCTCAGTACCTCTCTCTAAGGTTTAAAAAAAAATGCTTGTATCTGAAATCCTGTGATCTTTCTGGCTAGGTCCACGGAAACATCACCCCTGCCTACAAACCCAAGGCACTCTGGCAGGTTCAGTTTGCCTAGGCGAGCGTGGTATGACTCCCTCCAAAAGGGGTGCCATTGTGACATCACTGGGTTCGAGTATCCGGACCCAAGTAGCCTTTTCCGAACGTTCCAAGCCTAGCCTATTGGCTCCCCAGCATTATGACGTCACGGGCCGAGCAGGCTCCGCTCTCGGGAGGCGCGGCAGGAAGGTTTTGTTCGGCGACTAGGAGGAGCTGAGGGAGGCGACTGCGTCCCGTGCTCTCCGTGGAGCTAGAGCAGCGTCCGCCCCCGCTCCCCACCGACTCCCGCCAGCCGCTGGCCGCGCTGCCCGCTCAGCCCAACTGTCGGTGGAGCGGGAGGGAGAAGGAAGAGGAGGGGAAGGAGGAGGAGGAAGAGGAGGAGGGGCACAGCCCGTCGCCGCAGCCCGCCCCCAGCCCGCCCGCCGCCTGCTTTTTACCCACAACATGTAAACAGTCCCCGCTAAGAGTTCTCCAGGGAGCCGGAGCGGGAGAGCTGGTCATTAAAGCAGGTCCGCGAGGAGCCCCCTGGTCCCACGGATCCCCTGGGCGGAATCGCCGACGTATTGGGAGGCAGGAGCCCAGAAGAAGCCCGGGCTGAGCCGAGCCGAGTTGAGCGCAGCGCTCGCAGAGGGGAGAGGCCGAGAGCAGCGCCCAGAGGGCCGGAGAGCTAGAGCGGGGGAGCCAGAGAGGAGGAGCGAGCGACCCGGGCAGTGGAGAGGGGAACGAGGCGGGGGCGACCGACGGCATGGATTTCCAGCAGCTGGCTGACGTCGCGGACAAATGGTGCTCCAACACCCCCTTCGACCTCATCGCCACGGAGGAGACGGAGAGGAGGATGGATTTCTACGCTGACCCGGGGGTCTCCTTTTACGTGCTGTGTCCGGACAACGGCTGCGGGGACAATTTTGTAAGTGCCTGGGCTGGGAGGTGCCTTTGGCCCGGACCGTTGGCTAGGAGGGGTAGGATGGACGGGCAGAAGGTGTGGGTGGGTGGGGAAGGTGGACTTCCCCTCTCCCCTGCGCCTCAGCCCGCCTGAGGGGCCCTGGTGGAGAGGGGTCGGAGGTGGACTGGCCTCTCTCGGCTTAGAAGCTAGGGGATGCTGCCCTCGGGGTGGGCTGCGGACTTCCAGGGGGGCGGACCTGGCGGCCCGAGCGCACTTGGGGAGGATCCTGGGTGGTGCCGCGCTACGGCTCAGACCCTACGGGCTGGCCCAGCCCGGATTCGGGGAGAGTTGCGCAGGAGCCCGGGAAAGCCAGCCCGGGGGCTGGGGTGAAGCATCCCGTGGGGCCATCTCGGTCCCCAGGCCCCGCCCAGGCGGGTGCCGGGTCCTAGGCTTGCAGCCCTCTGTCACTCCCCGCCCCTTGTCTGGATTTCCCCTCTACAGCCCACTGCTCCGGCTGGCAGCAGGCTCCCCTTCAGTCCCCTCCCCTCTCGCACACTGCACAACTGCTCGGCTTTCCCAAACCCAGGTGAAACACCCCCCAAACCCCCATGGTGATTCCCTGCTCTTGGAAATGGGCACAAAGCCGCGATTCCCAGGGCCGTGCCTGAGCTCCTGGACCTTCTGCGGAATCTCCACCCTGATCCTAAAATCGCGCTCACCCCCCCCCCCCCACACACACACAGACATATATACAAACACATACACAAGCTCGAAGAAGAGCTTGGGCGCGCCTATACTAAAGCATCCGCCTTGCTTCCGTGTTCTTATTAGCGGCTAGCGGATTGTGTGTGTTTGTGTGAGTGTGTGTGTGTTGATGGGTAACTGCCCAGGAGGGTGGGGTCTGCAGCCCTTTCGGCCATAGTCTTTGGGGGCTGGAGGGGGGAATTGGAAACGTGCTCTCTAGCCACAGAATCCTTGGGAAGTCTCCAGTTACCAGGGCCCGGAACCCACTCTCTTGCCCCTCCCCTACTAGGGAGGAGTCCAGGGAGATCTTGGCACCCCCTGCGTTCAGATGGACTAGGGCCTGGAGCTGCAGGAGCCCCTACCCACCCACCCAAGCCCTTTTTCCTTCCCTCCCACTTGGGATGGGGAAGGGGGTAGGAGGATCAGATTGGAGGGGGTCAGCCTGGAGGGAGGGATGCCCCACGGTGCCTGGGCCCCCCACGTGGGGCCAAAGAGGATCCCCTTCAGGCAGTGACTCCTGAACATGAGAAACCTAAACATCCCCCAGTGACAAATGGCAACTGGTCAGGCAGCTCTGTGGTCCTGGAAGCTTAGAGTTGCAGAGTGTAGGGCAGTGCTACCTTCCTAGGGAAGGTGCTCCAAAGTGGGGGGTGGGGGGGAGGTGTTAGGGGAGCCCGAGTCCAGGTTCAGCCCAGCCTCAGGCCCTCTGGTGGGTCTGGGCCAAAACTGCCCCAGATCTGGCCTTCATACCCCATACTTTGCTTTCCCCATCCCCAACAATGACCTCAGACACCCCCCAAATTCAACCTGACTGATCCCCTCCCCCCTTTGACTGTCTTCCTCCCCACTCTAGCCACAGTCTGTTCAAGGCCCTCCCATCTATCTAGGCCCAGCTTGGACAATGCTGCCTCCAGGAAGCCTTCCTTGCTAGAGTTGACCCTTCCCTCCAGGTTTCTCCCAGCACTGTTCTTGGACAATTCCTATGCGCTTACTATGGCCTTCCTTGTGTCACCATTGGGTATCAGGATTTCCACCCCCACTCCTATTAGAGTAAGCCTTAATGAGCAAGGATTGCTCCCTGCCTTACTAAACACAGTACCTTAAACCTAGGGTTAGGTATGTGATGCAGTGGATAGAGTGCTTGCTAGACCTGGAGTCAGGAAGACTCATCTTCCTGAGTTCAAATCCAGCCTCAGACACCCACTAGCTATGTGACCCTGGGTAAGTCACTTAACCCTGCTTGCCTCAGTTTCCTCATCTGTAAAATGAGCTGGAGAAGGAAATGGCAAATCAGTCTAGTATCTTTGCCAAGAAAACTCCAAATGGGGTCACCGACAGTCCTACAGACTGCAGCAACAACCTTACACCTCCTTCGTGCTGTTGAATTGAATTCACATCGGTGTGATAAAAAATGAGAACTGCCTTCTCTTCTGTGGAAAGTGAGGCATTCTCTAAGGTGCAGCATGGTAAATGGGACTGAGCAGAACGGGTTCAAATCTAGTCTTTGACACATACACATGGAGTGATCCTGGACAAAGTTGTCTCCTCTTTCCCCTTTTCAGTCAATGTAATAAAGATGGAAGGGACCTCAGATGCCATCCAGTCCAGCCCCTTCTTTTTACAGATGGGGAAACTGAGGCCCGGAGGAGATGAAATGACTTCCCCAGAGTCATATGGACATAAGCGTCTGAGGCAGGATTCAGTGTTGGGTCTTCTGACCCAAGTCCCCCCACCCTGGTCTGCTACACCGCCTAGGCATGGGAAACCATCTGCCCCCATTCAGATTCTTCAATTGGTGTGTCCTTGGTTGCTGGAAAGAATGCTTAGGAATTTTATGGTATTTTGGAAAGAAGACTGCACTGGAAGTCCACAAAGTGCTGGACATGGAGTCAGAAAGACCTGGGTTCAAGTTCTGCCGCAAGACTATCTGTGTTCATGAGCAAGTGTCACCCCTTTGGGCCTCCTTTTCCTCATCCGTAACCTTAGTTAAGTCAATTCATGCCCCAGTTAGGTGCCTCCATACTCTTGCCTCAGACTACACTATAAGCTTCTCTGTTTGGGGAGAAGTTAAGTCGTTCCAATGAAATGGATAAATAAAAAAAGCATTTATTGAGGCTTGCTATATGCTAAGCAAAGTTCTGGGGATACAAATACAAAATCAAAGAGAATCCCTGCTTTCTAAAAGTTTACATTCTAATAAGAAAATTATGCATCTAAGGAAGTAGTGGCCAGGGAGAGGTACTTTTTCGAAGGAAAGTTTTTGGAATGGTTAGTGGGACCGTGAGGAAAAAGATTGACACATCCTATCCAGAGACAGTGGCAGAGTTGATTTGATCATAGTTCATGTTCCCAGAATGCTATCTCAGAACTCTTAGGGAGATCATTGCTGACAGGCAATAAGGGATAGCTTTCTGGAAGTGGCCACTTACTCAATTCAACAAACATTTATTAAGCATTTGCTGTATGCCAGGCACTTTCTACAAAAATGAGAAACTGCCCTTAAAAGAACTTATGTGGAGTTGATAGAAAGGGAGTTTTGCTCTGAGGAGTCATAGGATATGTGCAAAAATATAGGAGCCAAAAAGCAGGCAATCACCACGCCCTTTCCAATGGCAATGGTGATATAAAGTCGATTACTATTGCTGAGCAAGACGTTTAAAGTGTTAGGGTTGAGGAAGGGAGTCGTCACGGGTGGTAGCAGAGAAAATAGCAAGATTCCCTGTGAGGCCTGAATTTCCTGCTGGATAGGCTTGAACCCATATCTCCTTAGAGCTAATCATTGTCTTCTTCCTAGTGTGTAGGATCCCAGATTTAAAGTTGGAAAGAACCTTATGAACCATCCCACCCCACCTGATTCACAGATGAAGCCAAAATGGGAAAGTAACTTGGCCAAGTTCAACTAGGTAATAAGTAACAGAGTCATCATTTGAACCCATATCCTCTGACCCCAAATCCAGTGATTCTTCCATGATACCACATTACCTCTAAGGACTCTACTTCTGTCATATTACCTTTCTAGGATAGTTCCCAAAGTTAGTAATTTCCTGGATATTTTATGCTTGCCTAGTGTGCCCTTCCTCCCCCTTTTTCTCTCTCTCCAATTGGTTTTTATATACATAAATAATAATTTATATAATAATTATAATATATACATGTATAATAATTTTATATGCATGTATTTATATAAAAATTATAAATATACTTGTGTGTGTTTATGTGTACATGTGTATATGTATGTATATATGTATGTGTAAATTTATTATATATATATATGTATATATATATATATATATATATATATATATGTTCTTATAGAGAGCTAGGTGGTACAGTAGATAGAGATCTGGACCTGGGGTTAGAAAGACCAAAGTTCAAATCCTACCTCAGACATTTTCTAGTTGTGTGTGACTCTGGGCAACTCGCTTAACTTCTGTTTGCCTCAGTTTCTTCATTTGTAAAATGAGGATAATAAGGAAACCTACTTCTCAGGGTTATTTTGAGAATAAAACTAGATAATTAGATAATATTTGTAAAGTACTTTGCCAACCTTAAAGTTCTATGTAATTGTCACTACTATGAATATTATAAATTGCTATATGCTAAAGATATGCACTTAGCAAATTCACTTCATAATAGGCATCTTTTAATTAGCTGACTAAATTACCACAATTTGTAATAATAAAAAAAAATAACATTTTGTAGGACTAGTTCGGAATGCTACTTCCTATGTACTATGTTTTTGTTTTGCCCTGACAATTTAACGATTCAAAGAATGAAAGAAGGTGGAAAAAAGTTGTCATTTGGTAGGTTAGGATGTTCTCAAGTTGCTTCTGCAGGTTGCATTCAACAAGAAAATTACTGTTTTCTTCATTGGATTTTCTCTTCTGTCTGTAGTGCAAGGGGTTAAATTGAGAAGATGTAGAGAAATCTCGAGAAAACTTGTTTCAGTGAAATCTGTTAAACAGCAGCAGAAGAATGAAAAAAAAAATGTAACCCTCTCTTAGAATAGCTGTAATTGGTGGGACAGTGGAAAGCAAGTTCCTTGAAGGCAGGGACTAGACTATCTTGTGTTTCTTTGTGCGCTGTGGCATACAGCAAGTACTTAATAAATGCTTTTTGATTGACTAACTGACAGAAGTATCCCTGAGTATTCAGGAGAAACTGCCTAGAGGCTAACCGAGAACTAAATTTATGGGGACATATTCCTGGTTTCTTTTTAGTTGAACTATGTAAGCCCTTCTGTTGGGCTAATCTGGATGTCTCCAATCATCATCCCCTCCCCCCAATTTTCCAGCTCTCATTTATGGATTGGCTTCCTTCCATCTTAGATTATAAGCTAGTTGAAGATAGAGACTATCTTTCTTTCTTCTTGTATGTGTATACCCAGTGCATAGCATAGTGCTTGGCACATAGTAAACACTTTCTATCTATCCATCCATTTGTTGGTCGGGCATTTTTCAGTCATGTCCAACTTTTGTAACCCCATTTGGGATTTTCAAGATAATAGAATGGTTTGCCATTTTCTCCTCCAGCTCATTTTATAGATGAGGAAACTGAGGCAAACAGGGTTAAGTGACTTGCCCAGGATCACACAGCTAGGAAGTATCTGAATTTGATCTGTAATCTGAAATCTGGATTTGAATTTGGGAAGATGAGTCTTCCTGACTCCAGGCCCGACACTCTGTACCACCTAGCTGCCCATATCCGTCCATCCATCCATCCATCCATTTATTGTATCTATCTGTCCATCTATCCATTCATCCATACCTTTTATCTATTTAAGCCCATTCTCTCCTCTATGTTAATAAATATGTATATATATATATATATATTTACTATCTGAAATTAAATGAGAATAAATGAAAAGTCTTACATCTGGGCTCAAAAAATCAACTTCATAAGTATAAGGTCACTAGGCAGCAGTTCCCACAAAAAAAAATACCTGCCAAATACAGCAGCCAAGAAAGTTAGCATGACCTTAGACTGCACTAAGAAGAGCATAGTAGGGGCAGCTGGGTGGTGCAGTGAATAGAGCACTGGTAGTGCAGTCAGGAGGACCTGAGTTCAAATCCAGCCTCAGACATTTGACACACTTGCTGGCTGTGTGACCTCCTTGGGCAAGTCACTTAGCCCCAATTGCCCTGCCTTCTCCCCTCCAAAAACAGACAAACAAACAAACAAACAAAGGAGAGTATAGTATCCAGGGTTGGGCAGGTGATAGGTCTACTCTAGCTTACCCTGGTCCAAGCACACCTGGAGTGCTGTGTTTGGTTCTGGGCACATTTTAAGAAATGCATTGATACACTGAAGGGCCTCCAGAGGAAGTAAATGGCCTGAATATCATAGCCATATGAGGATCAGTGCTCCTTGTGGGGGGCGTGACCCCTATGATGACTCCTTGTAAAGTGTGTTGTAGGAGAGATTCTCATTCATGCATGAGACTGGCCCTTCCAGCCCTCAGAGGCCTGGATTCTGAATGAGTGAATGAATACAGGTCAGATCTTGGTTTCTGTACATCATGTGTCGCCCCTTGGGTTACCTCCCTCCAGCTTGAGCCCTTCCAGGATTCATCTTTTGGCACCTGGTCCATGCAGAGTCCCAGCGATAGTGGCTGGCCCACCTTCCCCTCTGGAGACATCATTCTGGTGCAAGGAGAGATGAGTTTACTACACGAACCAGCAGGAGGGTGGCCAGGAGGCACTGATGTGCCAGCCAGCTTCCCATTCTGTTAAGCTCCAGGAGTACATTATTGGCAACAGCCAATGTGCCGGATGTACAGGCAGGGGCGTGTGTGTGTGTGTGTGTGTGTGTGCGTGTGTACATACATTGCCTGGGACCAGTAGAAGTGATTCTTTTAACTCCAGAGCACCACTTGACTTGAGCCTTGATCTCTGTCCTGGGACTTTAATAGTATAGGAGAGGAAAAGGGGGTAGGACATGTATTGTTCATATTGCAGAACCTTCTCTCTGTAGCCATCCCAGAATGTGTAAGAACTGAGATGTTTAATTTCACCCTTAAGGAACACTGAAATACAGAAAGGATTGCTACAAACCATTTGCATTCTATTTAAGGAAAAATGTTGGGATGTAGAAAGTGTAGGGATGTTAAGGGAAAATGTTGGGAACAGAGGGACCCAAGGCTTTTACCATCTTGTCATTTGTGGTCTAGGGGTAAATGGTATTAGCAGAGACAGAAAGAAAGGATGGGCTGGTCACATGGAAGGGGTGAGGAGTGAGGGGTAGACATCCAAATAGATTCACCAGCACCCTTGAGATATCAGGAGAACATGACAAACTCTCCAGCTCATTGGGTAAACCAACACACAAATTTTGGGGAGGACATGGGTAAGAGTTGTACAGGATAGGTAGGCATGGATATATTGCAATCTTCGTCATTGTAGGGAACATTCTTGAATTGATGAGATGACACTCATTCAAATATGATCCGAGGCATTTGCCTACTCTTTAGGTCAGTGGTGGAGAGTAAAGGTAATCTATTCAAATGACATTCAACCTTGAGGAAACTGCTGGATGTCCTATTGCCAACAAGGAAATTAGGTAAGGGAAGAAATCTAAGTAAACATGTTTTATTTGGCCCCAAAAGGCAAACTAGGAACAGCGTAGGGAAGGGGCAAAAATGCAGCTAGGCCAATGATGTCGGGTAATACTTCTACCAGTCAAAGATCTCTGAGAGTGGCGCAATCTTGAGAGGTCATGAGATTCCCTTCACTGGATGTCTGCAAGCCAAGGTCTCTTGGTGCATATGAGGTAGAGTTGATTCTTAAATGTTCAAGCCTGATTTGGACTTGAGGGTCCCTTCCAATCTCCAACTGAGATTCTTTGTAGTTACCATAATTGTAGGATTTGTTCAGTGATGTGGTTTGAGGGCAAGCATCACTGATGTACTTTGAATTCAGCCCCAGAAGGGGAGCCCTAAAAGTTTACTATTATTGAGAAGCAAGGTGGAATTAAGCTATTTACTCTTCAATCAGGCATACATAATTGTCTGGATTAACTGGCACACTGGGCCTTGGTTTCTTCATGGGTAAAATGAGCAGGCTGGCTCTCTAAAGACCCTTCCAGTTCCAGTGGTTATCTCTACTTATTAAGCACTATGTGCCAGGCACTCTTTGTGATCCTGAGACAAATCTGTGGCAAGAGGCCCTTATGCTTTGTGATTAATTAGGTCAGGGTCATTAGTGGGAGAGGAGCAAATACAGAAGTTCTTAACCTGGGGTTCTGTCACCCAGTGACAGGGTCTCCATGGTCAGTCCCTTACAGGGTGGAAGGGGTGACATTTTTCTCTTTCACACTCACCACTGTTTGGATATGGTCCCAGAATACAGGGGCTCTGTCCTCTGGATCTCTAGTCATTAGCACCAAAGACTCTACCCCAAGGGTGTAAGAGACCCAGTAATCCTTCAGTCTGCACCATGGGAAAGGTGGGAGGTCCCTGTAAATAGACAGCATGACTCACTGTGGCAAGCCAGGGATGAAATGGTCTGGCATGAGTCCCACCAACACTAAATTTCCATAACCACACCAAGTGCCACTAACCTTGACTTTGCAGCCATCACGAGATGATGAGTGAGGGGAGCTGGGGTCAAGGGAGAAAGAGAATGACTAAAATGACTGAATTTGTATCTCTATGTTTATGTGTGTGTGTGTGTGTGTGTGTGTATGAGAGAGAGACAGAGACAGAGAGACAGACAGAAAGAGAAAGACAGGACAGAGAGGAGAGAAAGAAAAGGAGGGGAAGGGGGAGGGGAGAGAGAGAGAGACAAAGACAGACAGAGACAGAGAGGAGAGAAAGAAAAAGGAGAGAGAGAAGGGAGAGAGAAAGGAGAGAGGGGAGAAAGAGAGAGAGAGAGGCAGAGAGAGAGAGAGACAGGGAGAGGCAGAGACAGAGAGACAGGGAGAGGCAGAGACAGAGAGACAAGGAGAGAGAGAAATTTATTGATTTGGGGGTAATATTTGTTGTAAATAGAGAATGTTAGTTAGACTTGTTCTAATCCTGTTCTACTAAATTCTGTTACAATCCTATTATAACTCCCCCCAAAAACTTGTTTTACAAAATATTTTGATAACTACATTTCAGTGTAATTGGTTTCCTTTGTAATCCTGGGAATTTCATTTGATGCACTTTAAAAGTGATTGTGAGAAGGGCCCCACAAGTCTCATCAGCCTTGCAAAGCCATGACCAAAAAAGGTTAAGAATTCCTGGCAAGAGAAGGAGGAAATGGCCACTGTCCAAGGAGCTGGGTTCAAATCCTTCCTCCCTCCCTTACTACCTGTGTGTCTCTTAATGTCTCTTGGCCTTAGCTGTAAAGTGAAGGGCTTGGACAGGAGGCTGTTGGGGGCAGGGGGGAGAGGAGACCAAATATGGAACTGAAAAAAATTAACTTGTATAAAAAAAAATCAATAAAGATATGATCTTGGCTCTGGCATTTCGGGAAGCACAGGCAAACAGCATGTGGCTGCAGGGCCACTGAAAGAACATTGAGTTTAGAGTCAAGGGCTCTAGGTTCAATTACTTCCTCTGTGACCCTGGACAAATCATTCCACTTCTGGCCTTCAGTGCCCTTATCTTACAGAATGTAAGTAGCATCTGGTAGGTATACAGTAAGTACGCATTGGTTAAAATGATGTGGTTGGCCGCAGTGCTCAGTAATGCCTCCGAGGCACAGCCTGGCTTTGTGTTTGATGCCCAAGACCTCCCAGCGATGCTCTTTGCAACTTTCGTGGTTCCTCAGTCATTTTTGTTCAGTCGTATCTGACCTTCATAGCCCTGTAGGGGGTTTTCTTGGTGGAGATATTAGAATGCTTTGGCATTTCCCTCTCCAGCCCATTTTCCAGATGAGGAAACTAAGGCCAACAGGGTGAAGTGACTTGCCCAGGGTCACACAGCTAGTAAGTCTAAGACTGGATTTGAACTCACAAAAAGGAGTCTTCCTGATTCCAGGCCCAGTGAGCTATCCATTCAGCTACCCAGCAGCATTCTTTGCAACAGAAGGTACTTAATAAATGTTTCTTGGATTGGCTAAGGTCACTTTCAGCTCTAAGTAAAGGAAAGAGCATGGTACAGTGCAGGGAGCCCTGAATTGGGAGTCTGAGGGCTTGGGGTTTGAATCTCCAGTCTGTCATTTATTACCCTTTATCCTGAGCACCGTATTTGGCATCCTTTCCCCCTTCTGTCCAATGAGGAGATTGGACCAGATGGCACAGAGTTAGCTTTCTCATTGTTATCTTTGAATACCTACCACCTGGCACAGTGCCTGGCACACAATAGGTGCATTAATAAATGTTTGCTGATTGACTGATGATCCTAGGATCCCTTGGGGGAAAAAAAAGAAAAGAAATCCCCAAAGCCCATAAATACATATGACTGACTAAAAATATTGCCCTGACTGGTCCAGCAGAGAATGTTGTTTTCCTGAGCTTTCTGCCCCTGGGAAATTCCCATCTGGGTGTCCAGCATGGGAGTGAGTTCCCCGAGTGGGAGTGGGTTCTGTTGCATCAGCTGTGGTATTATGGGCCTCCTTCCTGAGCACAGAGCTGGCTCTGGAAGGCTTTCCCTGCTGTTTGGAGTGAGCACATTTCTCCCCATGTTCTTCTGGAAGTCTGTGAGTGGGGCCATCCATTTATTTAATTTCTAAAGCGGGAACTTCTCTGGGGGAGGACACTGTTTGTGGAGCAGCCTGTAATTCTTAGTCAGCATTCTTGTCATCAGGTGGCAGGTGGTATTATTTTCTTTCCTTCCTGGCAGAGGCAGGTTTAAGCCCCCATCAGACTTTAGCGTGGGGTGAGGTTTGGAGTAAGAGATTGAATCCCATCCCTGTCACTAACTACGGTGGGCCCTTGGGTGATCAGGCAACCTCTCGACAAGCATTTATTATGTGCCTACTATGTGCCAGGCACTGGAGTACAACATAAGAAGTGAATGTTCTAGTGGAAGAAGACAACAAACACATATATACAAAATAAATGAATTATATACATTTACTTTTATTTATTTTATATATATTTAATAAATGAGTTATATACAATTATGTACAAAATAAATGAATAAGTAAATATAGAATAAAATAAATCAGTGGATAGAGAAAAATATTTATAAAGCAGTTAAAAACCAGGTAATTTGGGAGGGAGGATGCCAGCATTTGGGGAGATTGGCAAAGGCTTCATGCAAGGGATGATACTTCTTTGTGGGCAAGTCACTTAACTTTCTGTGCCTCAGTTTCTTTGTCTATAAAATAAGGGCGTTGGACTAAATGTCCTCCAGGCCCCTTCCATCCCTGGTTCTGGGGGGCCTAGGAATCTCAGCCAATCTATCTATTCATTCCTAGCCAACTTTAATGTATGCCTTATTACACACTGCTTAAGATACCTATTTATTGGGGCAGCTAGGTGGCTCAGTGAATAGAGCACCAGCCCTGGAGTCAGGAGGACCTGAGTTCAAATGTGACCTCAGATACTTGACACACTTAGTAGCTGTGTGACCTTGGGCAAGTCACTTAACCCCAATTGCCCTGCCTTCCTCCCTCCAAAAGGTGGGGGGAGGGGAGAGAAAGATAACTATTTATCGCCTTCTGCTACTTATTTTTATGTGTTACAGAAGAATAATTTGCGAACTTTTTTCTCACGTGCCAGACCTGAGCTAATTAATATAAGATTTGAGGCTTTCAGGTTGTAAAATGCTCATGAGCAAAGAAAAATGCATTTTTGACAGAACTGAAAAGTAGATACTTGAGCTTTTGAAAATGGACAACGAAGCGAGTTGGTGCCAGGCAGGCCTAAATTACAGCAGAATTCCAGCCTTGCCAGAGCCTCATTGGACAAGAATGTAGATGGCATGAGTCATCCAGCTGCTGCACACCTGGGCAAAGTGGGCCCATTCTTTGAAATGTGCAAGAACGAATTCCCTCCCTGGGATGGATTTGTAAATGGGCTAACACAGACACCACATATTATTGTTCATTCATTTCAGTTGTGTCTGGCTCTTTGTGACCCCATTTGGGATTTCCTTGGCAGAGATACTGGAGTGGTTGGCCATTTCCTTCTCCAGCTCAATTTACAGATGAAGAAACTGAGGAAAACAGGGCAAAGTGACTTGTCCAGGATCACATAGCTAGGAAGTGTCTTAGGCCAGATTTGAACTCAGGAAGATGAGTCTTCCCGATTCCAAGGCCAGTGCTCTATTTACTGAGCCAAATGACACCATGTTCCTTATGAAATAGTACTGAAGTGTGATAATAGTGTTTCCATGGGAAGAACCTGGGGTTAGGAATCAGGAGGATTTGGGTTCAAATCCCAGCTTTAGCGCTTGCTGCCTGTGTGACCTTGGGCCAGTCGCTTACTGCCTGGTTTCCTCATCAGTGAAAAGAGGATTTGTGTAGGACTTCAAGCCCTTTCCCTGCCACTCATTCCCTGGGTGACTGCAGGCAAATTCCTTCCCTTCCTGGCCTCAGTTTCCCTATCTGTCAAATGAAGGGGGTTGTTCTTAGCTCCTCCTGGCTCCCAGATCCAGCCTCCTACCTGGGTGATATTGGCCCAATCATTTCCCCTCTAGCTCATGGCATTCTTATCTCTAAGATGAAGAGGTTCATATTCCTCATCCCCAAATGAGGACGATCCCTTTCGTCTAGAAAAGCAATGATTTCTAAAAATGCTTTCCCCACTCCCAATTTTTAAAAATGTTACAAGTTACCTTTAACTAGAACGTCTAACTATAAGGTAGCTACTGTTTTGCTCTAGTAAAATAGCGACCCAAAGGAAAGAGGGAGATACTTTCAAAATTGGATCCATGGTTTCATTCATGTAGGAAACTCCCAGTGAAGAAGTGCCTTCCTTCGATACAAATTAGCAGCCGTTGCAACTTAGAGTCTCAAAGGTTCATTAAAGTTATTTGGCTGGCCCGGAGTCAGACAACTGGAACAAACCTGGGTCTGAAAAACAACTGAACCCTAACAAACGACAACAGTGAGGCTTCCCAGTCCTTCCCAACCTGGCCTTGACTTACCTTTCCAGCCTTGTTATGTGTTACTTCCCTTCCTACACTCGGTGATCCATCCAGATCCTTTGGCCGTGTGAATACGAAACTGTATCTCTAGTTTCTGTGCCTTTGCTTGGGTTGTGCCCTCCGCCTGGAATACCCTCCCTCCTCACTTCTGCCTCTTAGAATCCTTTGTTTTCTTGATCGTTTGGCTCAAGGGCCACATTCTAACATGAAATCTTTCCACTGCTAATGCGCTTTCCATTACCTTGTATTCAATTTACATATACTTACATATTCCCGTCATCTGTCCTGATGGAGTGTAAGCTTATTGAGGGCAGGGACTATTTTTATCTTTCTTTGTGTTCCCGACACCTAACACAGGGCCTGGCATACAGTAAATTCTTAATAAATGCTCATCGATTGATTGGTCAGTTACTTCTCTCTCACATTGATGAAGCACATTAGTGATAATGCTAATAAAGTAACAACGGTAGCACAGTTAAAAGGTTTGCAAAGCACTTCTCGGATTTGTCTCGTTTGATCTTCACCATAACCCTATGAGGGAAGTGCTTTTATCCCCATCTGCAAGATGGGGAAACTGAGGCTCAGTGAGGGTAAGGAACTTTCCCAGGGTCCCATAGATGGCAGGCCCTCCTGTCTCCAGGTCCAGTACTCCGGCCATTACTGTAGGTTTGTTGTTCAGTTGTTTTCAGTCTCCTCCAACTCTTCCTGGCCCAATTTGGGGTTTTCTTGACAGAGATACTGAAGTGGTTTGTCATTTCCTTCTCCAGCTCATTTTACAGATGAGGAAACTGAGGCAAGCAGGGTTAAGTGACTTACCCAGGGTCACACATCTAGTAAGTGTCTGAGGCTGGATTTTGAACTCAGGAAGATGAGTCTTCCTAACTCCAGGCCCGGTACTCTATCCACTGTACCACCTGGCTGCCTTTTATTGTTTCTTTGCATAAATAGTTGGAATAGAGAAGTGGAATTGGACGTATATTTTCAGCCAATGCGGGGATTTGTTTTTTCATGACTTTATTTATTACAAAGAAAGGCTTTTGTGGGGAGGTGAGGAAGGGGGACGAGTTCCTGGAGATAGAGTGATACCAAAAAAAAAAAATGAAGAAAAGAAAGACAAGATCTTTGGTCAGTCATTTAAAATAAAATACGCAGAAGATAATAGAGGCAGAGTTATTTTGGAACAGGCATGTTAAAATGTAAATGTCCTTGTAAAAGCCATATGTAATGGAGATATGTGGTTTCACACATAGTCCTCTTTGGATAGGGGAATGGAAAGCAGGCAACAGCAACAAGTATTTATTAAGCTCCTTCTGTTTGCCAGGCCCTGTGCTCAAAGTGCTACTGGTGCAAATAGAAGTCCCTGCCCTGGTGCAGCTTCTATTCTAATGGAGGAGACCACACCTAAAAGGAGGCTGAAAGGGGGAAGGGGCACAGGGGTGAAGGCTGGAGAGAGCCAGGAGCACAGCCGGGAGGGAGCGTGGCCCGTCTGACTCTCCCAGAAGGGATTCATCCATGGGAGGAGGGCTTCGTTATTCATGTTTGTAACTTCACATAAAGGGGGACCTTTAAAAAAATTCTGTGTAAGAGGAAAGCGTCAGTTCAGGCCACCTCCTTTGGATCTCCCAAGATCCTTTGCTTTTTGGCCTCCCAAACCATTTTTCCCATACTGTTCTCTATGACAGCCGCCTTTGTTGGGGTCTTCCCAAGTCTCTTAGATGCTGGAGCTTGGATCGGCTGCCAACAGGTGTCACTGTTGTGCATCTCGCCTCAAACCACGCAGACAGCAGGCACTTAATCATTGCTTCCTAAACATATACTAGAGTGCTTGTTGGTGCCCAGCATTGAGCTCTCTTTGCCTGTGTCGGGGAGCAGCTTTAACCCTGAGTGAATATCAAGGAGAGGAATGACGGGCCCTAGCCCATGTCAAACAGATGCATTTCTAAAGGCTGTAGAGTATTGAAATCCCTTTGCTTACGATACCTTTGCTTGGAGTAATAAGTGAGAGCATTCTCATCCCCGTTTTACAGATGAGGAAAACTGAGGATCTGAGATGAAGTAAAATTTGCCCAAGGGTACACAGGTTATTATTATGCAGGAGTGAAACTTGAACCCGGGTCTCTGTGACTCCAAATGTGGAGTCCTAGCCCAGTCTTCTTTCCAATACACTGCAACATCCCTAGACATTCATTATAACAACCAAGAGGAAAAACCAGCCTTGAACTCTCCGCTTTTATACTGGCACCGAGGACACACTGGCATTTGAACCTGTCTTTCCTGATCCAGAAAAGAGAAAACTCAATGCTGTCGTATACAAGAGGGTTGGAACTTGTTCTCTTTGGGCCCAGAGGGCTCTGAGAGGCCGAAGCATCTGGGAGGGTGTAGTAGGAAGGCCGAATTTATGATCTCAAAAAGGATCATATAAATATCTGAATGGTTCGAAATTGTTGGGTATACAGAATTCTCCAAGCAGAAGGCATCAAAAAATTTATTCAGGGCCCAGAGCAACAAATTAGCAAACCAACCTCCCCATTCCAGTATTGTGAACACAAGCCTCCAGGCCCAGTAGGCCCGCCTCACAAGAGTAGCCAGGAGGCCACAGACAA
>CM053623.1:15676163-15700747 GCA_028646595.1 Phalanger gymnotis
TCGAACTCCTGGGTCCACACAGGGGTCGGCTCTGCTTCGGATTTTTTTTCCAGCTGTTAGTTTCTTGCCTCTCCTCGCAGCCAAGCCTCTGGCATTCTCAAGCCCCGCCTCAACGACTAGAGACCAGAGTCCAGAGACCCATTGGTTCCCGAATTGGCCCCTTTTAAGTCCTTAATCTACACCCACATAGGTTTCACACCTGATAGGGCTTTGGGCCTGGGGCTTAGCATTTAACAGGTGAAAGTACTTTCACCGTAAACAAAAGCCAAACTCCTCAAGGGCACCCGTTAAACTAAGGCCATTTTGCCTTACTGGCACAGAGGGGAAGAGGCTGCAGGAAAGAAGAGGGAGGCTACCAGCTCTAAGACCTTTCTGGCCATCAGAGCCATCCCAGAGGGCAATGGGCTGTTCCATATGGTGGAGCTGGTTTCCCCTCATTGGAGCTATTTAAGCAAAGGCTATTTGGCTGCTTGTTGGGCATCCAGGGTGGGGAAGAGGGTAGGTTCTTTTGGGAGATGGCTTGGACAAGACAGTTCCTGACGTCCCTTCCACCTCTGATGTTCTGCGATGCTCTGACTCCAAACCCAGAGCCCTTGCTATGCACACTGGCAAAGGCTAGTGTGGCTTCATGATACCACATCCCATCTTAATAACAGAAGGAAAGAGTGCTTGGGAAGCAGATCTTCCCCAGGCACCATTCCCCTTTCCTTCCTTCCATTTTCTGCTTGCCTTCCCAGTACCTCAGACTGTGACATATGTGCGAGCGCACACACACACCCTTCCTCCCACCCCCCAGCCCTACCCCAAGTTGATCAGTTTCCTCAGACCTTTCCCAAACGCAGTTCTTTGGCCCAGACCCAATGTCCTGCCCATGCTCTTGGTACAGGCTGATGCCCCTCCCTGATTCAGATATGAAGAGCAAGCTTTCTGAATATAGAAAGGTCCAGCCCCTTCCAGGGGCATACTCTAGATGCTTGAACACATTGGGGAAGGCTTGCCTCGTACTTAAAAAATGTGCCGAAATGGATAGCCACATATGGAAAAGACTTTGCTGTCCTTAAAAAATATGCTAATACTGATGGCCTTAGCACATGTTTCTTGGTGCTAGTGGGAAAGATACCTGAACTGGATGTCTGGGGGCCATGGGTGGGGAAGCATGGGGCGGGGAACAATTCCAAGTTTCAAATCCTGCCTCAGGCACTCGTGGCCAAGGCAAGCCCACTGACACTGAGCCCTTGTCTTCTTCACCTGTGTGAGAATAGGGAGGATAATTTCACTCTCAGCATTGCAGAGTGCTTGTGTGAGAACAGGTCTTTGTAAAACTTTAAAAGCTCCGGTAATGTGGATGATGAGGAGGAGGAGGAGGAGGATGTTACTATTAGTAATTCCAGATTAATATTCCACCTCTGCTCTTGTCCTATCTGTGTTAATTTAGGCAAGTCACTGTAGCTCTGTGGGCCTCAGTTTCCCTTTCTGTAAAACAAGGAAGTTTGGGATAGAATGTAAACCAGAGCTGGAAGGGACCTTGGAGGCCATCCAACCTACCTCTCATTTCACAGATGAGAAAACTGAGGCCCAAGAGCTGAAGCGGCCAGCCTGAGGTCACTAAGGTAGTAGGTGGATTAGCAGGAATCAAGCTCAGGCCCCCTGACCCCCAATCGAGCATTCTTTCCATGGCACTGTGGCATGAGCACAGGAAAGTGACATATCTTCCTCCCCCCTCCCCCTTTCCTCCCAAGCATTTTTTTTTTTTAAGTAAAGACCAGCCAGCCTGAATGCCTGTGTTTAGGAATGGAAAAGCATTGATTCAGTATTTCCTCTGTGCCAAAGTGTTCAAGATGCAAATTAAAAATCAACAAGGTCCCTATTTCCTAAGAGCTCACCTGATATGGGGAGCTGCCACTCATCTATGCCTTTAATAACAGGATAAGATCATTTTTATTTGTTAATCTTTCCCCTTCCCTCTCGCCCCCTTAGCTCCATGGAACTATTAGGGGAAGGGTCAACAAGGACAGACGAGGATAGGGGCTGGAGTCTCTCCAGTTATCCAGGAGCTGATTCATCTAGACTCCTGACTTCTTTTCTGCCCACCCTTCCTTACACCAGGACCACAAGGTTGAGCAGTGTAATGGAACTGAAGACAGGTGCTTAAAACTCAGAGCCTGCTACCTGTTAGCAGATCTGCTCCAACTGACATGGTGGAAGAAATGAGTGGGCCTCTTGGCTAAAATCAGGTTTGATGACCCAGTGAGGATCATCTCAGGATAATCCTCTGTAAAATGTTTTCTCTGTTCGATAGCTGTTCCCTTGCATACTGTGCTCTGCTGTGATGTAGAAGCCTGCTTTGAGCTATGAGAATTGTTAAAGAAGAAAGAAAAGCAAGTGACTTTCTCTGTGTTCCAGACTCTAACGACGAGTGTGTATTTTTTTTTTCTTTTCCTTTCTTCCTTCGGTGGGGGCTCAGCACGTCTGGAGCGAGAGTGAAGACTGCTTGCCTTTCCTGCAGCTGGCACAGGATTACATCTCCTCTTGTGGCAAGAAGACCCTCCATGAAGTGTTGGAAAAAGTCTTCAAGTCTTTCAGACCTGTAGGTGCTCGGTTGGCTTCTCAAAGAAAAGTTCTTTGATAAGCATGTTGGGAATCCAGGGAGGGCGTGGGGAGAGCAGGCGAAAGCCAGGCTGACTAATTGTTATCATTTTGTTGGCTCTCTGGCTTAAAGATAGCCCTGGGTGTTATGGGAGACTGTGAGTTTATCGGGGGTGGAAAATAATTCTTCTGAAACAGCTGGTTGTTGAAATGAGGGTGATTATTTCAAGTACTATGTTCGCTGAGTCAGGAATCCCAGTTATGGGGTGGAGGGAAATGAACCCTTTGTTGGCTGATTAATTACATGCTGGCCAAATACTTTTTGGACTCAGAATATCCAAGACCTTAATATTTACTGAGCTCTGGTCCTTTCTGTTGCACCCGGATTTGGGACTGACTTCTTCTTGAGGTCCGAATAAAAGTATTGCCTTGTATGTTTACAGGAAAGAGATTTCCTTCCCCTTAGAATCTATTCCTTATACCCTTCTCTTCTCAATCCAGATGTTTCCCAACACCCAACAAGACTCTGAAAGTTGATCCTCCACTCCCCCCGACTATCACCACCGTTTTTGTTTAGATGTTTTATGCCACAGAGGTTTCACAGGTCTATCTGTGATGTGGAAATATTAATGGCTGTTATTTCTTGCTTCTTGGAACTGTCCTGGGTCTGACATGATGGCTCTCACTGTTGGACATCTGCAGTCTGATGGTCCTCAGATGAGCTTGCCCTTCCCCCCTCTCTCATTCTGACTCTGGAAGCAGGAATGTCCAAAGGGTTAGTGCACATGATGTGTTTAAAGGGCTCTGAGCCTCTGAGAGTGAGGACGTGCCCCAGACTGGATGACTAGGAGTGTTATAAATGTGAATAAAGAAGGATTGTCTGAGTTCTGTGGGTGAAGCTTTCAGCCTCTCCATCTGAAACATTGTCCCTCTTCCAAATTATGCTCTCTCTAGCTTTCATTCCTTTCCTGCTTCTCTGCCTCCTTCCCTCTTTCCCTTCTCATTCCTTCCCTCCCTCTGTTCTTTCTTCATTCCTCCCTCCCCTCCTTTTCTTCTTTCTCTCCTTTTCCTTCCTTCCTTTTCTCTGGGATAGTTTTTGATGTAACAAAGTGATAAACAGCTAGATATATTCTCATTTTTAAGACAATACCTATTAATACCTTTTGGTTTTATATCAGAGCAGTGTCTGTCTATACCAGCCTCTCCCCTCCTTGATACACATACCAGAATTGAAACCAGTAAATCGAAAACAACTAGTCGAGCAACTGTGTCTGGCAATGTCTGCAGCATTCTGTCCCTGCAGACCCCCAGCCCTCTGCTAGCAGGAGGAAAGAATGTTGCATTATCTCTTTCCTGGCGCCAAGTACAGTTATTCCAATTCTTCCAAGTTTGCCTTTCTTTAAGTATTCTTTTACTTTCTCTTGTTGTAGCCATATATCTCTTTTTGTCCTGACTCTGCTTACTTCATGTGAGGTCATTCAGTGCCCAGCATGTGTTCAGCCTCACCCCTTCTGTGCTGGGTACTGGGCCCTGGGCACTGTTCAAAGACTGGGGAGACAGAAATAAAGCACGACCCGAGCCCTGATTCCCAGGAGCTTTCGGCCCCCTCGTCAATCCAAATATGCTCATCAAGCAGTTACGCATATTGTTTAAGAGAGACATAGACAAACCCCACAAGGTTGCCAGGAGAGTAAAACATGGTATCTTTTGCCTTCAAATTTGGGGAAATTTGATCAATTCATGCAGCTTTTCCTGGGGAGGCGGGGGGGGGGCACTACAAGGAAAAGCGTGCATTCCAGAACTGTGTTCAGCATTAACGTAGAAGTGTCCCTCCCCTGCCTCGCTTCCCTGTGCTCTTTCCTTCCCTATGCATTCCCTCCTGGGAGTTATGTTGGATTTGCATGTTTTCATCCTGAAAAGAAACTTATTGTCAAAAAAGGAATGCTTGAGCTGGACTTGGGGTTCCTCAATCAGGAATGTACTCTCGTGTGTGTGTGTGTGTGTGTCCCTTTGAACAGAGAAACTTTCCAACCCAAAGTTTTACTTTCTTTTCCTTTCTCTCCTGCCTTCCTCTGCTCCAGCCAAATAGGAAAGATTGATGCTGGAGAAAATTCCAGAGTGCCCAGGCCTGAAAAGAAAGCTGTCTGGGGCTCTGATGGAAAGGGAATAAACTTAACTTCCTGATTTTCCTGATCCAATCTTCATTCTTCCTAGACCTTCAACTAGTTATTTTTGCACTCAGAACATGAGTGGCCTGGGGGAATGGGTGGGACAGGAAGGGGTAAGGAGCTCACCTGGGGTGTGACTGCTCATGGGTAGGAATGCAAGGCATATGGGGATACCATGAGTAAGCTGCTGAAGGGGAAGGAAGTTGGCCCAGGGATAAGGCCACAGCCTCTGCTGCCATAGGAGTGGGGCCAGGCAGGGGGGAAAGTATGCCTCAAGTAGTCAGAGACTGCCCTCCCCAGTGAGGACGACTCTTTGTCTTCTTCCTCGGTGGTTCTTCATCCGAAAGGCTGCTTTTAAAGGCCTCTTGTCTGCGGGTGGGGCACACTTCCTTAGGTGCTGAACAAAGCAAGGTCAGTGGATTCAGACCCTCCCAGGTAGCCCCACAGTGAGGTTTTCTCATGGGCATCTGTATTATAGAGGAACTTTGTATGGCTGACTACACGGGTGGTTTTTGTTCCAACTCCACGTCTCTGATTTTGTGTTCCTATAATTTAAGAACAGAGAGGGGATCTCTAGTAGAGTGCCATAGATATCTGCCCTTAGGAGAGCCAGGATTCAAGAAGATCTTAACTGGCTAGAACAATGGACTGAACCGAGTAAGAAAGAAACAAAGAGGGGTAAATATGCAGTCCAATATTGGGTTAAACAGTGAGTGGCCTAGATACAGATGTGGCTAGAAAAGAGTGTGTAGAAAAGGACCTGGAGGTTTTAGTGGACCACAAGCTCAGTATGAGTCAGCTAAGAACTGCTGCCATGATCTTAGGCTGGACTATGAGAGGCATGGTATCCAGAACAAGAGAAGGGATCCTGTGGTGGAGCTCTTCCTCCATCACTACAATATTGCATCCAGTCAGAGGCACTGCATTTTTGGATTGCTACAATGTTGCATTCAGTCCAGGCACTGCGTTTTTGGAAGGACACATCCAGAGGAGAGGACTAGAGATTACTGAGAGGCCTTGAAGGAACTGCAGATATTTAGCCCCGAGAAGGGAGGAAGCAAGGGTGTGGGGCAAGAAGAGAGGAGCATAACCTGAAGTATTCTAAGGGCTGGCCTGCGGCAGAGGGAGCAAGGGGTAGCCAAGAGATGAGTTTAGGTTCTAACACATAGACTCGTACCAGAGTTGGGCGGACTGCCCCGGGTGGGGGGGAGGAGGTGGCAGGGCCTCCTCTTGGCAGATCTCCAGGACTATTCATTGGATGTGTTGTAGAGGAAGAAGATTCTTGTTCAAAAGAGAAACTGAGGCTTAGAAAAATGAAATGACTTGTCCAAGGACACACGGCTCAATTTAGGAAACATTTATTAAGTAGCGGCTAAGGGCCAGACTGTTATTATTATTACTAATATTATTACTGTTGTTGCCATGACAACAAACTCCCCAAATGGAACAGTTCCTGCCCTCAGGGAGCTTACAATCTACTGGGGGAAGACAACAGGTATGCAGTGTATACACAGAGTAAATATAAAGTAACCTCTTGTTTCCCTGATGCTTCTTGACTTATTTTCTTCTGCCCAAACGTGAGTGCAGCACACTTCATTCATGTGTGCACACCCAGGGAATTAGATTGAGTTTTTTAAAAGGCATATGTCGGTCGAATCATTGCTTGTATTCATTAAGGAGACTAAAAACTTAAAAATTAACCTAATGCTACTTTAGAAATGTGCCACCGAACACATTTAAAAAAATGTTATTTAAAGTGCCATATGAGTGCTGGTGATTTATTGCTGTAATTTATTTATTTGGGGTTTTAAGCTGTGCCTTGGCCTGTGCTCTGTGTGTGGGTGCCTGGGCCTCTGAAGAGTTTTCTCACTGTCATTCTTAACATCATTTATGTCCTGTTAGGTGGCACAGTGAGCAGAGCGTGGAGCCTAGAGTCAGGAGGGCCTGAGTTCAAATCCAGTCTCGGACACTTATTAGCTGTGTGATCCTAGGAAAGTCACTTAACCTCCGTCTGCCTCAGTTTTCTCATCTGCAAAATGGAGATAGTTTTAGCACCTACCTCCCAGGGTTGCTGAGGATCACATGGGAGAATGATTGTAAAATGCTGAGCACAGTGCCTGGCATGTAGTGAGCATTATGTAAGTGTTACTTAGTATTATCATTATATTATCCTCATAGTCAGGGTAGAGCTCGCTTTGCTTCTGTTTTCATTGCTCTGAGTCACTCCATGTGACTCTTCCGGTGTTTCTTTGTGTTTTTCATAGTCACATTTTCTTCTGTGCCAGTATGATTCTGTGGCACTTCCATACTCCTATAGGCTCCTCCTTTCCCGGTGTGGACAAGCCTCTTCATTTTACAGGTGAGGAAACTTGCCTCACAGAAACTCTACAAAGTAGGTTTGTTGAGTTATTATCCCACTTGATGGAGGGGGAAACTGAGGCGTGAAGAGGGAAGGTGGCTTGCTAGCACTCACACTGTCAGTTACAGTCTAGGAGCTCCTCCACTTCCAAAGGGGCCTCTGACCCGGAGGGAGTGGTCCTGGTGCTGGAGACATGACCTCAGTGTGTCCTGATAACACAAACTCTCTGTGTCTTTAATGTTTCTGAAGCACTTTCCTCCATCTGGTCAAATGGAAAGAATGCAGGACCTTAGTGTGAATCATCACTTGAAGGACCTTGGGCAAACCATCCTCAGTTTCCTCATCTGTCAAAGGAGCTCGGGACGGCCTCTGTTCCTTCCAGCTTTTGATCTGGGATCCTTCCTATAGGTCGTTTTACTTCTTTGAGTGTCTGTTTCCTTACCTGTCAAATGCGGAACAATCTGTGCAAAAGCATGTGGGACATAGAATGGGGGAAGGGAGGTGGGAGACAGAATGGGAGATGGGGGTGGGAGATAGAATAGGAGAGGGGAGGTAGGAGAAAAATGGGGCATGGGGATGGGAGATAGAATGGGGGAAGGGAGGTGAGAGACAGAATGGAAGATGGGGGTGGGAGACAGAATAGGAGAAGGGAGGTAGGAGAAAAAAATGGAGCATGAGGATGGGAGATAAAATGGGGGAAGGGAGGTGAGAGACAGAATGGGAGATGGGGGTGGGAGATAAAATAGGAGAAGGGAGGTAGAAAAAATGGGGCATGGGATGGGAGATAGAATGTCACCTGTGGGAAATACTGAGGTGGCCAGTTGACTGGAATGCAGAATATGCGTAATCAGCCTATAAAGATGGGTTGGAACCCAAGAGGGATAAGAGAGAGGAGAGGCTAGAGGTAGGGAGGCCACCGGGAGGCAGTTGTAATGGTCTAGGTGAGTCGAGCTGAGGGCTTGAGCTAGGGAGGTATGTTTGTAAGTGGAGAAAAGGAATGGATATGGAAGAAGTGGTGGAGACTGAATTGACAAGACTTTGGTTCCTGGTTAGATATGGGCAAAGAGGGAGAGAAGAGTCAGAGGAGGTGTTCTTGGTAGGAGTAGGCTTTCTAAGACCTTTGAAGTCATCCCGACAGGACCTGATGCTTTTCAGTCTTCTAGGGGCCTATGGTGTTCCCTTCCTTCAGATCACCAAGGGATCTGTGATCTCACTGACATGAGCAGTGTTGCGTATTGCGGCCCATTCATGCCCACCAGCCCGTCCTCAATCATTCCTGCTTGACAAGAATTCCATCATAAGGAAGGGAAAGTAGAATCTTCTCCTCATTTTAGGGGGATGTTTGGCGGCACAGCAAATGGGTGGAGTTATGTCAGTGACAGCTGATGTCAATTGCCTGAGTTAATGTATCTCCTCTTAGGGTGTTTGGGGGTTTGGTTTGGTGAGAGGCCCTTCAGGCTGCTGAATTCTGATCCGTAGATTTTTGTCTCAGTCCTGCTGGGTAACCAGGCAGCAGTTCACAGAGACTCAGAAAGTAACCCCAAGATGAGGTGTGTATGCTGTTTATTCACTCTTCCTTTACTTAAAGTAAAAATCCATCTCCCACTGCAATACCCTTAATTCCTAGATATCCATGGATGGAATTTCCAAACCTATCATAGAAGAGAGGGATGCTCCTGAATAGCAAAACCACTGTGTTAGGGTTCCCCCCCCAGCAAGAGATATAGTGTTAGTGAGTTAACGAGCCAAACACCCTTTGGCTTCCACTCTCTCTCTGTGCCATTACCAGGGCTTACATTTTTTTTTTCCTCTTTGGTGACAATAGCTGAAAGAGAAACACAGAGGTCTTGCTGCTCTCATAGCCTTGTCAATCTCAGTACCCAGGACCACCAGTGATACCCAGTGGAGGATCCTGTCCTGGCGTTATCCTAATAGCTACCAAAGCAAGCCAGATCAGAGCTGCGGAGTAAATTAAGTCTTTCACAGTGCATCTCTCTTATTTTCTAGAGCATGGAGTCATACTGACTTCTCTTTAGGAGGAGAAAGAGGAGATAATACCGGGGATGCCGTTTTCTCCTGAAGGCTTTGAGAAAGTTTTGTTGTCCACATCTGACTCCACAAAGAGCTGGTTGTCTTGACTGGCTCCAGCCTTGGGGTCCTGCTTGCTGCTGGTTATTTGTAAATCAGAAACTTGGGACAAGTCCTATTCACTTATCACACCCATGGACCTTAGCCTGAGTTTGTCCCATTCCCATTCCAATAGCCTTCCTTTCACTTCAAGAAGAAGGGAGATAAACAAACAAACAAAAAAAATCTGGTCTCGAAGATAGCTGTGTATACTAATACAATTCAGCTGGTATTTAGTAAGCCTCCATCTCCTGCAGGGCACTGTGCTAGGCACAAGTCAGAGCTAGCTCTAACTAGGGCGGGGTAAATGGGGTTTTGCCCCAGGGTATCAAATTTAGAGGGCACTGACTGTACTTGTAGCCCTTTAGCAGCTAGAAACAACAGAGCATAACACTTCGTTAGCAAGCAGAATAAATTGAAATAGGAAGCAACTTCACAGCATAATGAAGATGGAAATCTGTATTGCGTGATTACACATGTATAATCTGTGTCAAAGTGCTCACTGTCTCAGAGAGAAGGGAGGGGAGTGAAAGAATTTGGAACTCGAAATTTAAAAAAAATGTTGAATTTGTTTTACATGTAATTAGAAAAAATAAAATATTCTTTAAAAAAGAAGAAGAAGCTACCAGATGGTAGATGGGGGTGAGCTCCTCCTTTATTGCTCTTCCCCTCCCCCACCCAACCCCTCCTTGGCTTCTCCAGCAGCGACTTCCCGCTGGCATCCCGGGAACGGTGTGCATGGTGATGTCCTGCTCCCTCATCCTCCTTCCATCCCCTGCTGGCCAACTGAGAGTTATAGGCTGCTCGCCTACAGTCAGGATGCTACAGTGAGCTGAGCACAGATACAGAGAAATAGAATGATGTATTTCCAGTGGAGTTGGTGGATTTTTGGTTTTGTTTTTTTTTTTTTTGAGGAAGGTAGGGCAATTGGGGTTAAGTGACTTGCCCAAGGTCACACAGCTAGTACGTGTGTCCAAGTGTCTAAGGCTGGATTTAAACTGAGGTCCTCCTGACTCCAGGGCCGGTGCTGTACTCACTGTGCTACCTACCTGCCCAAGGAGTTGATGGATTTTAGGCAGCATGCTCCCTTCTTGCTGTGAACAGCCAATGAATGCCATCTATCATTATTTAGACTTTACATGGAATCAGTTTAATGTCTCGAGCACAGTCTCTGTCTGTGATGCTGCATCATATTCTGACATTTAAAAGCTAGATAATCTGTAGGCCCCAGAGTGAAGGCTTCTGTCTTCTGGCCACCTATCCCCTAGAAAGACTGACAGGCCAAATATATGAGAAAACAGGAATATCAGGTCATAGATAAAAAGATGTGGAGGCCATTCAGCCCCCATTTTGCAGAGGAAGACATGGAAGGTCAGAGGAGTTCCATCGATTGCCCGTGATCGTACAGCTAGCATGTCAGTGGCTAGATCTGAACCCAGGGCTTATGAACTCCAGTGGAAAATGCCAATGGGCTTTATCAAAGGCCTTTTTTTTGTTTGTTTTTTGCAAGGCAATCAGGATTAAGTGATTTATCCAGGGTCACACAGCTAGTGTCGAGTGTCTGAGGCCAGATTTGAACTCAGGTCCTCTTGACTTCAGAGCCGGTCCTCTATCCACTGTACCCCCAGCTGCCCCTTACCCAGGGCCATTTACATGAATTCTGTACCCTGTTGTTTGATTAGGACCAGTTGCCTTTTGGCAGGCTTCCTTCCTGAAGTCCACTTCCTGGCATCTCACTCACTGAAGCTTCTTCTGCCCTTTCCAAACAGTTGCTGGGGCTCCCAGATGTAGACGATGACGCATTCGAAGAATATAGCGCCGACGTGGAAGAGGAGGAGCCCGAAGCTGACCACCAACAGATGGGCGTCAGTCAGCAGTAAACTTTGGAGGGTTGTAAGCAGGACAGATGTTAACTTCTTGGTGCCAGGTGGGGTCATGGGTCCTGTGTTTGCATTTTGCATTCACTCATCACCACAGGAGGTCTGACTCCCAGCATCTGAATTAAAATGAAATAGAATTTTAACCACCATGAAATATCTGTGATAAGCTTTGCTATGGGGTGCTCTGACTCCCCCCAACCCCTGCCCATTCTGCTCCCAGCAGGTGTCTGGGGGGTCGTCTTGGTTGCCTTGTGCCATTTTGAATCTAGAATCTCTTTTTGTAGCCAGCTTCATTTTCTCTTTTGTTCACTGTACAGGATTCACATCCACTGACTTGAATGTCTGGTTTGAGGAATGTATCAGGCCTGGATCTGGCCAAGGGAGAGCCACGTGGGAGGTAGAAGTCAGCCACATTTTTTCATTGATTTTGTGACCTTTTAACTACTAGTTAGAGAGAGATCCTGCTTCTAAAGCAGGTGTTTTGAGATCTCTACATAGTTTGTTAAATGCAGAAGAACAGCTTAAAAAGGAGGTGGGGGTGGGAATTACTAAGATTGGTTTAGGAGGAGTGGGAGATAAATACAAACCTCTGATAAGGGTTGTTTTTTTTTTTAAATCTCACTTCAACATCTATTAAGCGCCTACTGTATGTGAATCTATTATCCAAATATTTTTAAATGACACCATTGCTGCCCTCAGGGAGCTCACTTTCTATTAGGAGATTGGCTGGAGTATGTTAGACATTCTTAACCTAAATAGCTAGGTAAATCATTACAAACACAGTAGATATCTTTGAAAACTTCCCAAGTCTAAATGACAGTATGTTAAGGATCATGCCACCATCTAGAACTTAGAAGATAAGCCTCAAAGAGTTGTTTGCAGTGACTAAACCAGGGTCATCCAGATGGTAACTATTAGGGGCCAGATTTGAATCTAGGTCTCCTTGATTCAAGGATCACAGATCTAAAAGGAACTTTAGTCCAACCCCCTCGTTTTACAAATGCGGAAACTAAGGCATAGAGCAGCATAGTGACTTACTCAAGGTCACACAGGTGGTAAGTAGCAGGACTGGAATCTGAACGCTCTGCCTCCAAATCCCTTGTTCTTTCTGCTGCACCGGGCTGCCTCCAGATCTGGGACTTGGTGACCTCCCTTCCACGCTGCCTAGGAAGTCCAAAGCCACTTTGTAACAGAGAGACAAAAACAATCAACGACCGACATTGGGTGATTTTTGTAAAAGTATCTCTAAAATATCCTGTGAGAGGTGAAACTTTCAACTTCATGCTTTTCTGGTGAGTTGACAACTTGTTAATATCCTGATGTCATTCAAAATTCAAGTGCCATGTCAACCTTGAAGCCATATCTACATTTGTTAGGGGAGTCAACTCAACCATGGTCAGAATTTTAAAAAACGTATCACTTTCCCTATCTGCCTTTTAGTCTTTAAAGAGAATAAGGAGGAAAGGGTCCCATTCTATAATCTACCACACTTTAAAAGAATCAAATGCTTCTAAATGTCTTGTTTTAGCCAATTTTTGACATGACGTGAAAAGTCTCAGTCTTTTCATGTAAGATTAGGTTCACTAAAAGTTGGCGATTGGGGCACCAGAATAACATAGATAACTCCCAGAAGCACCCACTGCCTCCATTATCATTCATTCCACAAACATTTGGGGAGAACATTTTGGGCAGCAGGATCCATTTAGGGTGTGTTTTCTTATCCCCTTCTCTCGGTTGACACTTTGGATGACTTGGGATGGGGAATGCTTCCATAGCCCAAGATGAGTCTCAGTGGTCAATTTCAGGGGTGGGAGAATGCTTGAGCATGCATGGGTTGGTGGGTCAGTATGGCTGCCGTTTTGCATTCTGAAGGCGTCCAAAGTATGTTTGCCATGTGGCCAAAATCTTGAATTAAAAAATATATGTATGTACATATATACACATATTCATGTATATATGTATAAGCTTCAATGCTTATTGGGTTTTGCATAATCTTTTTAGGACATAGGCATAAACCTGATAGCTCCAGTTTTTTTGGGTGAGCCTGTAGGAAGGTAGATTAATGGTAGGAGATCATTGACGGCTCATCATATAATACTTTACAAGAGTCACAAGTAGTTTATTTTCTCAAATGCAGTTTTTGTGGTTTACATCCCTACTTTGGTACCCAAGTTTTTACTTTCTTTCTATTAATAAAAATAGATTATAGTCCTATGAAAAGCCAATTTTTCTTCCTAGTAACATATTTAAAGAAATAAACAACTTAATATCTTCCAGTAACATCCCATGGAATTACAATATATGCTGCCCTTTACTACTTTCTCCAAAGATGAACTGGGGAGCATGGGTATGGTTAAAAAGTCACTCAGAGCTGTAAATTTTGTAGATGTCATTTCCTGTCCTGCCATGACTCATTTACGCGCTGTAGGCCATGAAAATGAGCTCCTTCCATGAAGCTTCTGAAGCTCATGTACTCAAAACATATTGACCTGCCATTGCACACTCCATTTCAAAGTAAACTGGAATTTTATCTCTTGAAGATTATACCACAAATTTACATGTGTATTAACATGGAATTGGACTTAATATAGAATGGATTTTATCAAAAAGTGGGGTAGACTTTGACCAAATGCAGTTCTGTATTATTATGTTCATATTCTCTGTTTATAAAATGAATTGAGAGAAACAACTCTCTAGGCTATTACCCAAGATTCCATTCTCTGTGTCTTGCTTCTGGGGTATGGATTGAAATTGCTTCATGTTATATCTCATAATATCACCCCAAAAGATGTTAGTAAATTGGTCAATTAGCAGACATTTATCAGGCACTGTGGCAGGCCCTGTGTTAGATACTGGGGATACAAAGACAAAAAATGAACAGCCTTTGGCTTCAAGGAGCTTACATTCTAACAGAGTAGACAGGTGTGTGTGCATATGTGTGTGTGTGTGTATATATATATATATATATGTGTGTGTGTGTGTGTGTATACATATATATATACACACACATATATATATATATATACAAAATGTCTACATATATTCAAGATAACTTGTCTTGATAATCAAGATGGTTCCCCAAGAACTTTTAGTTCTTGGATTATAGGTGCCCCCATGCAGACTAAGAGCTGAGTAGGTCTTGGAGGGCTTTCTGGAGCACAAAGCTTTACCTGAGACTGTTGAAATGGTTGTGGAAATGGAGACATTCCTGGAAAAGTAGCCACTGGGCCTCTGATGAACATTCAAACAGACTTATTGCCTTGTGAACTGTATGTATACAAGGATCCAGCCCAAGGACACTCCATGAGGAACATAATGGAAGGACACAGGAGCTTCGCCGTCCTGCTGTCCTAGGGTCCAGGCATGGGATCTCCTTGTACATCAATCAGTAACGGCCCCAACCCTTGGTTCATGAGACACCTGCCTTATGCGGAATTCTGTCCTGTTTTCACAAGGTTCTCCAGCAAGGTTCTCATGTACTCAATAAAAGTCAACAGCTCCATCTTCACAGCTGCTCCACATTGAAGATAGGCATCTTTGCCTACAAGGCAAACAGAAGGTTTGGCCATAGAGTCATTTATTAATGTACCTGGGATGGAGAATTAAGAGGGGTTAGAGTTGAGCTGTTTTTGTTCAATCATGTCCAACTCTTTGTGGCCCCATTTGGGATTTTCTTGGCAAAGATACTAGAGCAGCTTGCCATGTCCTTTTCCAGCTCATTTTACGGATGAGGAAACTGAGGCAAACAGGTTGAAGTGACTTGCCCAGGGTCATACAGCAGTAAGTCTGACTGAGGCCGGATTTGAACTCAGAAGGATGAATCTGGTTCCAAACCCAGCGTTCTGTACGTTGCACCATCTAGCTGCCCCATTAGAGTTGAGAGAAACTAATTCAAGAAAAGTACTTTGGCTCTTCTACCTTGCTCTCTGTTATTTCATTTTGTTATTGGTTATTGGAATTTCCCTCTGATGCTCCATCATGGCATGAGGGGAGCCTGGCTTTTGGGAAGCTGTACCAGCAGATCGTGAGTACTGGCAGGACCTGCCAGACTGGGTCAGCTTCATGCTCGGGCCTCAGGAGGAACCATGTATCTGTTGTCCAAGCACCAACCTAGCGAAGGACTCATGGTTGGCCATAAGGTGGGTGGTACTTTTAGTCACAGCTGTTCTCAAAGACCATTTCAATACCAAGTCACATACTGTGTGTGTATGTGTGTGTGTGTGTGTGAGAGAGAGAGAGAGAGAGAAAGAAAGAGAGAGAGAGGTGGTATGGTACAATGGATCAGAGCTCACCTTGGACTGAGAAGAACTGAGTTGAATCCTGCATCTGCCACATACTAGCTGGGTGACCCTGGGCAAGTCACTTAACCTTTTGATTCTTTTGGCAACTCTACAAGACTATAAGGGGCCAACCTACATTGTTAGAGGGAGTTTCCTCACCTGGGAGTTCCCTACACTAATGAAACCACAAATTATAGATCAGAGTCCCTGTTCTCATGTGTTGATATGTATATTATATATTAATAATAATAATTATAGCTAACATTTAAATACTGCCTCCTGTGTGCCAGGCGTAAGGTGCAAAATGCTTTACAAATACCACCTCACATGATCCTTCCGATAACCCTCGGAGGCAGGTGCTGGTATTCTATTTTACAGTTGAGGAAATGGAGCTGAACCAAGCTTAAGCGACTTGCCCAGGGTGACATAGCTAAGTGTCTGAGGCTAGATTAGAACTCAGGTCTTACTGACTCCAGGTTTGGCCTTTCTCCACTGTGCTCCCCGACACACACACACACACACATATGGAAAGTCACAGGGATGGGGAATGGAGTCAAGGCCATCCACTGACCTGTTCTTTCCAGAAATGCGGGTGGTGTTTGAATTACTGTTCCCAAACTAAAAGGTAGAAAGCTGTGCGTATTGGGGGGTGGGGTGGGGGAGCAGGGCTTTGTACAAGGCGGCATGGCAGGAATCCCATGACTGGGATGTGGTGTGGTCAGGGCCGGGGCCGGATGGGTATGCTGAGTTCTCCCCAATCAGGAGAGCCCAGCTGGAGGGTTTGGGGTGAGTTATATTAAGGACAAGCTGACACAGAGGAAGGGTTCCGGACTTGGGGTCCGGAAGACCTGGGTTTGTATTCCAACCCAGACCCATAAAAGTATGTGATGGGATCTGTCACTTAACCTCTGTGCCTCTGGTATCTCAGACTTATCTAGTAATTCTAGATGGGTTGCAATCTGCTTGGAGGATGGGATTCTCAAGGACTTCCCCCATCCATTATAAGGTGGAAGGATTTTCCCATACCCAAGACTCATTGTCTTCTAATTTACCTACATATGAGAGGCTCCTTGTAATGGGTTGGAATTTAATGCTGGTGCCCTCCATGCAGTTTTGGCAGGTGTCCTCACACCCTGGAAGAGGGATGGAGAAATATTCTTTGAGTAATAGGAGAATGCATGAAGTGGGGGTGGAACACTGTAAGCGGTTTTAGTTTTGATTTAATAGAATCTAGAAACAGTCCCTCTGTGAAATGAAGAGAAGCCTCTGGATGTCAACTTCATTGGATCCGAGGTTCCACAATGCAGAAGCAATGGCCCTCTGCTAGAGAGAGAGTGTGAAAATCCCTCCATCCCCCAGCCACAGACCAAGCTATTTTTTCTGAAAATCTGGTGGTAACCTCTTCCTCAAAAAAACACAGGTACCTGCCAGGGAAACTTTGAGGAATGGCCTGCTGAATGCTAATAACCCTTAGGCTCACCTCTAGATGGATGTAGGGGCAGCCCAGCCAAACCCTGCTTTAGGCTTGTCAGTGACTAGAAGAGAGACCAGGCACATCCCTGTTGACTTGTGGCAGAACACTGGAGGTGGAGGGATACCAGGGCCCACAGACACCTCCCAGGTGATCCAATAAAAAGATGCCTTTGGGGCACTGTTGGCTTCCAGAATGGGGCGTTCATTGGGGTTCGCTCATGATCTCTTTAGAGAGGGCTCTCAAATGACTGAAAATCCTAAACCAAAACCAGTAGAAAACAAGTCATTCCTTGGTACAAGAAGATTTTGATGCTGGGTGAGATATGAAGATTAAAGGTCTTTTAGTTTTTGCCCAGAATTATTCTGAAATGTGCCAGCCTGTTTGGTTATGCCCATCACAGAGGCCATGTCTAAGATAAAGAGATAAGGAGGGACCAGACCTCAGATTTGATTGGTGGAAGGACCTCAACCAATTCAGTTGGACACCATCTCTGTTTTCAAGCCGCCCTCTTGGCTCTACCCACCCCAGACACCATCTGTGTCATGCGACAACTGAGAGAGGTGGCTACCCTCTTAAGGCAAAACTCCCAAGGAAGCCACAACTAGATTAAAATGAAATTGGGAAATATTTAACAAGAATAGACACACGATACAATGCACAGTATAAAAGATACGATATAGAAATACAATGCAACATAGATAATGTAGGGTTCTCTAAATCAATATGTGGCAGCTGGGATCCATTTCTATTAGAGTTTGAATCAACTGGCCTAGAATTCTGAAAGTTCAGTGACTTGCCCAAGGTCATACAGCCATTATGGGTCTCAGGTCAGCCTGCGATCCAAGATCACCTTGGCTTCCGTGTTATATTGCCTGTGGTCCAAGGTAAAGCGTGTTTTTGTGACATGCTTATTGTGGTTGATTACTAGATAATGTGCTAAGCCTCCTACACCTTTGTTTTCATTTTAGCTCTCATGCTATTCCTTTGTTATAAATCACACGTGAAATGCACTCACCAGAACTGACGCTGGCAGTGCAGACCCAGCGTGGAGCAGGAGGGCCGCTCATCCAGCTGAGGACTTTTGAGTTTGCTGAAGTTGGATGGAGGGCTGCAGTCTATTCTTTTAAAAATAAATGAACAACTCCCAAATCCCCCCAAAGGCACATTTTCCCCAGTGTTTTTAGACTTCCATTTCTGCCATGACATTCTGTTAGCAGGATGGGCAGAAGCTCTTGAGTGGCTTTCTGCTTTTATCCTTTTAGAAGAAAAAACCCACCAATCTTTAGTTCTAGAGAAAATCTAGAAATCTTTGTTAGCCACTCTTCATTTCTGGATGCAACATTTACCAGCCCTGGAAGAGACAGTAGTAACAAAGCCACTTTTTCCTCAGGCAAGACTATGTTTCCCATATGCCACATTTGTTTTCTTTGCCTTTTCTTTCTCTTTTTTAAGTTTGCCCTTTCAGGAATCTGTCTCTTGTCATCTTTATAAAGCTTCGAAATGGGTTTGCCCAAAGCATCACCCTTTGTTAGAGGCATTAACAACTGCGCTCTGCCTCTGGGCCCCAGTCCAGACCTTTCCTGCTCCCCTGTCTCCACTCCCCACTGCAAACATGAGGATTACATCCAACCCTGTCACCACTGACCCCACATTTTCCTATGAAAGAGCCGACCAAACTTTGCTAACTAATGGATTTCTCTTTCTCCTCCCTAGTACTTGGTGTTTATTTTATTTTGTGTCATTATTTATAATTAAAAATTATTTTACCAATAGGAAGAAGGAATACCACAGGCCCGGGTCCTCAAGTTATCTTCTTTCTGAAGGCTACTAAGTTTTTTTGAATGCTAACATTGGTATTCAGGGACTAAGGGTTCATGTAAGACAGCACCAGGATCCTTTTTGTCCTATATCATGGCTTCAGGAATACATTGCAGCCAGTACGGTAGGGCCTAGATGCCTTTCTCGGTGTCGCTTTCCCTCCCAGTTGTAGTTCTGCCAATTAATTGAGAACTAAGTGTCTGATTCACACTGAAGCAGAGCTTTTAATTTGGAAATTATTGCTCATTCTTTGGCTAACGATATTGTTTTTCCTCCAAATCAAAGTGGCTCCATAGATTATGGCCAAGGGAAGCTTGGTATGTGTGTGGTAAGGTAGTTTGGGTGTGTACTTTACCCCTTCAGCAGAGCTGGGTGGTGTGGTGGAGAGAACATGGGATTTGGGCTCAGCAAGAGCCTTTGTTTGAATCCTGCCTCTGACAGGGACTGGCTGTATAGACAAGTCACTTAACCTCTTCTGTAAAAGGTGACCAATAGGATCTGACAGACTTCTCTCACCCTGTGGTTTGGAGGATCAAATGAGATGAATATAACCCATATTCAAGCCTTGAAGCATTTTATAAATATCAGTATGAGCATAATTATGGAATAGTTGGTTTTCTACCTTTGTCTATAAAGATGATGCTAAAATCATCAGGGCCCCTACACACAAGTGTTTCCAGAAGTGTTGCTAAATCTGGACATGTCCTCAGCTGAGGTTCACGTGGAAGTGGAACCATCGTGGAATGACAGAATTTGATTTGGAAGGGACCTCAGAGGCCGTGAAGTCTGACTTGTACATGAAAGGAATCATCACTATGGCATAGCATGTGCCTCTTCTTATGGGAAGATGACTTTTAAAAGTACCATTGTAGGTTCCCCAGAAAAGCCACCACCACTTTGGGGCCCCTGTGGAGCAGTACTAATTCAAAATCATAGCTCATGAGCCCCCACCAATGTGCTTTGTTTACCAGCCAACCAGAGGACACATTAGTTTAAAGCAAAAAACATATCCTCACAGCATAGCATGAAAGTGACAAGGACAGATCTGTCTGTGCACATGGAGGCTACCACACCACTGGGGTGGGGTACAGAGGTTGGAATCCACAAGGAGGTATGAAAGACCATGTGCCAGCAATCTGTGTCACCAGGGCACACATCATGAACTCATTATGTCAGCTCTACTTACTAGCTGTGTGACCCTGGACAAATCACTTAACCCCTGTATGCCTCAGTTTCCTCATCTGTAAAACGAGCTGGAGAAGGAGAAATGGCAAGCCACTTTAGTATCTTTGCCAAGAAAACCCCAGATGGCATCATGAAGAGTTGGACTTGACTGAAAATGACTAAACAACAAAAACAAGTATGCCTGATTGAGATCCTGCGTTTCAAAAACCCACGTTAAGGACACTACCACCCCCCCCCACCCGCCCCCCGCCAAGAAACCATGAGAGCTATGTGGAAGCTGAGCTTTGCTCTCAAGATACTCCTTGGTTAGTGCATAAGTAAAGCTAGGTAGTGGACTGAGAACTAAGCATCCTCTATCCCTAGACCACATTTGTGACTTTGTTATGGATAGCTATCAGCAACAAAAAAATCTGACCCCTCTATTCTGTTTTGTCTAGTGTAAGACCTCACAATCTCTCTACATTAAAAAGATCCTACATACATTATGTGCCAAGTCTTTTTTGGGGGAGTGGGCTCCCCCATTCCTTTTTTCTAAGCATAAAGAGTCATGTTGGAAGTTCCCATGTTTTACTCCCCTGACATTGGGCTCTATGAGTTCTGGCTGGAAAATCCCTCCTTATCTTTGGGTATTGGAGCTGGTAGGTTTGATTGGGGAACAGAGGTTCCTGAAAGAGACTGGCCTATACGATCACGGCAGGATGATTCGGGATTTCTCTAAGCTTAAACAAATCTCTCCTACATTCCGCATTCCCTTGAAAATCAGTGGAAAGGCCCTTCCTGATACCTCAAAGGATTGTACATTCAGAGCTGGAAGGGACCTGAGAGTCCAGCCATCCCATCTTACAGATGCAGAAATTGAGCCATGTACAGGTTGCCTAGGCATCAAGTGCCTGGAGCGGGATGTGGGCCCAGGTCTATCCCTGAAGCACCACTTCTTTCCAGTAGCCAAGAAAGATAGAACAAAATTAGGGAAAAAAAAAACTGGTTTTTTGCTTAGAGATTTAACTTCAGGTCTCAAGTTCTGAGCACATCTGCTTTTGTATGTTGTTATTTGGCCTACTGTTTAGAAGGAGCAGTATAGTATGGGGTGAGGTACTGGTCTTGGGGTGTGAAGACCCAGGTTCAAATCCCACCTTTTACACTTGTTAGCTGTGTGATTCTGGCCAGTTCACAACCTCCCTGAGCTTCATCTGTGAAATAAGACAGATGGACTCCATGGCCTATAAGTTCCCTCCCAGCTCCAAATCTTTGATCACAAGCTCTCTTCAACATGGTAAGGTCCTTTCAAGCCAAAGTAGGGGCAACCTCCATGCTTTCTTTGGTGCTCAAAGTCACACAGAATATAAGTAGTTAAGCCAGGATTTGAACCCAAGCCTTCTTACCCCAGAGCCAGTGCCCTTCCCCACTATACCATGCTGTCTTCCCTGGGAAGCACATAAAGTTTAACTACCTGTCACTATTACTTCTTTCCCCCGAAAGAAGAAATAAAATTGATAGATTGTTCCGTTAGTAGATAGCTGAAGCCCAAGGAAATACTTTATGTAAGAAAATCTTTCATCAGAATCATGAAACTTAGAGGCAGAAGGGCCCTCAGAGTTTAGCTAGGCCATACCTCTCAGAAAACTGAGGCCCTGACATTGGCCCTGTTGACATTGGCCAAGGTCTTGCCGCTTGGATTGGGAGCTGGAAAGGGACCTCAGCGTGTCACTTGGGCATTGTACAGATGGAGAAACAGGCCCTGGAAGGGAAAGAAATCTACCTAACATCGTATGTTGCAGAGCCAGGATTCAAATTCAGGTCTCTGGACCCCAGATGCAGTGTTCTTTCCACTGTGACGAGAGGAGAGAAATGTTTCTATTGACTATCACAACTTCTAAGTGGCGACTTTCCCCATAGAAAGGAAACACAGCTACTCTATCCTATTCTCCAGGGTGATTTTTCACTGGTGGCCTCTAGAGGTCAGTAAAACATAAGGAATGGAAACGTACCCTTCAGGTGAATCGCGTTTTGTTTCAGGTTAACCAGACCTGCCCATTTCTTTTTTTTTTTTTTCAGAAGTTTTCATCAAAGGGATGCCCAACAGCATCTCAAAAGTGGCATCCGAGAGACTGGGGAGGAATCTCAAAGTCAAGACAGATAGAATCTCTTATATTAAGACTAATCTTAGACTTAACCTCTCAGAACCTCAGTCTCTTCATCCGTAAAATGAAAGGCTGAGCCTGAATGGCCTTGGAGGTTCCTTCCAGCCTGAGACTGAGGATTTGGGGATCGTATGCCCAAATGATATTTACTTTGCTTTTGTCCTTAAAGACTGTCGGCTACAACTACTCCTCCCCATCCTCCACCCCCACCTCCACTTTGTAACTTCCTACAGTGATGAGTACTCAGTGGGCAGTCAAAATCATTGATTGACTGGGTAATCATAAAATCCAGTCTGCTCCCATGTAATGGAAATAAATGTAAAGTCCTACGTTTGGGTTCAAAAAATCAACTGCATAGGGACACGAGAAGCACAACTAGGCAAAAAATCATATTGGAAAAGAACCAGAGATGTTACTGCCCTGAAGGTCAAAAATTTAACATGGCAGCCAAGAATGTTAATGTGATCCTGGGCTACATTAATGGAACCATGGATTCCAAGTGAGGGCAATGATGATACCCAAAGATGTAAGTGGGCAGCCAGGTGGCACAGTGGGTAGAGTGCCAGGTGAAGTCAGGAAGCTGAATCTTCCTGAGTTCACATCTGGCCTCAGACACACTCTAGCTGAGTGACCCTGCACAAGTCCCTTAACCCTGTTTGCTTCATTTTCCTTATCTGTAAAATGAACTGGAGAAGGAAATGCAAACCCCTCCGGTACTTTTGCCAAGAAAACCCCCAATGGGGTCATGAAGAGTTGGGCACAACTGAAATGACTGAACAACAACAAACAAGATATAAGTAACTTAAAGCTTTTGCTTCTTAGTGTCAAAATGTAGGGTACACTGGCGATGTTCATGTTCTCCAATAGGTGGAAAAAAATTAGCTTATCATCTAATTAGCAAGAATAAGGAATTAGAATGAAGCTAACTTGTGGTTGACACTTTTCCTCCCAATCCTAATCCCAACTCCCAAGAGATACTTTCCAGCTTTCTTCCCTCTCCTCCCTAGCAACTGACCTCAAGGATTTTTTTTAAAATTGTTCATAATATCACTGCCTTAAATTATTTCCCCATGACCTTTTAAATTTAAGTCATAATATTCTTAAAAGACCAACATAAATTATTATGGGAGGACATAAGCAAGATTCTTACAGGGTCGCTATTGGAGATATCTCATCTACGTAGATAAGATCCCATCAAACTTTTAAAAGAAATGTGAATTATAGTATGGAGTTTTAAAAAAAAAACCATAAAGCAAAGCATTCTTTATATATAAAAAAATAAGTTGGAATAGTACAAACCAAACCATGTGGCTTGGTCATTGATTTAACAAACAAATGTGTGCTTGTGTATGTAAGTAAAACCAAGGTATTAAGCTCAATAAGCATTTATTAAGCACCTACTATTAAAACAAGACCGTGCCCTTCATCTTTTTACTCTATACTTTTATGAGCTCTCCAGACTTCAAGGCAGCTTTGGGGTCCCCAAGGGCTTGGGAAAATTGGTTCTCCTGGATTTTTCTCTTGGTCAACTTGGATATTCCTTAAGAATTCTGGAACTTTCACTAACTGAACAAATGTGCTTAGGAATCATGTGGGGAGGGACCCAACCCAGGTTTTAAGAGGATCCTCCCGGAGCTTCCCCACATTTTAAAGTGAAGGCTATACCTGGGTACAAAAATAAGATGTAGACCTCAGAGGTTACATGGTAAATGTGCCCCACTCATGTTATGGAAGCCCAAGGTAGGAGGCAGCAGAGTGGGCTAGGATAAATCCTCTCGTTCCCTAAGACTTTCTTTAAAAAAAAAAAAGTAGAAATTCCTTAGTCTCTACTTTGGAACCAATGAGGCATTTTTGCAAATTCCTAGGGCAGCTTCCCGGTTTTAGAGGGAGTGGGGCCTCATGGAAAGAGCATGGGATTGAGGTAAAGATAGTTCCTAGTCGTTCCAAGGTATAGACAGCAAAATATAAGCCTGTGCATGTAATGAGAAGGAAGGGAAAGGACAACAGGGAAAATTAACTGACTGGAGCTTCCCAAATTTGGTGAATTTCTCAATCTTATTAAGGCAGAGCTAAAGTATAAGAGACAAAGAAAATGATACACAGAGAGAGAAAAACACAGAAATAGAAACACAGAGAGATACAGAATCCAGGAAAAGGACAGAAAAGGACACGGCTTGAAAGATGAAGAAACAGAGGCAGAGGCAAGCAGCCAAAGGTCACACAGCCGGGGAAGGAGCAGCCTCAGAATTTAGGGCCCTTTCCACGACACCAGGCTCAGCTGCTCAGGCTCAGCTCTGATCCAAATATGCAGCGGGCCCTGTAATTTTGCCTCATTTTCCTTGTCTGTAAAATAAAGACTGGACTAGATAAATAAAAAATTTTAAATGGCTGAAGTCTCTAAAGGTCGGCCTTCATACAGAAAGACTTACCCATAATATACAGGTCACTTCCAAACCCAAGAAGTCGGAAGCGTAGGAATTGGTGTGAGTATGGCTGTGGGTGTATAGAAGTGTGTAGGAGCCTGTAGGTGTGTAGAAATGTGTGTGGGGAGTGCTGTGGGCTTGGG
>CM053623.1:15701247-15717452 GCA_028646595.1 Phalanger gymnotis
CTGAGTTCAAATCTAGCCTCAGATACTTTCTAGCTGTGTGACCCTGGGCAAGTCACTTAACTTCTGTTTGCTTTAATCCACTGGAGGAGGAAATGGCAAACCACTCCAGCATCTTTGCCAAGAAAACCTCATATGGGGTCACAAAGGGTTGGACATGACTGAACAACAGCAACCTGTTGTTACTGCCATGAATTGGACTCTCCAAAATATCCTCGATGAGCTCTCTTTATTCAAGGCAGAATTATTGGGAGCTGGAGGACCTTGGTCCAGACTGATGCAGGGTGGTGTCAGTGGATAGGATGTTGCCTTTGAATCTTATCTCGGATACTTAGGAGTTTAGGAGGGCGTGACCCTGGGTCTTATCAAATCTTATCAAATGAAGGGATTGGATTAAATGGCCTCTGACTCCCTCCCAACTCTAGATCTGTGGTCCCTAAAGGGGCCTTCCAACCCTAAATCCTATGAACTCACAAGTATCCACTTTGGAGAGTCTCTCATCCCTACAGTCTTTCTCCCATGGGTCATCATGGCTCTCTCAAAGGTTTCGGTCCAAAGGACTACAAATTAGAAACATGTCAAGAGACTGACAATACATCTGTGGTCTGAGAATCATTCTAATTGGGCTTGGAAAGACTGCTCTCCAGAATGCTGACTGCCAGGGAAGGATGATTTTGACTGGAAAGCCATTTGTCAATGGGTGGAGGGGCTGCCAACTTTATCATGGAGGGAAAATCCATGGCGATGGAATGCTGAATCTTTGAGAAGATTAAGTTAGAAAGTGGCTTGGGAGCCAGCTATGGGTGTGCCTGGACAAGTCACCCAGCCTCCCAGTGCCCCAAGACAACTCTCTCAGGCCATAAATTCCAAAGCTGATCCCAATCTGCACTGGGAGAAGGGGTTTCTTTTCAAAGGATGGTCATACCAATGAAGTCACAGGTCTAGTTCAAAAAGGAAAAAAAAGAAACAAACAGATTTCAATTCCCCACCCAAGCACACGTCTAGGCCACCTCCCAGACCTTCCTGGGATCCCTTGCTCCTTGTTAGGGGTCTCTTTAGGTAAAAGAAAATTTATGGTAGGGTTGGCCTAAAACATATTTGAGAAGGTCAATCTGTCGGGGAAAGAGACCCAGAAAATGCTTGAGTGTGTGTGTGTGTGTGTGTGTGTGTGTGTGATAGGAGGAGTTGGACTATATTAGGTCATAAGTTATAGTGGAAAGGGCACTAGACAGAGTCAAAGATCCTGAGTTCAAATCCTAGACTCACTGCATGTGTAAACTGTGCCTTGGTTTCTTTATCTGAAAAATTAGAAAATTGGGCTCAATTACCTACACTTTAGCCTTGCTCCAAATACCCATAAACATTACACATCATCTCAAGTACCTCACCCATAGAATGAGCATTTCACTGCTCAAAAGTTATGCTGTAAATAAACTATCCTTTTTCACTGGGTGAGGCTTTCATTTGTAGTCGATCAATAGCATTTACAAGTGCCTACTGTGTGCCAGACACTGTGCTGGTTACTGGGGATACGCAGATAAAAACTGAGGCAGCTCCTGCTCACGGGGAGCTTACATTCCAAGGCTGCTATAAATGTCTGCTATTTCTTGGTGTTCTATGCCTTCATTAAAGGGATCGGGGACTTCGTTTTCTTTCTTTAAAAATAGTGTTTTATTTTTTTCCAATTACATATATAGACAATTTTTAACATTCATTTAAAATAAATTTTGTGTTCAAATTTTTCTCCCTCCCCTCCCCCTTTTCTAAAATGGTAGGTATGCAATTTGATCTGGCTTGTATATGTGCACTCATGTAAAGTAGATTTCCATATTAGTCATGTCGTGAAAGAAGGAACAGACCAAAAAGGGGGAAAAAATCAAAAAATAAAGAAAGCAAAAATAGTGTGTTTCAATCTGCATCCAGCCTCCATCAATCCTTTCTCTGGATATTGAGAGCATGAACTTAATTTTCTACAGGTAGTTATCTTGTACTAATCCCAGAATTAAAACCTTATAGCCATTTAAACCATACCTGTATGCAGTCAGACACAAAGGCTGAAGACATAGGATACAGTATCTCCTTCGCCTTTGCGCCTAACTAGGATTCTCACCTTGTGCGTTAGTGAGGCGGAACCTTGAGCAGCTGGGTGAGGGAAGGAATGTTGAAATCATCAGGCAGGACATCTGTGGACTCTTTGGGTTGGGTCACCCTTTGGGGGCTTTGCGGAAGCTTGCTCCCCTGGAGTCCTGCCCAGTTCAGTGAGGTGGCTGCCATGTTTGTTACTGTCTGAGCTTCTGTTCTACTCCCCGACCTCTGAGAGCTGCTCAACGGGCCAGTGTAGCCTCCTCTGTCACAGGACCCCCGCTGACATCCCCCCTCACTGTCATTGAGGGGAGACTCCCGATTAGGTAGGAGGTAGAAGCAGGTTTGTTGGTGCAGGCAGACCTGAGGCAGTTCAGGTGGGTCAAGGAGATGGACGTGAGACCCTGAGGCAGGAGAGGCCATGGGACGTTGCCCCTTCTCAGTGAGGGGAGACAAATATCAAACTACCTTGGACAAGTCACTTAACTTTTTAAACCTCAGTCTCCTCATCTGTAAAATGAAAGGCTGAGCTCGATGGACCTAGATTCCCTTGCAGTTCTAAAGGGATGATCCTATAAGCCTGGTGCTAAGGACATAGCGTATGGCTGTTGGGCTGGAGGGAGTGCCCGGTTAGTGGAAGTGAACAACTCAATTCAAGAAGTATTTATAAAGCACCTACTATATGCCAGATACTGTACTAGGCACTGGGGAGAGGGACTGGATTTGTGGTGTCACTGAGAGAGGAAACTCCCAGGTGAGGAAACCCCCTCTCCCAGTGCAGGTTGGCACCTTGCCTGTAACTTACTGTTTTAGAGCACTGAGAAGTGATCTATCCAGGGTCACATGGCCAATGTGTCAGTGGCTGGCCTTCAGCCCAGCTGGCTCCAAGGCCAGTTCTTTGGTCATTCGGGCTGAGGGATGGGGGAATACAACAACAAAAAGGAAACAACCCCTCTGCCCACAGCATGATGAAGAAGAAACAAAGGATGTGGAGTCAGGAGAGACCTGGGTTCTAGTTCAGTCACTGATGCCAACTAGATAGGTGGTCCTGGGGGGAGTCAGCCAACTGTTTCTAAGCGTCAGTTTCGTCATCTGTGAGTATGGGGGTAATAATGCCTGTGATCCACGCTCCAGGTGATCATTGTGAGGACCAAGTGTGAGAGCATAGGGAAGTGCCTTAGCAATTGTTTGAGGAGGTGGAGTCCAGTGGCATCAGCAGTGGCTCTGGAGCCCAAGGAGCTGTATGTGCAGCCCCCCTCTCCCACTTCTATGGGTGTGACCTCAACTAGTCACTGAACCACCCTGGCCTCAGCTTCCTCACCTGTAAAATGGACCAGATGGGCATTGGCATTCCCTTCTAGCTCTGGACCAGATCCTGATTCCATTATTCTTGGTGCTTAAAGGCAGCCATCTCTCTTCTCTTTCTCTCTTCTCTGCTTCTGGCCATGGCCAAGTCTCATGCCAATTCTACTGTTGCCATCATCATGAAAGGGAAAGTGAGTGAGTGAGTGTGGGTGCTTGAATTGTTGAACGCAAACCCATCCCCTCTACTGGAAAATAACACCCTTAGAACACATGCCTTCCTGAAAAGAAAAGGAAGAAGCCTTCTTGGGCGGGCTGCTGGCACCAGTCTCAAATCCATCCCCACGTGCCAGTTTCCATAGAACTAGAACCAACTCCCCTTTACTTAGCAAACCCAGGAAAGACTATTTCTCAGAGGACCTGGGGGAGGGCTTCTGCCAGAGGGAGCCTGAAGCCCCGATGAGGATCTGCTGCAACTTAGGATTCTGTTCAGGAGTGACAGCAAGGTGCCTGTCACTATAGCCCAAGGGGACTGAGGAAGAGTCTACAGATTTGAAACTCAAGCTGCTGGAAAAGACAATGCTCTCAATTTATTATTTTTGAGTGAGAAAAAAGGCCCTTTTGTCTTTCTTCAATAGCATGTTTTTCACTTGACACTTGGTGAGTGTCATACAGTGTGTGGGGGGAGCTAGGAAGACCCAAATCAGTGAAGGATGGGAGAAAGTACAGTCTGCTTAGCCTTTACCTTCTGCTTTTTTCTAATTAAATTGGGGGAAGGGAGATCTTTCTCTGGGAAGGTCTTGTCAGTCAGTCAATTAGGACTGACTAAATACCTACTGTGTATGAGACACTGTGAAAAATGCCAGAGACGCAAAGAAAACTGAAATGGTTCTTGCCTTCAAGGAGATCACCTTCTATCAGGGGAAAAATGTAAACAAAATTCAAAATAAATAAAAGGAAATTTCAGAGGAGAATCAGGAGAAGAGATGGCCAAAAGCTAACTTAATTATTACCTTCAAAGAAAGACAGAGTTTTCATGAGGATGTTACTAACCACATTGCCTCCTTATTTAAAGTGAACCCAATAAAAGGAAATGGGATTCGATTAGACCCACAAGAAATCTGAATTGGCCATTAGAAAGTATTTCTTTGTCATTGGCTGACAAAACATGAATCTTCCTGCCCTCCCAAGGGCCTCCATGAGATACTAGCTATGTGACCTTGGGCAAGTCACTTAACCTCTATTTGCCTCAGTTTCCTCAACTGTAAAGTAGGGATAATAATAGGGTTCTTGTGAACATCAAATAAGATCATATTTGTAAAGTGCTTAGCACAGTGCCTGGCATATAGCAGGCACCATATAAACATTTATTCCCTCCTCTTACCACCCGAAGATACAGAAGCCTCATCCTGAAATTTTACCTAAGTAGGAGAAGCTTTTCATAACCTTGTTCTGCCACAAGGTTGACCCTACAAGGAAGTAATCCTGAGATAAGGGACTGGTCATTAGGCATAGGCCAAATAAGTGTACTTTGGATGGGGGCAGGGGTGGAGGTGAGCTCAGGATGTTGTTATAGCTAAAAAATGCCTTTAGAGGAGGTCAGGTTGTTGTTGACCTCAGGTTGGGTCTCCTTAATGACTGTACTTTTGTGGGATCATAATAGATGTTAACACCTGGAATCACTCTCATACCTGCACATGGGAACCCCAGACGAGCTGCTCCAGGTTTAAGATACTTTGTCAATTCACATCCTCTCAAAACTATAGTTCACGAGCCCCTACCAATGTGTTTACCTTTACCAGTCAGAGGGCACAATTAGTCCAAAGCAAAGAACTCATGGAAGAGCTCAAAAAGGAGTTTTAAAATCATATAAGAGAGGCAGAAGAAGAACTGGGAAAAGAAACAGGAGTGATGCAAGAGAATTATGGAAAAAAAGAGCCTGGAAGAAGAAAACAACAGCTTAAAAAGTAGAACTGGCCAAATGGAGAAGGAGATACAAAAACCCACTGAAGAGAGCCATTCCTTATAAAGTACAATTGGTCAAATGGAGGAGATGCAAAAACCCACTGAAGAGAACAACTGCTTAAAAAGTACAATTAGCCAAGTGAACAAAGGAAATACAAAAGCTAACCAACAAAAACAACTCCTTAAAAGTTAGAATTGGGCAAGTGGAAGCTAATGACTCTATGAGACATTAAGAATCAATCGAACAGATTCAAAAGAATGAAAAAATAGAAGAAAATATAAAATGCCTCATGGGAAATACAACTGACCTGGAAAATAGATCCAGGGGAGACAATGTCAGAATCATTGGACTACCTGAAAGATATAATCAAAATGAGGACCTGGACAGCCAGCACCTTTCGAGAAATTGTTAGGGAAAAGTGCCCTGACAGCCTGGGACCAGAGGGCAAAATAGGCATTGAAAGAATCCACTGATCACCTCAGGAAAGAGGTCCCAAAATAAAAACTTCAAGAAACACTATAGCCAAATTTGAGAACTATCAGGTCAAGGAAAAAGTACTGCAAGGGGCCAGAAAGAAACAATTCAAAGATCAGGGAGCCACAATCAGGATTAAGTAGGATTTAGCAGCTGCAACATTAAAAGATCAGAGGTCACAGAACACAGTATTCTGGAAGGCAAAGGTGCTAGGACTACAACCAAGAATCGGTTACTCAATGAAATTAAGCATAATACGTCAAGGGGGGGAAATGATCATTCGATAAAGTAAAAGGATTTCAAGCTTTCACCAGAAGACCAGAATTAAACCAAAAATTTGATCTCCCATGTAAAGACCTAAGAGAAGCATAAACAGATAAAAAGGGGAAAATAAAATATAAGGGATTCGATCGAGCTAAACTGTGTGCATCTCTGCATGGGAAGATGGTACTTGTAATTCTTAAAAATTCTACATTAATTCTTAAAAATATACATAGACAGAGGGTACCGGTATAAGGTGAATTTGAGGGAATGACATAAAAGTAATTAAGGGATGAGGAAGAAGAGTACACTGGGTGCAGAAGGAAGGGAGAGGTAGAATGGGGTAAATTATTTCACCTGAAGAGGCAATGGAGGGGAAGATGGGAGGGGAGGCTTGAATGGGCAGCGCTTGAATAAAAACCTTCTCTGTAAACATTGGTCACATACCACAACTATATATATACCAGCAGGGAGAAGATTGGGACGATCTCATACATCTAGGACATATACACACAGGGAACATTTGTGGGCAGGAGACATGCTTCTGAGGGCAACTCACACCTTTGATACTGTGGAGCCTCCACCTACACATATTATAGGAACAGAGATTTCCAATAGGGACCTTAGAGAGCACTTACTTCAAGACCCTCATTCTACAGGCAAGGAAGCTGAGATCCTAGAGAAAGGTGGAATGAGTTGGTCGTGGTCATATAGCTAGTTAGTGGCAGAGACACACCTAGGACCTGGGACTAGACTATCTGACTGCTGTTCTTTCCCATCACAGTGCCCCTGAATGATCATACTCAATCATTATGCAGCTGATTTTCTATCTGACCTCTGGGATGAATTTTAACACTATACGAGCTGTTGTCTCACTATGGAGAAATCCTGAATATGCCTTCTATTATCAGGAAAAGTTCTACCAACAGGCGCTTCCAGACACACAACTAGGATGGGCCTCTGCCAGACACAGGAGGGCATTGTTCCAAGCACTGCCCCTGCCCCCTTCCCAAAGCACCCCTATTGTTCTTACACAAACAATGCTTGTCCAGACCTGACATGATGTCAGAATCACTTTGCTGCAGCTGCTGGCAACTTTCTCCCTCTTTAATGCTGAAATCAGTCCATTAGTCAGATTAAAAATTCAGTGAATGCCCAAGAGGGCCTAGGGCTGCCCTCTATGAATTAATTTTGCCTAAAGACAAAAATTGCCTTGCTCCAATTTGCTTAATTAGGAGAAGGTGCAAAGAGGAGAGGGAGATCTGAATGCTGGATGACAAAATCAGGATCCACAAGGATGCTGACAGGTCCTAGGGCAGTGAGCTGAATCTGTAAGATGGACCTTATTAGAGACAAATGTAAAGCCTTACACTTGGGTTTAAGAAATCATCTTCGCAAATACAAGATGGGGCAAGTGTGGAGATGTGCCTCACTTTCTGAAAGAAATCATCTCAAAGATTCCACTTGTTCTGCTTGGCCCCAAGGGGAAGAACCAGGAGCAATGGGTAGGGGTCCCAGAGATGCAAATCTTATGGGAGGGAAAGGCTTCCTAACTAGGGTCCTGCTTGTGTGACATGGGGTGCCACAGGAAGCAGTGGGTTTTCCCTTATTGAAGTCTTCAAGCAGAGAGTCTGAATGGCCAATAGTCAAGTTTGTTCCAGTGAGGATGGTGGTGTAGATGACAGTCCAGATCCCTTTTATCTCTAACTTGTGTGAGGAAGACCTCAGGCCTTGGGCCAAATGTTCCACTTGGCCTGATTCTCTTCTGTGAGGAAGGAACCAAGACTAGTGTGTAGCAGAGTCAGCCTAGTGTTTCCCTCGACCCCTTCCAATTCAATCGAATCCAACAGACATTTATTAAGCTCTTAGAATGTACAAGGCTCTGTGCCAGGCACTGGGCACGCAAAGGCAAAAGTGGTCAACGATTCCTGCCTTAGAAGTTTCTATTCCACTGGGAATGAGTAGGATGCAAAGTGTGAGCAGATAAGTATACACAAGATCATCTGAAGAAGGAAAGGCTGCTGACCACTAGGGGGATCCAGGTGGGCTCTCCCCTGCTGCTGCCCCACTGTGCCCAAGCTGCATTAAGAGGACCACCTGCCAAAAGGGACTCTATGGAGGGTGAAGATGGGACAGGCAGGACAGAACCATGGGAATCTGGTCATACCACCTGTTCTTCCTATTCTGACCCCTCCTCTATCACCTCCCCAAACAAGTGCTCCAGAAACAAACAGACCTTGGAAAGGTAGTGTGATGGAGAAGAAAGACTCCTGTATGTGGAATCTGAGAATCAGAGCTTGAGTCCCAGACCTTCCTCCTGAGTGGCCTTCTCTTCTCTGGGCCTCAGTTTCCTCATCTGTAAAATCAACCAACAAACATTTATTCAGTGCTTACTATGAGCTTATCATGATGCTAGGTCCTGCAGATACTAAGACAAAAATAAAGCCATCATTGCCTTCAAGGTGATTACATTCTATCAGGGGAGACATACACACACGCATATATGTACACATATGTAACATTTGTATTGTATGTTCCACTTATATATTACATATTGTTACATGTTAAATTTACATATATGTATAAAATAATGAGAGAATTTCACTAGATAATCTTAAGAGGCTACTTCTAGCTCTAACATGTGTGATCTACCATGGTACTATGCAGTGATAACTGGATTCCCAAAGATCCTGGGAGGAAGCTACTCAAGCTATTACTACCTCCATTTTGTAAATAGAGAAACCCAGGCTTGCCCATGGTTACATAGCTAGTAAATGATTGAGGCAGCGTTTGCCTTTGCCATCCAACCAGGAGTCAGAAAGGGACAGATGTCCTGCAGTCACCGTCCAAAAGTCACCAAGCTCTCCCAACTCCCAAAAGAATGGGTTGGGTTTGAACTGGTAACAGTCCAGCTGGGAGAAAAGACAGAGCTTGGCCCATGTCCAATCCACTCCCTCAGCCAGTCACAAGGTTGCCACTTTCAATTGTTTAGTGTCCACGGCAGCCAGAGTGGAATGACCTCTGGCCACAGCCTTCTCTGGGACCTTAGGAGCCCACCATGCTGCGGTCAGCTTAGCAAATAGCCCTGAATAGCCCTGTTTCCAAACAAGTCAAACAAAACTGAGCTTGGGGGCCATGGTACCACTGAACCCTGAGTGGAAAGAGCTCTCTCCCATTGAGTGTGTTCTGACACCTTGCCTGCTCCTCCGCACCTCCCCCCTCCCCTCCTCATTGGCTTGGACAGGGGCTCAGAAAGGTGTCCAGAGCTCACACCGAACAATCTGTTTTCCCAGCTCGTGGCCCAAGAGGTCAAGAGAAAAAAAATCCTTTCCTTAAACATCTGTTTCAGAGTGTTCTTTCCATTAACCTCCATATCGTTCTACTATCTCTCTAAGGGAAAGCTTTGCAGAGACCCCTGAAGTGAACCTTGAACGACAGAAAAGGACTCCGCATTCTGGGAATGGGGGATGACCTTGGATAAATGTACAGTGGCCAGAAACAGGCTGGCAGCAGAAAATATGTCCTTTTCAGGAACTGCCAGGAGTCGAGGGGACTGGAATGTAAAGTGTATAAATGGAAACAAGATGAAATAAAGCTGGTTTGGTTTGAACCAAATTGTGAAGGGCTTTGGACTGCAAGTGACAGAGCTTCTTTCTATATGTCCTAGAGGCAATGTGGTCTCTGAGAGTTTTTGCATGGGAGAATAACATAGTCCTTTGCCTTGGAGTGACTTTTAGCAACAGTTAGACTCTGGGAGCAGGGAGAGATTAGAGGCATGGATATAAATAGGAGATTTTTAGAGTAGTTCAGGTGAGAGATAATAGAAGTCCGAACTTGGGTGGGGGCCATATGAGTGGAGTGATCATATACATATACATGTATATGCCAGTGTCTCTCTACATAAATGGAATAGAGATTCTTTAATTAATCTGTTTATTGAATTAATAATGTTTATTAATTGCAAATTATAGCAGACACAGCTGTAAAGGTTGGGAATATTCTCCCATCCTTTTAAAAATATCTGCTGTGGCTTTTCATCTCAACCAATTATTCTTAAGCTTCTTGAACAATCCACTCTGGTTTTCTTGTGAAAGCACTCTTCCTGTCTCTGGCCTGCGCTGCCCTCTGCCCTAATGATAACACAGAGCAAGTTGGAAAATGAAGTGATGGCTCCTTGCACCTTTCCCTACGATGAAGTATGACCTTTTTCTTCTTTATCCCCTCTATACGTCATCCTGAAAGAAGGCACTGCTAGTCTCAGGAGTCAAAGGGGCACAACAAATAAAGGAATGAATTTTCTTGAAAATAGACTTGAAAGCAAGGGCATGGCTGCAGCCTCAAAGCAAGGAAAAGAGAAAAGTCACGCAGAGGCCCAAGAGAAATGTCTGTTTTTTTCTTGGGTGTGTTAGGGCAATTTCTTTTTTGTTGGTTTCCTTAAAAATCTGTTAGCATATGTTTAGTAATCCAGAAAATGTTTCTCTGAATTCCTCGAAGTTCATTTACCACGGGCTGCCTCTGTCCTAGACACACTAATCCTTCTCTAGACTCCTCCATTTCTGGGAACTCCTTTGCCCCTTGCTGGGGGTGGGGGAGAAGGATAACTGGCCAAAATCTGGCCTCTCTTTCACTGTGACATCAGAAATAGGTAGCTGATCAGTTGGACCTAAATGAAGCCTCATCCTTCCTCCCTATAAAATCCATAGTCTTCATCTATGCCATCAAGCTGCCTTGCTACGGAGGTGCCAAAGGACCCAGGAACCCCCCATTCTGAACTAGAAGTGACAGGAGCTTGATATAATCTGGGCAGTGTCAAAGGAGATTTTCCTCCTGGAGAAGAAGCAAGGAAATCTCTCTAAAAGAGACTTCCCTGAAGATCTCTCTTCAAGAGACTTCCTGGAGATCTTCCTCCTGGAGAAGTCCCCACAAGAGACTCTCCCTTTAGATTGATATCAATTTATTAATCAGTTCATTAATCGATAGAGCTGTGAATTGGTCCAGCCATCCTGGAAAGCAATTTGGAACTATGCTTTCACAAGTTATTAAATTGCATCTAGCCTTTCTCCCAGCAAGACTAGGCCTATGGCCCCAATAAGAACAAATAAAGGACCCATATGTATAAAAATATAACAGCTCTTTTTGGGGATGAAAAGAAATGGAAACAATTGGGGAATGGCAGGGGAAATGATGATGTATGAGTATAATAGAATCCTATGGTACTGTGAGAAGTGAGAAGGAGATGGTTGCAGAGAAACTTGGGGAGACTTATATGAACTGATGCAAAGTGAAGTAAGCAGAACCAGGAGAACAATTTATTCTATAATGACATCATAAAGACAAAGAGCTTTGAAAGACTTAAGAATTCTGATCATCCCAATAACCAGCCATGATTCCAAAAAACTGATGAAAAAGAATGGCCCTCCCCTCCTGAGGGAGAGGTGCTGGAGGGACTCAATATAAGGAATCAGATATGACTTTTTGGACATGGCTTAACTATGCATATTTGTTTCAAGAGTCTATTTTTCTTTTTCTCTTTTCCCTCCAAGATAGAGAGATGGGAGGGAGAAAAAATAGATTTCCATTAATTGAAGAAGTAAGGTTGAATTTAAGTAATTTGTTAATCAACATTTTCTTTGTCGGAACTAAAAGTAAAGCCTATAGCCTTAGAAACATGACATTGCACGGCCTCTTTCTAAATATGATTTGCCAGGAAGTATTAGCCAAATCCTACAAGTGGAGAACAAGTTTTCCTGGTGACCATTGACTCAAGGTTGGGCTCCACCATTAAATGCAGCCCTTTTTTTTAAATGCAATCACTCCACAAAGTAATTTAATGTGCACAATATGCATTGTACCAGGGCCTGGGAGAGATGAAAACATAGGCAAGTCAAAAATAGGCTTGCAGGGGCTCCCTTCTAGGAGTCATCAATCAGACATCTATGGGAAAAGTCAGGGAGCTTTATGAAGGTTCTTGGGGGTCTTGGGAGTCTCTGCACCATGAGAGTATCCCAACTGACTTTGGAATCACAGAATTTCAGTTAGGGAGGTACCAAAAGTTAAGGCAAGTAGGTGGCCGAGCGGATGGAGTGGCAGATCTGAAATCGATAAGACGAGTTCAAATCCGGTCTTAGTTCCTTACTAGGCAGGTTACTTAACCTCTGTTTGCCTCAGTTTCCTCACCCAATGTTAGCACCCACCTCCTTGAGTTGTCGTGAAGATCAAGCGAGGTTATAATTGTAAAGCGCTTAGTACAATGCATGGCCCAGAACGGACGCTACATAAATGCTCCCTGTCATTATTATTACCCATAAGGCCAGCTGGCCCAAACTAACACCTGAAGAAGGATGCCATCTGCCACATACCTGACAGTTGCTCCTCCAGTCTTTGCTTAGAGATTTCCAGTAAGGGAGAACTCACTACCTCTCGAAACCGGCTGTTTGTTTTTGCTTTTGTCCTTTTGAAGACAAAATCCTGGAAAGGATTAAGTCCTATATTTAAGAGAGGGAGTCAACAGCCATGAGAAACCCAATCCTGATTCTTGAATGGTACTAATAGTTAAAAGCATTTATTAAGCACCTACTGTGTGCCAGGCACTGTGTTAATTAAGCATTGTGGATACAAAGAAAGGCAAAAACAGTCCCTGCTCTCCAAGGAGCATTCAGTTGATGAATTGGAGATAAAAGGGGAAGCCGCGCCCATTGGTTGGGAAATCTGAAAGGGAAAGCTGGAAGAGACCTTGGGGATTCACTTCTTGCCAACACGTGTTTTGGGATGGAGCCTTTATTTTAAACCTCACATCTGCTATTGAGTGAAACTTCATGAGCTGCACGTTAAAAAAAAAAAGTTCTGCTCTCCTGTTTGTGTGGGGCGTGGCATCAGGAACACCTGGGTTCCTGTCCCACCTTAGAACAATTACTGGCTGGGTGATCTCGAGCAGGTAACTTACCTGACCTGATCCTGTTTTCCTCATTTGTAAAATGAGATAATGGTAACATACGCAGTAGCTGCCTCGAAGGACTATTTTGAGGCTCAGACGGAATAATGGACATACATCGCTGGGCAAACCTTGGATTGCTATATAAAGATCAGTCATTCCTGTTGCTGTTGCTGATATCAACGATCAGAACCCCAATACTTGTTCAGTTGCAGAAAAGCAGTCTTCTGTCCTTTCCCAAAGGGCAGCCAGGTGACCCAGTGGACAGACAGCTGAACCTGGACTCGGGAAGATCTGAGTTCAAATCTGGCTTCCCTGGGAAGTCGCTTAACCCTATTTGCCTCAGTTTCCTCATCTGTCAAATGAGCTGAAGAAGAAATGACCAACTACTCCAGCATCTCTGCCAAGAAAACCCCAAATGGGGTCACAAAGGGTTGGACACAACTGAATAAAAGTCTTTCCTAACCCCTCTTAATTCTAGTCTCTTCCTCTGTTAATATGTCTACTTATCCTGTATATAGCTTGTTTGTACATATTTCTTTCTTTATTCTCCCATTCGATTATGAGCTCCTTGAGGGCAGGGACTGTCTCTTGCCTCTCTTGTATCCCTAGCACATAGTAGGTGCTTGTTAAGTATTTATCGGGTGACTGACTGAATCATCTTACCCACCTTTACATTAAAGACAAAAGTATTCTTCCATAGCAGAAAAGCAGCTTCTCCCAAGACTGCTTCTATTTGACCTCTGTCAAAACAGATGAGAAGAGTCAAAATAGTTGAATATTTTTGAGAACAGGAACTCTGGTTGGTGATTTGGTGGGGAGGGGAAGAAGGAGTTTTCCTTGAATGTCCCGCTCTTTGCACAATGCTTGGCACACAGTAGGTGCTTGCTAAATGCTTGTCGACTGACTAATAAAGCCACTTTTACAAACTTGGAAAGTCCAAGTTGCCTCACTCCTTAGGTGGCTAACTTTTGGTGAGAGGGTCTCTGTGGATGCTGGGATTTCCAAACAAAGGAAATAACAAATAATGAGATTGCTCTTCTCATTTGACTCCTCTTAAAAGTTGTCCTCTGGCCAGGCACTGATGTGGTTTGTATCCAGGAGGGAAAATGGAATCATAAAATGAGGAGCTTTTCTCTTAAAGAAAAGCAGCTGGAGACTAGGCACTGGAAGAAAGATTGCCGAGGTGACAGGGTGGGCAGGGAATTGAGAGTTCATAGTTCTAGGTTTTTCTGCTCCAAGACTCCCAGAGGTAGTTGTGGGAAAGTCCAGAAAACCTCTCTGGTATTTTGGACTCGACCTCGCTGGCTTCTTCCCTGTGTTTTTCTGAAAATATCTAGAAACTTTGACATCGCATGCTAGAAATGTCAAATGCCTCCTGCTCTTTGATGGGGGAGATGAGAAACCATTCAGATATGTCCAAGTGAGGCTCCAACCACCTTCTGATAAAAGCCATCGCCCTCAGCCAGCCTTATCTCAGGGATTTAGAGCAAACTCATTGATTTAAGGGCAGCTGGGTGACCTGGTAGATACAGTGCCCAGCCTAGAGTCAGGAAGACCTGAGTTCAAATCCAGCCTCAGGCACGTCCTAGCTTTGTGACCCTGGGCAAGTCACTTAACCCTGTTTGCCTCAGTTTCCTCATCTGTCAAACAAGCTGGAGAAAGAAATGGCAAACCATTCCAGCATCTTTGCCAAGACAACCTCAAATGGGTTCGTGAAGAGTCAAACACAACTGAATGACATTAATGGAAGGTATCAAAGAGTCGACCTAGTCCAATCCCGTTTTGCAAAGGAGGCATCAGCGGTTCAGAGAGGTTGTGACTTAGCTAAGATCACATAGCTGGTAGATATCAGAGTTAGGTTTTGAACTCAGGATCTGTGATTCCAAGTCCAACAATCTTGCTGCTGCACAGGTCTGGAGGTGATGGGACCCTGTCCAGATGGCCCCATGATCTAGTGGGAAAAACTGTGGATTTGAAACCAGAGCAACGACGTTCTGTGGCTCACTCCTAGGAGCCACTGTAGGACCTAGTCAAGTCACTTGGCCTCCGAATAGGACTCATTTATAAGATGAGGGAATTGGTTTCTAAAGCCCTGGCTTGCTCTAGATCCAGACTCCTGGGAGCTATGAGGAGGAGCGGCTGGCTGCTGATGCTGGATGTGCCAGATCCAAAGGTTCCCGTCTCCCAAATACCCCCATTGACCTGTCTTCTTCCCTCTGTTGTGGCCTGAAGACCAGGGCACTCTCAACACTCTAGTGACATCCTTCCCTTGTTGGGCCCAGCCCCAAGGCCCTGCCTCTGTTGTCTCATGGTAGACTTGAGCCTTCCTTTCGGTGAATTAAAATGGGCTTATTGCTTTAAGCATTGGAAGCCTCCTTTTAAGCCCCAAAGCTGAGCATATTGATAGTTGTTGGCCATTATTGTCACCATGTCCCATGGGGAGGGTCAAACAACTGTTCAATGTCTAGGACAGCATGTGAACCCCCACCACAAGGCCTCCATGGGACTTTCCCAATGGCTCTGACATTTACAAACAGGCCTGATGAATGCCTGTTTTAGGGGCCACATTCTATTCCTTTCACATCATTTGCAAATATTCCCTCCTTACAAAGCAAAGTAAACTGGCTGTTTATTTCAAGCCCCAATTCTGGGGAAAGAGGTAGGGCAGATGAGCAGAATTAGACACAGAGACCATGAAAGTCCTTGAAATTAGTCTGATGGAGCTTTAAGACTGGCCTGGATCCCAGCTTCCCATGACTGTGATGGCCTCGCCCCGCTGATGGACAGCTCTGGCCTGCCTGGTCCCCAAGAGTCTATTCAGGGTAGGAGGCTATGAAACAGACAAACAGGGATCTTCTGTCTGTCAGTGATGGCTGAACACAGGCATTACTCTCTCATTCTGTCTTTCTTTGTCTCATTCTCTCTCTTCTTTCTTTTTGCTTTCTTCCTACTCCTCTCTTTTTCTCTCATTCCCTCCCTCCCTTCTTCCCTTCCTTCCTTCTTTCTTTCTCTTGGCCTCTCTCTCTCATTCTCTCCCTCCCCCCTCCCCCTCCCCCACTAGCCCCTCAAGCTTTCTACAGTGACAGGCTTCCCAGAGCTTTGTTGTCTTGGCAGCCACAGTGACAGCAGCAGGCAACCCTTCGTTTGGATGTCTGTTCCTTAGGCTGCTGTCTGCTTAGACTTCACTCC
>CM053623.1:15717952-15740864 GCA_028646595.1 Phalanger gymnotis
AATAAATCCTAGAAACGAAAGGAGGAAATGTGAAAAGGAAAAGAAATAGGAGGACAACTTGAGGGGATGGCAGAGTCAAGTGAGGGGATAAGGGGGCACTTGGACAGTTTCTAGGAAGCAGGGAGGGAATCAGTGAATGTGAAGATTAACTCCTGAAGGAAATGGAAGGAGATGGCATGAAAGGCAAGCAGAAAGATTACCTCTTCCTCCATTCTAGAACGAATGAGAGAAGGGAAGACATTGACAGGCTCTGATGGTACCGATGGTACCTCAGTCAGGCTTGTTTTGAGATAACAATGAGATAATATGTATAAAGCATTTCTGCAAACTTGAAAATGCTGTATAAATGCAAATTACTATCCCTGCCTTCCTTTTGCTCCCAGGGTAGCTTTTTAAAAAAACCATCAAAAATTGCCCTTAGTATTTCTCAAAAACTTTCCCTTGGACTAGGCTTTAGCCATCCTGATGCCCTTATTCCATCGCCTTGCCATCCATCCACTGTTAATTCCTCTCACTTCTATCTGCGAACATGTCCTTTAAAAACCCAAAACCCCCCATGAGCTCCCTATGCGACCACATTGTTCCCCTTAGAAACTTCCCCCTTTCCTTTCTCATCAGGATCAGCTGCAACTATGTTCTTAGTTTTCCCTGGACAATTTCCAATCCCTCTTATGCGAACTTCCTTTTTATGGTCTCCAGGCATTTAATCCTACTTGAGGCAGCATGGTGCTTTGGGAAAGATTTTGGCTTTGGAGCCAGAGGGTCTGCATTTAAATCCTGGCTCTGCCACTTGCTGCTCATGTGACCTTGGGCAAGTCCTGTTCCTCATTTATAAGGACCAAAAGACCTCTAAAATCCCTTCCAGTTCTAAATCTGTGGTTATCCTTCAACTCTTTGAAATCCACTCTCTCTAGATTGAGGATCACACTGTTCCCAGTGGTGTTCTCTTCATTAAGAACTCTAAGATGCCATAATTACTGGTTCCCTTGGTTCCCCTCATTTCTATCTAAGCAACAAATTTCTCCAAACCGATGGAGTTGGTGTATACCCAGATTGCCTAAAGTGGCATCGCCCATGTAGAAAATGCTGGGTACCTGGCTCTTGGAAGACAGGAGACCCGCCCACACACAAAGACAGTCTGTGTTAGCTTACCTACCTGGCGGTTGGGAGCAGTCTCTTTTTCTGTTGGCTTCATGATTAGAACTATCTGTATATTTAAAACTGGCTGATGAAGCACAGCCTAGGCTCTTTCTAGCTTTCATGTTCGAGGGTTTCCCAGACTCTAGGATACCCATGGCTTGAGCTCCCTAGTCACAGATTCTACTCTCTGCACCTAAAACTGAAAAGGATGAAGAAAAGGCCAAAACACCAGGTCCATTCCTTAGGGTGAGCCTAAGGTGAGGGCAGAGAGAGGGCAGGCCTCAGGCCTTGTGCTCTTATCACATGGTCTCATGGGCTTTGAGCGAAATAGGCCTTTACTGTCACAGTGGAATGTAGAAAAACCTCAGATTATGCTCAGATAGGCAGTTTTTAAAATGTAGATGGTCTTGACTGGTAAGTCTTATCTTCCTGTGGACTGGTGTATTTGCAGGTGAAAGTACTCTAGGCTTTTGGAGGAAACATTTTGTACAAAACGCTCTTGCTATACCATCCTAGTAAATATGTTTGCTAAAATTAATTACTTTCAGCAATTAAGCATATTGTCTTTTAAGTACTTGAACATGTCATCTAATTGTTAACAGGAAGCACACTGATGAAACTCCCAAGTAACTGTACTAGAAACCTAGACCCTCACATTTATCCCTAGAACCCTGGGTAGGAGTAGTGAGCTCCTCTTTTGGGAACTCAGCCCACCAATGCAAGTAGAAGTTAGGGAAGTAGGTCCAGAGGGAGTCTAGGTAAGTCGCAAACCTTTAGTTGTGTGAGTTAAAGCATGCCAAGAGCCAGCTGCTCTTAGCATTTATTGGCCAGCCTGTTTCTTTTCTGGAAACATCTGGTCCTTAAAAGCAGCTGTAACGGACTAGAACAAGAATGCAGAGTGACTTGCTGAATTGAAGATTCACAACAGGACGTTGGAATGGCCCAAGAGCAAGATCTGGAGGCTTTTGTCAGGAGGGACCAAGAGAAAGAGATGGATCCTTGGAATATTACCTTGGAGAACACAATCAAGAAATCAACCAGCAAACATTTATTAAGCGCCTACTATGTGCCAGCCATTAGGTTTGACCTATAAATGGGATGTGCCAGAGTCCTGGGCAAAGGTTATTCAACTGACCTGGTATGTTTTCTGGCACCTATAAAAGTAAGGATATTAATCCAAGTCTTTTTTTGTCCCTACTGTGATTTCATATCCTCTTCTTTTAGGGGTTGATGTTACTTCAAGGCTACGCCAGCTCTTAGCAGCCCACCCACATTTTACATAACAATTGAACAAATATTTCCAAACACCAATGAGGTCATATCCCAACGTGGATTCAAATACCTTTCGTTAGTTTTAAGGGAAAGAAAACCCCCTCCATTTGCTCTCAGGGATCTTCATTACCCTAGAGCAACAACAGCAAAAGGGTGTTACTTTCTTCTTCAGGACCAGTGATTCGTGGGCTGTCCAGGCCCGGGACCTTGTCTGTCTTGTTGGCTTCCCCAGACCCCTGCCACAGTTGCCACTGAAGAGATCCACGGTCAGGATATATCACCACTGAAGGTTTAAATGATGGGGTAGGGAGAAGGAGAGCAGGACAAACATGTCAATCAGATTATCCGCCTTCCCCTCCTCTTCCTCCAACAGCCCATCTCAGTCACCCACCAGCCACAGAGGAAGATGGCTATCCAGGTTAATCAAGGCAAGACTCTCTGAAATAGCAGTATACTGGGTAAGTCATTCAGGGCCCAGAGAGGCAGGATAGTAGAATGGGTAGAGTGCTGGATTTGTAATCAGGAAGAATTAGGTTCAAATCCTGCCTCAGAGGTTTACTGCATGACCCTGGACAAGTAGCTATACCTCTGAGCCTGTTTTTTCATCTGCAAAATGGAATTAATACCTGTAGAATCTAGGTTCAAACCTCAACTCTGATACTTACCAGCCATGAAATTCTAGGCAAGTCATAATGTCATTGAGCCTTGGTTTTATCATCCATAGACTGAGGGGGTTGGATCAATCAAAGGTTTTTACCCTAGAGTTGTAAGCCTGTTTTTTTTTAAAGATTTTTTAATAGTTGTATTTCAATATGATTAATTTCTCTTGTAATACTATGTATTTTATTTTATACATGTAAAATTAATATTCTGAGAAGGGGTCTATAGATTTCACGAAGCTGCCAGGGACGTATATGACAAAAATTGATTAAGAACCCCTGAGCTAACTGGCCTCGAAGGTAACTTCCAGCACTGAATCTATAATACCATGACCTACTTCAAAAGGTTGTTGTGAGGTTCAAATCAGATTTTTGCAAACCTTAAAGTGCTTTGGTAATGTCAGTATTATTGTGATTCCTCTGTACCTTTTGGAGGTTCCTTTGTGCCCACTTGTGGTTTAGCTTTTGAGTTATGCTCGGAATCCCAAGGATCATTGATTGATCTGGTCAGGTTAGGTACCACCTCCACAGGCTGCTGTCTTCCCCCAGCCCCAATTCAGCATCCTGGATACGAGTAGTGAGCTCCTCTCTTGGGGACTCAGCCCACCAATGCAAGTAGAAGTTAGGGAAGTAGGTCCAGAGGGAGTCTAGGTAAGTCGCAAACCTTTAGTTGTGTGAGTTAAAGCATGCCAAGAGCCAGCTGCTCTTAGCCAGTAGCTAACTTATAATTGGATTTCTCTGGCTCACCTCGGCTGGCCCACCTCTGTGGCTCAGCAAGAGCTGTCCCCCTCACTGGCATCACCTCCAAGAGTCCAGGATCATCTCTAGGGGATGACAGGTTCGATTATTCCCTGTGCATATTCTATCCTACTTGGAATGGGAAAATACTTTGAAGTGCCAGTGAACAGATGGCAGACAGGTACTGACTGAGTAGCTCCAATGGTGAGCGCTGGGCCCATGGGCCGTGATGGTTTTAGGGATGAATAAAGAAGTACAAAGCATGTAAACTCTGAGCGTGGTGTGCATACTCTTCTTCCCTCCATGAAACCTGGTCCACTTGCACTGCCAAGTCTAGGCTCTATGTTCTTCTTAAAGACAGGATCACAGATTTAGAGCAGGTAGTGAGTTTGTGGTTGTTATTCAGTCATTTCAGTACCATCTGACTTTTCATAACCCCATTTGGGATTTTATTGGCAAAGATACTGGAGTAGTTTGCCATTTCCTTCTCCAGCTCTTTTTACAGATGAGGAAACTGAGGCAAACAGGACGAAGTGACTTGTTTAGAGTCACACAGCTAATAAGCATTTGAGAATGGATTTGAACTCATGAAGATGAGTCTTTCTGATTCCAGGCTCAGCATTCTATTTACAGTGCCATCTAGCTGCCCTGGAAGGGGCTTTAAAGGCTAACCCCCTCATTGTATTCATGAGGAAACTGAGGCACAGAATGGTGAAGAGACTTGTCCAGGATCACATAGGTAGGAAGTGGCAAAATCAGAATTTGAAACCTGGTCATTTAATGCTAATCCAGTTTGGTTTTTTTTTTTTCCACCAGACCACTAGGTCACCTTCTTAGGGTTTAGAAATCATCTAATCCAATTCAACGAGTATTTATCAAGCATCTACTATGTGCTAGGTGCTGGACTAGGGATGCAAAGGCAAAGAACGAATCAAGCTCTGCCCTCAAGGAGCTTACATTCTCCTGATCCAAACTTTTCATTTTACAGATGAAGAAAACAAAGTCCAGAGAGGACATAAATGACCTTCTCAAAGTCACAGACATTTACTAGCAGAGGCAGCGTTTGAACTTGGCTTCTCTCCTGGCTTGAAATTCAAGGCCCTTTTTTTTATACCATACCATTTTCTCAGTCTGATGTGTTCCCTTTTTTCCTCCCGAGCTTTCACCTCTCCTGAAGAGCTCACCTAGAGTTCACAAAAGCGAATTTCCCTTTTCTTCCTTACAGCTGGATTCCAGGGTACAGCCGCTCCTCTTCTCAACTTTCACCACCAAACCCATGGCCTGGGAGCCTCTTAGCCTTGGCCATAGTGTCTCCAGTGTCTGTGTCTCCAGCATCATGAGATTTAAAATTGGAAGGCACCTTAAGGATCAGCTTAGACATCCAACCTGCTCATTTTGTGCTTTTTTGGTGGGTATGGAAAGCCAAGCCTAGACAGTTAAGGCTACAGGCTCAAGGTCATACAAGCAACAGTAGGAGACAGAGCTGGGATTGGAACCTAGGACTTTGGATCCCAAATCCAATGCTCTTTCCCTGTTCCTCCTCACTGCCTGAATTAGGTTGTGTGCTTGTTAGCTTCAGTTCATGAACAAGTCAATGACATCTGTATTAGAACATGGGCTATTAGACGTTCATATTTGTTTCGTTTGCATTTGTTAGGAGAACATACCTTCCTCAAGGGAAGAGATTATTTTTCATTTTTTTCTCTTTGTACCTACCAGCACTCAGCACAGTGCCAGGCATGTAGTAGGTACTTAATAAATGCTTCTTCATTTCAATTGTATCATACTTGACATAGTGGGCACTGAAGAAATGGGAGGGCTAAACATATCTTCTTGTTTTTTTCACATGTATAAGGAATTCAGTAAAGGATTATTGAATGAATAATAATATTATCTCACATTTATAAAGCTTTTAAAGTTTTGCAGCACCCTTTTTCCACAACAAGCCTGTGAGTCATTATCATGATCATTAGACTATAAGCCCCTTGAAGAAAAGGATTGTTTCATGCTGTACCTGTTTATCTCTAGCAAATGGAATAGTGCCTGGTACATAGTAGGCACTTTAAAAATGCTCGTTAATTGATTGATTGACCATCATTATTCTCAGCACTAACATTTTTTACAAGGATGTAAGATTTGCAAAGGGCTTTAATACATCTTCTCGTTTGTTTTTTTTCAATGACCCTCTGCAATAGGTGCTATTATTATCCACATTTTACAGATGAGGAAACTGAGGTAGAAGTTAAGTGACTTATCCAGGGTCCCACAGCTAGTAAGTGTCAGAGTCAGGACTTGAGCTTATGTCTCCTGACTCCAAGTCAAACACTATTTTCACTACTCGACAGTGTTAAATTGGATGGGCAAATGGCTGGTTGGCTGGATGATGGCTGGTTTCCTGGATGGATGGATGGATGGATGGATGGATGGATGGATGGATGGATGGAGAAATGAAGGTTGGCTGGCAGGCCAGGTGGATGGGTAAATTGCTGGCTGGTTGATCAGATGGAGGGAAGGGTGGATAGATTTTATAACGAACAGGTGGTTGGTCCACTGATGGAAACACCTGGGGTGTGGTTCATAATCTGCCCATTAATTTTTGGCTTTGGCATCTAGAACAGATTGTGATAGCAACTACTTTAACATTCCCACCAGGAAACGCAAGCCCAAGAAACCGTTGCCTTCATGCATATGTAGGCAAGTGTTCAAAAATCCTGCTTGCCAGTGATCATTCATTTACTCAGTCACTGTGACCAGTAGTTTTTATTTTCCTCCATCAAGTTTAGGAGAAACATTCAAGAAGCTTCCAAGAGGTGAGGGAACCTAGCAGATCCCATGGGGCCATATTTCTTCATGTCCTTCTTTGGGAGAAGGCATTTATGGCTCCTAGCACAGAACCTTGCCCATACAAGTGTGTCTCTCTGTTGTCCTTAAAACCAAAATGGCCGTTGAACCTGTTTTGCCTCCTCCAGTGAGCCTCCCATGGTGGGAAGATGGGCTCTTCCCCTTCAGTGCTCTCTGAGAACTAACGCTAACTCAAGTCAGCTTTCCAGGAGTGTTTGGCTCATCTATGGTTTGGGTAGATTGGGAAGTCTGGTTCCTTCTACTACGAGATAAGAGGGCTTTCAGTTCCTCCTGCTGAATGACCTGTTCCTGAATCACACCCAAGTGGAAGCAGATGCTTGGAGGATAAAAGACTTCCTTGTTTCTAGTTCAGCCTGGCTCCCCTATTCCCCTTCTTCAGGAAAAACCAACATCAGATTGTGGCACTGCCCACAAAGCAGAGCTTCAAGGAAATTTCAATGCTGGGGACCCTTTCTGTGTGTTGTCTTCAAAATTCCTTGGAGTACCGATGATTGAATTATTTTTTTCTTTGTCCCATCTGTCCACTTTCCCATACACCAAAATACAAAAGCTACAATTTTGTCAATGTGGAGACCTTCCAATGTGGGAACTCCCTCTACAAATGCCAAATTGTAGGATTGTAGGTTTAAAGCTGAAAGGGGTCTCAGAAACCATCTAGCCCAACTCCCTCCTTTTACAGATGAGGAAACAGAGTCCCAGACAAAGTAAGTGTCTCATCCAGCTGGTAAGAGTCTGAGATGGTACTGATACTCAGATGTTACTGACTTTAAGTCTAATGATCAATCCACTATGCCAAGGTGCCTCTGATCTGTCTACAGAAGAAGAAAAGAACCTTCTGAGATGAGGCAAGAGATTATTAGAGGTTAGAAGAAGTCAATCAAGGAAAAATCCTTGAGTATAATGCACAGTAATAGCTTATCTAGCTTCCAGTATAAGAGATCTTATGTATTTTCTGGTATATTTTAATATGTAGAATTTCTTCCATTGCTGTTTGCCAATTACTTAGATAAATGGGATTGTTATTCACTATTTGTGATGGCTTTTGCGTAATTAGATTTTGGTGGGAAAGGACTAAATTGATGAGCATAAGCTAAGGAGTACCTTCTCTATTAAGAGTAACCAGTTCTGAACCTATCGAACCCCTAGACCAGCAACATTTAAGGAGGACAGACAGATACAGATCTGTCCAAATACAACTTTTGGATATTGGGAAGGAAGGAGCCACCTCCCAGCCAATGCCTTTCTCTTCTTCCCATCAAAGTGGAAATCATAGTCTCCTTTGAAAGGGGTTAGGCCAGAATCCAGAGAGAGCTACCTAAGCCACCTGTGAGCCCCATCTATACAACCACATATCCTATGAATGAAATTCTGCAGACACAAAAGCAGACAGCTCCAATGAGAAAGAAAACCAAGAGTCATCTGAAAAGAGTGATGTATATGCTTAGGGAGCTCAGTAGTCAAACTAGAGTCTTTTTTTTTTTTGCAAGGGGGGAAGGCAGGGCAATTGGGGTTAAGTGACTTGCCCCAGGTCACACAGCTAGTAAGCATGTCAAGTGTCTTGAGGTCAGATTTGAACTCAGGTCCTTCTGACTCCAGGGCAGGTGCTCTACTCACTGCACCACTTAGCTGCCCCCTTAACCTAGAATCTTAAGAAGACGGCAGCAAATGGAAGTAACAAAGGATGAATAAGAGAGCGTAACACAGTTCTGCATCAGGAGAGCTAAAGCTTAGAACGAACTGAGGTCCTGAAGGAGAGTCCAGGGCAACAAGAGGTTGATTTTGAAAGCTGAATTAGAGAAAAGAAGAGGACGAAAGAAGGGACAGGATTGCACTCAGAGTGAATGTGAGTGTTATAACTGACACCAGAGAGAAGGCAATGCTGCTGACTTCTTAATCTGATTCTGATTCTATACCAAAGAGAGCAATCTTTGCACTGGGGATGTTAGCACAAAAATGGTTAACAGGGAGGGTGTAACCATGATGAAGAAGGAACTAGCGAGTGCATGTAGCTACTTTCGGTAAGTCAAAGCCATTTAACTCAGATGATCTACATTCTTACATGCTGAAAAGAGCTGACTAAGGCCATGGCTGTCCCAATGTTACTGACATCAGAAAAATTGTGGAGGACAGGAAAGGTACCACAAGGCTAGAGAAGGACAAATGTTATCCAGATGTTCAAAAAAGGGCGGGGGGAGGGATTAGAGACTGTAAACTACAGGCCAGTGACTTCAGTTGGGAAGTCTGGTTCCTTTTACCATGAGATAAGAGGGCTTCAATTCCTGGAAAGATTCTAGAACAGATCATTAAAGAGATGAGCCAGCCTGGCATCATCAAGGGCGAGTCATGCCAGGCTAACTTCATTTCCTTATTTCTAAGCTCAGAGCTGTGCTGCAGGCAAAGTTTATCTAGGTTTTAGGAAAGCATATGAAAAAATGTCTCCTACCATTTTTTTTAAATGACTATTTTTCACTTAAAAGGCATTTTCTCTTCCTCTCGTCTCCCCCTCCCTGAAAAAAGAAAAAGAAAACCCTTGCAACAAATATGCATAGTCAAGTAAACAAATTCCTGTATTGGCCAGGTCCAAAAATGGGTGGGTAGCCCACTCTGTGTCTTGAGTCCCCCGCTTCTCTGACAGGAGGTGGGTAATGGTTAGGCCTCTAGAATCATAGTTGGTCTTTTCAGCGATCAGAGTTCTAAAGCTTTTTGAAGCTGCTTGTCTTTATAATGCTGCTGTCATATAAATTATTCTGGTTCTGCTCACTGTACTCTACCTCAGTTCCCAGTTTCTTCTGAAACCATGCCTTTTATAATTTCTTACCATATAATAATGTTATATTACGTCCCTATGCCATAATCTGTTCAGCCATTCCTTAATTGAGATCACTCCTTTACTTTCTAGGTCTTTACAACCATGAAAAGAGTGTATATATACGTATATATACATAATGGGTCTTCTCCACCTTTCTTTGATCTCTTTGAGATATAGACCTAGTAGAGGCTTTGCCAGATCAAAGTTTAAACACAGTGAAATGACCTTTGAGGAACAGATTTAAATTGCTTTACAAAATAGCTCTACCAACTCCCAGCTCCTCTCACAGTACATCGATGTCATTGTTTTCTCATGTCCCCTTGCCAATTGTCATTTTTCTTCCTTGTCAGCTTTGCCAATCTGATGGATATGAGGCGGAGCCTCAAAGTTGTTTTAATTAGCACTACTCCAATTATTAATGCTTTGGGACTCCCCCCACCATATTACAATCAATCATTTGTATATCTTTCTTTGAGAAGTGCCTGCTCATTTCTTTTGTCCATTTATCAGTTGGAGATCTCATCTTATTATTATTTGGGGTGGGGGGAAATGTAGGTAAATATGGGTTAGATTAGTGGTGTCAAATTGGAATAGAAACAGAGGCCACTTAGTCTTACGTAAAGATCCCTATAGGTCACATGTTGCCTTAGAAAATCACATATTAACATTGTTTATATTCTGTTGTATTTTTGTTTGTTTAGTTATGTATTTCCCAAATAAATTTTAATCTGGTCTATACAGGTTGAGTGTTTGACACCACTTGGTTATATGATAAAACAATTCAGTGTATTTGGAATCGATCCATTTCAGGAATAGTTGTTAATGATTGTGTCATTATGGTGAGAGGTCTCTGCTGGAATCCCCAGGGATCTGTACTTGGTCCTGCTATGGTTGACATTTGTATCAAACACTTGGACAAAGGCATAGATGGAATGCTTATCAAATTAGTAGATAACATAGAGCAAGAAGGGATAGCCAACATTATGTCAGAGATTCAGAGTCCCCAAAGGTCTTTATAGACGTAAGTATTAGGCTGAAACTAATAAGATGAAATTTCATAGGAATAAATGTAAAGAATTACACTTGGATTCAAAAAGTCAATTCCACAAGTACAAAATTGGGGGAGAAGGAGACGGTGCATGGTTTGGAAGCAATTTTTCTGAAAAAGATTTTGGGGTTTCAGTGGCCTGCAAGCTCAACTTGAGTCAGTAGTCAAAAAAACAGGTGATCTGGGCTAAATTAAGAGGGCATAGCTTCCTGGAATAAGGAAGTAGTTTGCCTTTGTCTGACCTCACCTGGAGTATTGCCTGTAGCTCTGAGAACTACAATTTAAGAAGTCAGAAAGCATCCAGAGCAGGGAACCAGGATAATGAAGGCGCGCGCGCACACGCACACGCGCATGCGCACACACACACACACAGAGGGTTCAGTGTAGAAATATATTAAACTTAATAAGGAAATGAATAGGGGTAGAGAAAAGAGGAAGGGGAATTTGAGAGAAAGGGAAGATTCAAGAAGGAAATAGTTATAAGCCAAATAAACTCTAGTGTCAGAAGGTGGGTCGTAAAGAAGGGAAACAAGGAAAGAAGAAAAGAAGAAAGAAAGCGTAAAAGGAAGGAAGGAAGGAAGGAAGGAAGGAAGGAAGGAAGGAAGGAAGGAAGGAAGGAAGGAAGGAAGGAAGGAAGGAAGGAAGGAAGAAAGTGTTTCTATCAAGATGCCTCAATGCTTCAGCTAGCTGGCTTGCCTGCCTTGTCAATGGAAGATGATTGGCAAGTGACTTCAAATGAAAATGGAGTCTAACTACATTAACCCTAAAGGACTAGTGGGCCAAAGAACAAATTAGAAACAATAGATCATTTCATCAAAGAATATAACAAGAATGAGACAGCATATCAGAACTGTTGGGACTCAGCCAAAGCAGATCTTAGGCAGAATTTTATATCTCTAGACATTTTAATCAACAAGAGGAAGATAGAACAGATTGATGAATTATGTATGAAACAAAAAAAAAATCCCTAGAAAAGCAGCAAATTGAAAAACCTCAATTAAACATGAAAATATGAATACTGTAAATAAAAAGAAACAATTGAAATTAAAAACGAAAGACTATTGAACTGACAAATAAAAGTAGAGGTTGGTTTACAAAGAAAAACTAATAATTTGATTTTGATAAGAGGAAAACCAAATTGTCAATATAAAAAAATGAAAGAGGAGAATTCACAACAAATGAAAAAGAAATATAGGAAATCAAAACTATTCTGCACAATTGGATGTTAGCAGAATTGATTTCAATATAATGAGTGACTATTTGTAAAAATATAAAATAATCAGATTAACAGAATAAGAAACAGAAATTTTAAATAACCTAATCTCAGGAAAATAAATTGAACAAATCATAACAAAAGTCTCTAAAGGAGGAAAACAGAATCAGACATATCTACAAGTGAATTTTATCAAGTATTCAAAGAAGAATTAATTCCAACATTGCATAAATTGTTTACAAAAATAGGTAAAGAAGAGATCCCATGAAATTTCTTCTATGAGAAAAAAACGATCCTGATACTTAAACCAGTGGAAGATGAAGCAGAGCGGAGAAAACAACTATATACCAATATCGCTAATGAATATTGATGCAAATATATTGAATAAAATATTACCAAAGAGGCTACAGCAACATGGTTTAAAATATTAGTGTCATAGTTTGCTATAAGAATGATGGGTTTATACCGGGAGTGAATGCAGTTTGTTTAATATTAATAATCTATATACATAATAGAACATATTAATGACAAACAACAAAAATCACATGATCTTGTTAATAGATGCAAAGAAAGCTTTTGACAGGATACGATACCTTATTATTTTAAAAACAGTAAAAACCGTAAGAACAAATAGGCCTTTCCTTAATATGGTAGATAGTATCTATTTAAATTGAAGAGCTCTATATGTAATATTATTTGAAATGGAGAAATTCTAAAAAGCCTTTTCAATAGAATTACAAGTAAAGTAAGGTTGTATGTTGTCACTGATTATTTGATATGGTTCTACAAATTCTATCTGTAGAAAGAAGACAAGAAATAAATTGAGAGAATAAACATAAGTAGAGAAACAAAATTAATACTTTTTGCAAATGATGATTTTTCCAGAGAACCCCAAAGGTTTGACTAAAAGCTAATTGAAATAATTGCTAACTTCAGTAAAAATAGGTGGATACAACAAGAACTCACAAAAGCCATTAGCCTTTCTCTGTGTTAACTGCAACAAAACCCAGCAGGAAGAGGTAGAAAAAGAATTCCTTTCAAAATAATTACCAAATATGCAAAATATCTGGGAATCTACCTATTGGCCTGCACACAGAAATTGTGGTAATACAAACACTCTAGAGAAATAAAGGCACACAAATATTTGGAAATATACTAATTGCCCATACTTGGGTTGTGCCAATATAATAAAAATGGCAAGACTATCTAAATTAATCTACAGATTCAGGTCCATGCCAATTCAACTACCAAAGAGTTACTTTAACATAAATTTTTTTGAAAACATACTAATGAAATTCACCTATTAAAACAAAAAATGAAGAATACTTAGAGAAATAATTTTTAAAAAGTAGAAAGGGACCCAGCAGTACCAAATCTCAAAGTGAACAACAAAGTAGTAATGCTCAAAACTATTTGGTATAGATTTTAAAAATAGAAAAATCGACCAGTGGAACAGGTCAGATACACAAGACACAAAAGCCATCAAACAGCAAAATCATATTCGGTAAACTCGAAGACTTTATTTAGGTCAAAGACTTACCATTGGAGAGAGACTGCTTCAAAACTAGTAAGCGGGTTCACAAATTAAGTGTAGGCCAACACCTCACATTATACGCCACAATGAACCCCAAATTTATATATGACATAGATATAAAATAGCATATCACAGACAAATTAAAGAAGACAAGAAAGACAGCTTTCACAACTCTGGTTGCAGGGAGAGTTCTTAATCAAACAAAGGATAGGAAGGATCACAAGAGATAAGATGGACAAATTTGATTACTTAACATTGAAATGGTTTTGCAATCAAATCAGTGAAATTAGAATTAGAAGGGAAATAGCTAATTGGGGAAAATTATTTTTACAATTACTTTCTTTGATAAAAGTCTCACATTCATCATATACAGGAAATTGATTCAAATATATAAAAAAAACCGGTAAATAAATGGCTAGAGGGTATGAATGAGCAATTCTCAGAACAAAAAAGGTAAGCTATTAACAACCATATGAAAAAATATTCTAAGTCACTGGCAAAAAGGTGATATTCAAATGAAAACAACTCCAATGCTCCATCTGATATCCATCAGATTAGTAAAGATGAAAAAAAATGATAGTTATTGGAGGGGCTGCTGGAAAATAATAACATTAGTGAACAGCTGTTGGTGGAGCTGTGAATTGGGCCCATTCTGGAGAGCAAATTGCTATTATGTCCAAAGAGTCACTACATTGGGCATACCCTTTGATCCAGCAATACCATTACTAGGCATATATAACTTAAAGAGATAAAATAAAGGGAAAGGACCCCATATGCCAAACATTTTCATAGCAGCACTTTTTATTGCAGCAAAAAGCTGAAAACAAAAAACAGGTACCTCTAATTTGTTATTGGCTGAATAAATTATGGCTTATAAATGCAATGGAATATTATTGCACTGTAAGAAACAACAAAGGAATTTAGAGAAACCTGGGATGATTTGTATGAACTGATTCAGAGTGAAGTGAGCAGAACCAGGAAAACTATTTATACCTTGACTACAACACTGTGAATGAAAACAATTATGAATGACTTAAGAATAATGATCGTTGCAATGACTAGTCACTACTCCAGAAAACTGATGATGAAGAATGCTGACTATTTCTTGGCAGAGAAGTACAAAGTGAAACATCCATTCTCAAACATAGACAATGTGTAGACTTGTAGGGTTTTTTTTAACTGCATTCATTTGTTATAAGGGGATGGTTTTTATTGGGGAGGCAGACTTATGGATAAATGGTGATATGGCAATAGACACCCCCTCCAAATAAAAGCATTAATGAAATGTTTAAAAATACATAGAAGAGAATAGAAAGAACTTGAAAGGGAGCTACAGACAAAGTTGGACAGCATTATAAGTACAATCTTAAACCTAATATATACTTATAAAAAATGAACTACATAATAAAGTTTCAATTTCAAATACAGTCCTTTTTTGTGTAAAGAAATATTCATGTTTGATGATATTTGTCAAATTCATAATAACAAAAAGATTTTAATTTTTAAAAAGACACAGCTTTCAGGAATGAGGGGATTGATACCCTAGTCTTCTTCACCCTGGTCAGATCATATATGTAATATTATGTTCCACTTTGGGACATTAGTTTTAAAAGGCTGCTCATGTATTGGAGAGCATCCAGAGAAGGGCAACTTTAGAACGTTGTTTGAGGATTAGTTGAAGGAACTAGGATTGTTTGTAGAAGAGAAGTAGAAGAGAAGACTCAATTAAAATGTGGCATCTGCATTCAAAATACTTGAAAAACTATCATGTAAAAATGAGATTAAATTTATTCAATTTGCCACTATGGGGCAGAATAAGAAATTGGGTGGACATTACAGAGAGGCCAACTTAAGCTTGAAGTCAGAATGTTAATAATGGGAGGTGTCCAACAATGCCCAGGCTTTAGAGAGGTGGTGTGTTGCCTCTCTTTAAAGGTCTTCCTGAACAACCATTTGTCTCACATGTTACAGTGCGGATTTCTTTCCTGGATAAGTTAAACTGGATCAACACAGACTTTCCTCATCACTTAGCACTCTGCCTGATGCTAATGAGCACTTGGGAAATGTTTGTTGAATTGAATTGAACGTTACTGAACACTTCCTTTTAATGCCCTTTGGCTCACTTGCCATTTTGATTCTTTGGAGAAGGTGGTATTCCAAGGCTTCTAACTGTGTAGCACAACTGGAAAAATATTAGTGTTTAAAAGATGTGTGTGTGCATATGCATGTAGACTGAGATCATCGAAAGTGGTGTTCAATTTCCCACATCCTGTCCATTCTCCCTTTCCACTCTGGACCTAAATTATTCTTCATTTGAAGTATCAAAGATACACTGCAACCATTTTGGAGAGCAATCTAGAATTATGCCCCCAAAGTCATAGAACTATATATATCTCCTTTGACCCAGAAATATCACTATTAGGTCTGTTTTCCAAAGTGATCAGATAAAAAGGAAAAGAATCTATATGCTCCAAGACATTTCTAGCAGCTCTCTCTGTGGTGGCAAAGAAGTGGAAATTGAGGGGATGCCCATCAATTGGAGAATAATTAAATAAGCTGTGGTAAATGATTATGCTATCAGAAATGATGAGCAGGTTGGTTTTAGAAAAATACGGAAGGACTTGCATGGAATGATGAAGAAGAAAAGGAGCAGAACCAAGAGAACATTGTAAACAGTAGCAGCACGATTATTTGAAGCACAACTGTGAAGGACTAAGCTATTCTGAGTATTATAAATATTCAAATCAACTACAAAGGATCTATAAAGGAAGATGCTGTCCACCTCCAGAGAAAGAACTGATAAATAGAAGTATGCATAGTATAGTTTTACATTGCATATGTGTGGATATATGTGTGTATACATAGATACATGTGAGAGAGAGAGAGAGAGAGAAATGGTGGCTTTCTGTAGTATAGGGTGGAGGGGGAGGGAGAGAGTTTGGAACAAAAAAATAAATTAAGTTAAAAAAAAGACATATTGCACTGGTAGAATAACTCATGTTAAAGCCCAGACAAAGAGGCATTCTTTGTTCATCTGGTTATTACTGTGTGGATTGTTAACATTGAACTGAGGGTCAAGAGAAACTGGTATCTCATCTTGGTTTTGCCATCAACTCACTGTATGTTTTGGAGCAACTCTCTTGACCTCTCTAGACATCAATTTCTTCATACATAAAAGGAAGAACGGGACTAGATAGATTCTAAGAACGTTTCCAAATCAATTTGTGGGATTCAAGTTATTTTATTAAGGGATACAAACTAAGCAGCCGAACATTCCTACTTTTTCTTTTTTAAAGATGCACTTTTGCTGTTATCTTTTGTTTTTACATGACTTACAATTCCCAATATATTGCTCCCTTCTTCCCTTGCCAGAATGTCGTCCCTTACAAAAAAAGGAAAAACTCAGTTCAATAAAACTAGTGAACAAAGCAAAAAAGTCCAGCAATCTATGTAGCATTTCACACCCAAAGTCTCCTGTCTGGGAGAAGAAGCACAGGGTAGGACCTTCTCATTTCTCTTGGTCATTTTCATTTCATTGTATTCAGTTTCAGTTGTTTTGTTCTTGTTCTTCCCATTTCCATTATCAGAGTCATCACAAAGGTTCTTTTCTTGGTTCTGCTCACTTAAAACCATAGGATCCTACTTTTGGAGCTGGGAGAGACATCTATTTTGTCTCAGTTCATATAATTCTTCCTATTCTACTCTGTCATATCCAGTCACACTCATGCCCTTTAATACTCTCTGCATGACCTTGGGAAAGGTCAGTTTCAGGCTCAGAAACTTAGCCTTAGTTTCTTCAACTATAGAAGAAAGGGGCTGGGTCAGACGGCTTCTGAGGTCCTTTCCAGTTCTGGATTAAGAAAGTCACAGCCTCAGTTTCCTCACCTGTAAAATGAGAAGGTTGGGCTGGAAGACTTCAGAGGTCCTTTTTAGCTCTAGATCCAGGATCCTCTTACTTGCAGTCACGTGGAACATTCTTCCCTCAGACTCGACTTTAAACTCACCGTAGATAACAGGCATTTTCTCACAGTGTCTGTGACACCTCTTAGTATTACTGAACAAACATCATTTATGTCTTTATCTCCGGTAGAGCCAAAAGAAATGGAATATGTGCTAGCCTCATTAACCAGATCACTCACAGGCATCTTAATTAAGTTGCCAAAGCTGCCAATAGGAGAGCTTGCTGCTGTCTTGGAAATGAAGTTGGAGATGTGCATTCTCCTCCCTTTGTTTTGTGTGTGTTGGTTTCTTTGACATTGATTCCCACTATTCCCACATCAAGGGGCTCACAGTGTTGGGACATTACATTGTGAGCTTCTTGAGGGCAGAAGCTGGTTCGGTTTTTTTTTTTTGCCTCCTATGTGCTTGGTATATAGTAGATACTTAATAAATGCTTGTTGACTTGTTTCTCCACAATAAACCAAGACCTGAGAACTATTCCCTGGCTTGATGAGTTCAACTAATTGCCAGACCACCTGTTCTCAGTGGTTCCTCTTCTACCTTTTCTGCCATGCTAGATAGTGAACTGAAAAGACATTCAGTAAAGGTATCAGTCACTGTTCTAGGCACTAGGAGCACAAAGGGGAACAGTCCCTCCTGCACTCGAGGAGCATTCTTTTGTCACAACGGATTTAGCAAACACCAAACATTGCTTGGAAAACATTGACCCAGGCTAGAGGTTAGAAATGCTAGGTTCCATTCTCCACCCCCCCCCCCATAGGATCATAGATTTCAAGGTAAAAAGAATATCAGAAGCCATGTAGTCGCCCCATTCCCTGCCCGCCTCTGGCCTAGCCCCATTTTACAGATGAGGAAACCAAGGCCTAGAAAGGCGTTACATAGTAAGGGACAAAAGTGGGATTAGAAGTCTGATCTTTTTGATTCCGGGTCTGATGCGCTATCCACTATACCACACTGCCTCTTTGGGCCATATTGGATCTTGTTCTTATTGTTGTCTGTAGCAATATTAATCAAATCTTCCAAAATTACCTGGCACATAGTAAGTGCTTATAAATGTTTGTTGACTGACTTCTTTATGCTCATACAGCCACTACCTTAGTTCAGGGTCTCATCACCTGTCGCTGGACTATTGCAGGAATAGCCTTTAATCTGTCTCCCTGCCTCAAGTCTCTCCTCTTCTAATCAATCCTCCTCTCCACAGCTAAAGTGACTTTCCTAAAGTATAGGTCTTACCAAGTCACTTTTTTGTTCAATACAGGCTCCCTATCCCTGCCTGGATCAAATAGGAAATCCTCTGGCATTTAAAACTCATCACAGCCTGGCCTCTTCCTGTCTTTCCAGTCTTCCTCCACGTTGTCACTCCCCTCCACACACTCCATGATGCTGTTTGCTGTTCCTCACGCATGCCACCCTTCTTCCATCTCCTGGCATTTTTCCTGGCAGCTCCCCATGCTCAGCATGCCCTCCCTCCTCCCCCTGCCTCCTTCCTTCCCCAGCTTCCTTCAAGACACAGCTCTCCGACCACCTTCTGTAAGCCTTTCTCAGTTCCTCTGCTTCCCCTCCCCAATGCTAGTGACTTCCTTTGGAGATTCTCTTTCATTTTCACTGCATTGTTAACTAGCATTTGTATAGCACAGTAAGGCTTGCAAAGCACTTTGCCAATATCATCTCCTTTTATCCTCCCAACAACCCCAGGAGGTAAGTGCTGTTGTTATCCCCATTTTGCAGATGAAGAGATTGTGGTAAAGAGAGGTTAAGCGCCTTGCCCAGCTAGTAAGTGTCTGAATCGGGATTTGAACTCAGTTTTTCCTAACTTCAGGTCTCCTAGCACTCTTCCTCCCACCTTTCTGGCTGAATATGTTTGCATGTATACAGCTTTTGTGTAATGTTTCTCCCATTAGAATGCAGGTTTCTTTAGGGGAAAGACTATGCTTTTGCTTTTCTTTGTGCCACCAGTGCTTAGCACGGTGTCGGGACAAGTCAACAAGCATTTATTAAACACCAAACATGTGGCAGCACAGTCAGAAGTACTAGGACCATTTTTGGCACAAAGCAAACCTTTAATAAGTGCTTATTGACTAATATTGCTGAAAATTTGGGAAAAAAAACCACCTTGTTTATTCATCATGAATTCTTAATTTTCTGCTTCACCTTTAATATAAAGTGGAGAGTAGCTGTGCCCTGTGTGATATTTGCCCTGTCTTGTAGAATGAATGACAGTATCACGCCCTAGAGAAAATGGGCCATCTGAGCTTTGTCCCAGGCCAAAATGTCCCAGGGTTCTAACAGCGTCTCCACAGGGTATGATTGCCCTCCCCAAGTCCTCCTTTGCCTGTCCTTACCTCCGGTTGCAACTTTTGACCTGGAACAAACTGTCTGTCTCCCCCAGACATTCCCACGACTGGCCCTACTCTGGGGATGCTTTCCTCATAACGATCTTGTGAGACAAACAGCGGAAATAGCATCATCATCCCATTTTTCAGATGAGGAACTGAGGTTAGATGACTTGCTCTTGGTCACACAGCTATAGTGGGATTCAAACACAAGGTCTTCCTTTTTGAAAAATCATATTTTAATTCCCCCAATTACATGTAAAGACAATTTTAAGGTTCATTTAAAAACATTTTTTGAGCTCCAGATTTTCTCTCTCCCTCTCTTACATCCCCCCTCCCTGAGATGGTGAGAAATCTGATGGAGGCTGTACATGTTCAATCACGCAAAGCAGACTTCCATATTAATCACGCTGTGAAAGAAGACTGAGACCAAAAGAAAAAAATGTGAAAAAATAAAGAGAAGAATAATCTGCTTCTGTCTCCTTTCGGACTCCATCAGCTCTTGCTCTGGAGGGGGAGAGCATTTTTAATCTTAAGTCCAGCCTTGACTCGCATCCCTGCCTGGCTGAGAATAGCTAAGTCATTCACAGCTGATCATCATACAATGTTGCCATTACTGGGTACAATGTTCTCCTGGTTCTGCTCACTTCACTTTGAACTTGAGGTCCCTTAACATCTCTCCATGACTCTACCCCAAAATTGGATGGTAGAACAGAAATACGGTTGGGGAATCTTTTCTCACTGGGCTAATAGAGCAAGGTGCTGATAAAGCCAGGGGCCCTTTTTGACAGAAGAAAGGTCCATGTCTTTTCTAAGGGGATCCCTCCCTCTGCCCACTTTCCCACTCCCAGATACTTTTTCCCTGGTGGTGCCCACACAAGAGAGCTCATTGGCAGGTGTCTGTCAGAGACAATGTGCCCGATTAGATGCCAACCAACAGAAGAGAATATGACCGACTCCTGCGATACTTCTATGGCTTCTCTTCTTTGGAAGGAAGAGATCTCTGTCCATTTCTCCTTTTTGTCCTAAATGAGAGCAAGTTTTGCAGCCTGGGCACTAAGCCCTTCCTGGGAGCCAAACTGGGGAAAGATTCTGGCTGTTGTCAGTCATGTAGATCAAATGGCCCATATGTTTGCACCCGAGGCGGAATTTTTACTTTGAGAGCTTAAACTTCGGTTTTCCTCTTTTGCTAACAGCTCTGCAGACTGAACAGTGAGGAATCGAAAGAGACAGCTGGGAGAGTTTTCTTTAGCTTGTCCTGACATTCTCTCTGGCCCATCAATCGTGCATTTCTTCCCACACTCTTTCTCTTCCTCATTTGTTCCATCTTGACAAAGGTTCGTGGATTCATAGTGTTTAGAGCTAAAAAGGATCTAAAGATAAGTCTGTCTGGCCCTTCATTTTACAAATGAGGAAATGGAGGCCTAGAAGCAACTTTCATTCATCCAACAAACATTTGATAACATCTATGAAGTTGCCTCCACCTAGTCACCCAAGTTTGCCATCTCGGAGTCCTCCCCGACTCCTCACTCTCATTCATCCACTATACCTAATAAGTTGCCGAGTCTTGGGGACACTATTTCTAAAATAGCTCTGGTCTGCCTCAGTTTCTCTTGGCTACCTTTGTTTGGCTCCATCGTCACTAGCCTGGACAAATGCAATAGAATGCTTGTAGCTCTCCCTGCTTCATCTTTCCTCACCAATCCATCCTCAACTCACCTACCTAAGCAATATTCCTAAAGCCCAGATGTAACCATGTCACTGCCCTGCTCCATAAAATCTGGTGGCTCCCTAGTATCCCAAGGATCAAACACAGCCTCTTCTGTTTGGTGTTTAGAGACTTTTATGACTGGGCTCCAGACTTCTTTCCCAGTTTTATCACGTAGTACTCTATCTCACATATGCTATAGTCCAGCTAAACTGGCCTTCCTGCTATCCTTTGTGTATGATCCCTTTGTACAGACTGTATGAATATATACATAATATGGACATGTCATGTGAATCCATATAAATATATGTGTATATATGTGCACATATGTGTATATGTACCTAACTCTATTAGAATGACTACAATCATATGTGAAGGCTTCACAAAGTATAATGGGAAAAAAAAAAAATTGGCCTGAAATCCAGGAGATTTAGATTCCAGTTTCAGCTCTGTCAAATTAGGCGTGTGACCTTGGGGAAGGTCTTTGGTTTCTCTTCATCCATTAAATAGGTTGGATCACATAGTTTCTGTTACCCCACGTCTAGTATTCTAGCATAAGGTTCTTGATCTATGATTCCAGGGTTTAGGTTTAGCCTGGATTTTCCCCAGCTCAATGTGTATTAATACACATGTTTCTCATCAACTTGAAATCAAGGATTTCAGGGGAAATTCCATTGGATCGAAAAAGTTCCACACAGCTCATTAGATTTCTGGGATCAAATTCTTCCTTCTCTGACTTGAGAGTTGAGATGGGATGAACTACAGAAGGTAGACCCATGTTATTCCCAGTTTCAGTAAATCAGAGGCAGGCAAGAAGGCAACAAGCTTACTTACTAAGTGCTTACTATGTGCCAGGCACACACTATATACATTGGTGATACAAATACAACCAAAAAGAAAGCCAGTTCTAATGGGGGAAGACAACGCACCAAAAGAAGCTGGAAAGGGGAAAGTAGGGATGTTTGGGGGTGGGGGGGAGGAGAGGTACCTGCATGGGGCCATACTCTTGAAATCCATAAAGTCAGAAGCACGGGTGATAGCAGCATTAAGATTGGCCAGCCTGGGTCTCTTCCCAAAATGCACTAGGAGGAACTCACCAATGGGAGAAGGAGGCAGACATGGAAAATGGGTAATATTCCTTTGTGGGAAGGCCCCAGGTAAGACTGGGGCTCAGGCAAAGTGTTGAAACTCAGCAGCATAGCATGGAGGAGGACATTTCAGATCTAATCATTGTACCATTCATGAAGACATCACATCCCACATATCAGCCACTTTGGGTCATTAGATTAGATCAGAAAGGCGAGACAATTTGAAAACTTCAATCTATGTGTAAGTCACAAAAGCCAGCCAGATTCTTTCTTAAATGAAGGCATAGAAAAGTAGCTGAGGATCTAGGCTTCCTTGATCTATTAAATGTAGGCTAAGCAGATTGAGTTAGAGTCACTGGGTCAACAGAGTGAGGAAATCTGGGAGCCACTCCTTCAGGGCTTGAGGTTGATGAGAGAGATGCTGATACAGCTGACTTTCTTGAATCACAAGGGCTGATTCTTTTTATTTTTAAATATTATTTTCTTTCTCTTTTTTCCTTCCTTCCTTCCTTCCTTCCTTCCTTCCTTCCTTCCTTCCTTCCTTCCTT